>VDFB02000017.1:262341611-262409392 GCA_007258455.2 Sequoia sempervirens | reverse complement strand
AATGCCAAACCACTCTATCAGTAGGAGAGGAGGTTGAGATATGAATCAGAGATAAAAATTGGAATAGAGGCTCAAGATCCTTGTTCACCAAATTAATCCTTTTCCATTTTCCATCAGCAATATAATCAGCCACATATAAGCCAAAGGAGCCAATATAGAAGTCCTTAAAAGGAGCATCCTAAAGCTCATCTTTAAGAGGACCATTACCAGTCCACCAATCATCCCAAAAGAGGATACTCCTACCATTACCAAGAGCCCATCGAATTCCAAAAGCCACAATGGATCAAACCTTAACCATGAATTTCCATAAGGCCAACCTCGAAGGAGGAAAAAAACCTTCCTCCAAAAGATCTCTGAACTTATCAATACCTCGCAAATACTTAGAAGAAAAAATAGAAGTCCATTCCTTACCGCCCAAGAGCGGGTTCCATAACTATTTAGCAAGGAGGGCCAGGTTAAATTCCTTCAATTTCCTTAAACCCAAACCACCTTGATTTTTAGCTCTGCACACTGCCTCCCAAGAAAGAAGGTGCAATCTACTTTTTCCTTCCACTCTAGACCAAAGGAAGTGTTCCTAAATACTCTTAATTTTCTCCCAAAATTTCCTAGGAATCTAGAAAAGACACAAGGCATACACCAGAAAGTTCTACAAAGTGGATTTAATCAATTGAATCTTCCCAACCTGACTAAGAAGAACGCCTTTCCAACTAGCAAGTTTTAAGTTGAATTTATCAATCAACCCTTTCTAAAAGGACTTAGGAACAACATTCAAAAAAAGAGGAAGCCCCAAATAAGTGGAAGGAAGCTCCCCAATACCACACTACAGAATCTGAGCAATCCTTTGTCTTCTACACTCTGAGGTATTCAAGAAGAACACCATGCTTTTAGGAAGACTCACCTTCTGACCTGAAGCAAATTCATATTGTTGTAAAATAAGATGGATGGAATTAGCTGCAACAATCGATGCCTCAACAAGGATAATAGTATCATCCACAAACTGTTGGTGAGAGAAAGACTGGTGAAGGGAGGACAAGAAAGGGCCTCTAAACGCACCATTAGAGACAACATTTAGAATAAATCTACCCAATCACTCCACCATAATAATGAAGAGGAAAGGAGAAATAGGGTCTCCTTTCCTCAACCCACGCGAGCTTCTAAAAAAGTAGAGGGAGACCCATTAACCAACACATAGAAACAAGGAGTAGAAATTAACTGCTCAATCAACTGCACAACATGCCTAGAGAAACTGAATGCCTTCAAAATGCTCAATAAAAAATGCCAATTGACCTGATCATAAGCCTTCACAAAATCCAATTTGAGGATGAGGTCCACTTTCTTGTTAACCATTAGGGAATGAATGTTCTCATGCATAGTAATAATGGAGTCCAAGATTTGCCTCCCTAGCACAAAACCATTATGTTGAGGAGAAATTATGAGAGGAAGACCCAGCTACAACCTAGAAGCCAACACTTTAGATAAGATTTTATAAAAATAATTGCATAAGTTGATTAGACAAAACTCATTGAAGGAGGAAGCCCCTGGCTTCTTTGGAATAAGAACAATAAAATTCAAATTCAACTCCTTCAAGACCTGCCTGCTTCCAAAGAATTATTTGGTTTCATTGATGACATCCTTAGCAATAATATCCTAGTAGGTTTGGAAGAAAAACATAGGGAAGCCATACAGCTTAGGAGCCTTATTACCTTCAAAAGAAAACACCACCCTTTTGACTTCCTTTTCTAAAGGGATGCAATCCAACTTCTTGTTCAATTCCTCAAAGATAATGTTGGGAATAACATTAAGAAAAGTTTCCTGAAAAATAGGATCGAGAGGTTGATCATCAAATAACAAGTCAAAAAAGAAAGAGCACGCAACATTCCTGATCTCATCATCCTCCTCTAAAGATTGATCATTATGAACAATTTTAGAAATATTATTAGAGGATCTATGCTTCAGAGTCATAAGGTGGAAAAACTGAGTATTTTTGTCCCTAAACTAAAGCCCAATAACCCTTGATATTTGTAGAGTCTAAGCTAATGTATTGTAAACTTGGTAGAATCTACTCAATTCAAAGGTTTAACTGGCTTAACATTCCTCTTCACATTGCTAAAGACCACATTAAATTATCAACCTAGGGCTTGTAAGCTTATGATTGTGCAACATTATATATGCCTTCATAGACTTTAAACTACTCTACTCAAGTGATTCTACTTGCTGGAAATTCATAGAACTATAAAATAATAAAAGCATAAACCATAACTAGTTGCTACGGGTACCTACAGTAAAGACTGTAACTGAACTGTTACTAATAAAATGATACTGTATTAACCAAAAACTTAATAAAAACTAATGACTCAACTAAACTATCCTTCAGAGTGCTACTAAGAATTGTTACATGCATATTCACAATTATTCATTCATAATAAGCAAAAAATGAAATTTCAATTAACTTGCATATGATTCATGAACAATGATAAACTAATAACATCTATTAATAGAAATAAATAACTGAAAGATGAAGTGAAGAACAATACCTTGAGTGGCCTGCTCAAGTAATTGTTCCCACTTTAACTAAACTCAATCTAACTAATAGATTCTATGCATCCCATAAGATTAACTCCATTCATTGCATATTGTAAAAGATTACAGAAGATATTTCCACATATTAGACTCAATCATTTGGAATAATTTTCATGTCTTGAAACTGAAAGTAACTAGTAACATAAACTGATAAAAACCAGCTAACTATCCTACAGATTCAACCAACAACTATATACAAATTGAGGGAATCTTTATTGAAAGCAACAACTAACTGAAATCATTAACTCCACTCCTAGATAATAGAGCGTGGAATTAAGATTTGAATTATTCAACATATAACTAAAAAAGAAAAGAGAATCTTATTAGAATTAGAACTCTATCAAAATAGAACTGTATGTAAACATACAACCACTTGTCAAAATTTCATCGGTGAAGGAGACCTCCTCTTCAGCATTTATTAAACTAGTCATAATAACGCACGTCCAATCTTCATTAAGAGCCTTTGATCAACGATCACCACATTCAGCTTAACCCGGAGCTTCCCTCGCTTTGGTGTCCAATCATTCCCTTTTGCTACAGGTTCATCCTGCAACTGCGACACTATAGTTCCTTCTCAGCTGCAAATAAGTTAATTCCGAAAAACATGTACACGAGGATAACTATTACAATTAAATCATAACATTCCATCAACATTCCATACATTCATTCATATAAACCATATAATACTAATATATTATAACCATAATTCCATCATCATAATTAAGGTTTAAGTCTACATAATGGATATGAAAAGATAGTATAATGTAGGAACATTGTTTGGAGAATATGTTTGAAAGTATCTTAAGATAGATATAAACACAATAGAAAATAAGCTATTATCTAGACCTATCACTCCCCCCAACTAGCTTTTTGTTTGTCCCCAAGAAAAAACATTAGGGATCTTGATTATACTGTTGAGAAATTTGTCTTAGGTCCATAACTGTGCTAACACCCTAAATCTGCCTCAGATAAAAACCTTGATGTTCTGAAAGTTTCCTCATTCAAATAGCTCATGCTCTCTCACATTCATCACTTTTCTCCCCTATCCAATGTGGAATCAGATAAAGGAGAATTGGTGGATGAAAATTGAGTGGCATCCAATGAAATCCCTTGCTGATACTGGTTGCCATGTAAGTGTGTGCCCTCTGAAGCATAGCAATGAAATTATGCATGGAATGTGGCTCTTTCTTTTGTAGTTCAAGTGCCAAACTGTTCCATCTATCTTGCACATATTTAAAATGCTACTATCCTACTCCCACAACTAACATTTTCATTTTGTCATAGTCTGCCTCCCTAAGCTTCATGATTTTATTACCTACTCCCTTATGTGTAAGGAGTCTCATCCATTCATCAATTATTGTATTTTGATCCTTAGCCTCTCTTCTGATTGGAAGTGCAATAGATTTTTCTTTCTCTTCATATTCCTCCATAATCTCACCCCCAAGCTGTTCATTTCTGTAGAAAGAGGCAAGTGCCCTGATATGAAGATCCCCTACAAAGATTAAAGGGTTCCATTCTGTTTCATCAGGTATCACATAGTCGTGTAAATAAAATTCACACAACTAGTCCCAGTCTTCGGGTGTGGAAGCAACAAAAACTTCACGAAACTCAAAATTTTGACTCATGCCAATTGAATGCTTGCTAACTAATCTATTGAACTGAAAACATAAAATCCTTTCTTGTAGAAATAGTGCATAAGTTCTCGGTGGAGGCCTAGAACTGATTATTTGTGTAGCCTTATCTGTTATCTCCTCCAACCAAACTATTGTTTTATTCAGTTCCATATCCTTCTTTTCCAATTCTTGTTCATATTTTTCCCTTTCCTTTCTCCACTTCTCTTTTCCCTTTGCAAAATTATCAGTTACTTTCCACAATTGGTATCCAAGTGAGCAGGTTGTATGATAATCAAGAGTTTTAAGAGGAGGAGGTCTCTCATCTGGAACTACCAATTATTTATCCGCTATTTTAGTAACAACCAATTGTGCCATCACATCAATTTTAGTGCCATGACCATATAGCTACAGTTTCTCCTCCATCTCCTTCATTTTTGCTTCTCTTTCTTTATCTTTCTACTCATAATTTTGTACCAGTTCTTCTAGGTGCTTAATTTTATCTAGTGCCTCTTGGAGTTCCTTTCTTACATCCATGTCTTCAATGTAAGCTTCCTCTGCATTCACAAATGGCTCATTACTCTCTTCATAATCTCCAAGAGTGGGGAAGGTTTTTGTCTAGAATTTCTTGGCATCAAATATGTCTTCTGATTCATAATCAAAAGTGGTCTCTACATACCTTCTCTTTTTCATTGGTAAATTCTCATTACCAAGAGCATTCCTCTCCAATTCAAAGTCAGTTTCTACAACCATAACATTTTCCTTAGGTTGTTCTTCTACATTTTCTTTTGTAGTAGTTTGTTTCCTGAGCCTACTAGAGCATTTAGGTGTTAATAATTCTTCCTCAATTTTCCTCTTTTCCTTTTTAAAACTCTTTTTCTTTTTAGGAACATCCTCCTTTTTCTGCTTTTGAGTATCCCTTTTTTTCTTCAAAATATCTTCTTCTAGTTTTAAGGGTGTAGGGGAGGTAGATACACTACCTCTTCAACTTTTAGATTTTCGTGACTTAGAAGAAGAAGGTAATTCCACATTTATGGGTGGCCTAGACTCTAGCTCTGCAGGTTCTTCATGCTTGCCTTGGCTATAGGTAGGTGAGGCCATAGGCAAAACATGAGGGTTTTCCTCTTCAGGTTCATCTTGGGGCTCATTTTGGTTTTTTGCATCCTCAAGCACTATGAGTGCATCTAGCAAACTATTAATGTCTTTGCATTCTTCTGCCCTGAAATCCTCTCACCTCACTTGTGGGTATTGGATTCTTAAACTCCTTTTTATCAATAAGATAACTAAGCAGTGATGAGAGAAGGGAGTATCACATTGCCTTTTCTGGTATTCTGAGGCCATTCATTTCAACAAGATATAGAGAAAATTTTGGTACATTTATTACCCTATTATGCTTGAGATGACTTAACAATTTGAAATGGGCCATATACAAAATATTTTGTCTACCATCACAAGTAATATATCTAATAATATAAGAGGCACATCTTTCCCACAACCAGTAGAGAGAAAGTCCCTTTGTACTTTGTGATGATGAATCCAATTCCTCTCCTCTTATGAAAAATTCCTCCCGAGCTATAACTGCATCAAACCAAGCTAGCAATTTTGTTCCTGTCCTTGGTAGTCCTATAACTTGTGCAATGGTGGTTTTAGATGCATCTATAGAAATTCCCTTTGCCATGGCTTCATCGTATTGAAGGGTTTCTACAAATATTCTTGTTAAATCATCACTAAATTCCATCAACTTCATAAAGTAGTCGAGCCATACAACCCTTGTGAAGATAGGCAGGATTACTGCATCCTCCAAAATTTGTTGGTGAGTCGTTGGCTCTCTTCTTATAACATCTCCTCCCATCCTTATTTTCTTCTCTGCTCAATATACCAAATTCAGCTTTGGAAATTCGATTCACACTTCCCACCACTTTCAAACTACTCTACCACTTCAAAACCTCCATTTCCTCATATATCCTTACTACTATACCATACTACAACTGTAAATTCCCTTTAAGTTCAACTCTAGTCTAACTAAGATAAAGTTCTCAAAAACTCTCAGGGTTTCAAGTTTTAGCAATTTTGAAAATGGCAACGAAAATAGCAACAAAAATAAAACATAACTAAGGGTTTTGCATGTCATAATATTCATTAAATTTGGTTTTGGGTGGCAGATTCGAAAGGACTGGCGAAAAGAAAGAGTAAGGAATACCCTCCCCCTAACTTAATTGGTGAAGTGACCTCACTTCACGTTGATGATTTGGAGGTGGCATAAATTCATAATGATGGAAATTAAAGATATAATTTTTCACATGTATGGAATTAAATGAAAAAGTGTATGAAATTTTAAAGAAAACTAGATTAATCATAACAACATACCTCAAGTACTGCCTCATGGAAATAACCATCTTTTGCACGTGGAAACTGAAAGAATATATTTATTTGTTGATTCGATGTGACACATATTAACTACAAAATAATGAATAATGGGTGGTGAGTGGATTTGATGGGACGGAAATAATGAGTATGAGCTGGTGATTTGATAGCTCAAGTAATTGAAATAAGAGTGGGTAATAAAAGAATTATGCCGCTTTATTTTGAATGAAATGATGGATATAATATGTGAATATATTTGAAATGAATGTGAATGGACTCCAATAAATATGGTGCCAAGTAAGTTGATTATTCGTTTGACTACCAGGCGTTGCTATGGGCATCTGCAGTGTCAGGTCCCAATTTGAATGTTGATAGTGTGAAGCTACAGGTCCCTTCGGCATCAGGACCCAAGTGAATATTGATAACAGGTCCCTTTGAAAATATTTTGAACATTATTATAATGTGCAGTGTGCAGCATGTGAACAAAACCATGAAAAGTTAGTGCCAAAGAAGCGTAAGGACTGATTTGTGTAACTCAATCTGATCTAGGCCACCAGAAGTACTGGGTATATCCCATATGACTGAAGTAGGACTCTGTGTATTACATTCTATATCATGTTCACTGGAAGCACCATATTGTTGGATTAGTGAAAATATAAAGTCATCCTTTTGTAATGGCTTTTTATACAACTTCAGTCTAAGACCATTAACAAGGAGGGAAAATCGGATTGCATCAATGGTGTGTAACTACATTGCCCCATTAGGGTAAACCTTGCTAATCTCATACGGGCCCAACCATCTAGACTATAATTTCCCCTTGAAATCTTTGTATTGTGAATCATATAATAGGGCCCAATCTCCCATAGTGAACTCTTTTATTTTAATGTACTGATCATGCCACTTCATTCGTTGTTGTACTACCTTTGTATGATGTATTGCTTCCATTCTTATCTCATCTAATCCATTCAAAGAATTCAGCCTTTCCTTTTGTGCTTCTGCTAAATCCATTCCCAACTTTACTATTGTCCTCAATGTTTTATATTCAAATTCAATAGGAAGGATTGTTGTCTTTGCATAGACTAACTCATAGGGTGTAAATCCAATGGTTGTTTTCCATGTAGTTCTATATGCCCAGACTGCTTTAGGTAACCTTGAAACCCAATCTTTCCTATGCACAGTTGCACTATCTTGGTGAGAATACTTTCTATCTCCTATTAGTGACTTCCACTTAACCATTACCCTGTGGATGATAGGGTTTTGATTTCTTATGTCTAATTTGGTATTCCTCAACCAACTTTGCAATTAGATCATAAGTAAATTGGGGCCCTTGGTCAGTGACTATTTTTCTAGGTACTCCATACCTGGTAAAAATATCTTCATATAAGAACTTAGCCACATTACCATCTCTTTCAAACTATAGAGCCTTAACTTCTACCCATTTTGTCAAGTAGATAGTGCACACAAGGATATAAATTCCTTGTTGTTGGATGTAGGAGAGATTGTCCCAATGAAGTCTAAACCCATTTTTCAAAAGGTGTCAATGTCAACTGAGGTTGTAAGGGCATCTCATCACTCTTTGTTGGCCTTCCCATCCTTTGACACCTATCACAACTCCTGGTGTATTTAATAGCATCTTTATGCAAAGTAGGCCAATAATAGCCAATTGTGAGGATCTTAAAGGTTGTTCTCTTTGCTGCAAAATGACCTCCACATGGCTCATCATGGCATGCTTTCGTGATATCAAATATCTCATTTTACCTGATGCATCTTCTCATGATGTTATCAGGCCCTGTATAAAATAGATAACCAGATATCCAAGACTAGGGAAAACATTTATGAACCAACTGTCTTTTCTCTCTTGGTGAGAAACATGATGGAATTTTCCATGTGATTAAATAATTAACAATATCTGCATACCATGGTATTTGTACTTGTAAAGCAAACAAGTGTTCATCATGGAATGAGTCATCCACCATACCTTCAGTTGAGTGAGTTAGCAATCTTGATAGGAAGTCTTCCACCACATTTGCTTTACTAGGTTTGTCGACTATAGTAATATCAAATTCCAATAAGAGAAGTAGCCATCTTACCAATCTCCCTCCAACTATTGGCTTGTTCATCAAATACCTAATTGTTGTGTGATCTGTATGGAAAAAGACTGGATAGCCAGTAATATAGTGTCTGAATTTATTAATAGCATAAACTACAACAAGCATCTCTTTTTCTATTATAGTATAGTTTAACTCTGCCCCTTGAAGATTCTTGCTAATATAATAAATTGCATACTCCTTGTTGCCATCCTTCTGACCCAAGACTGCTCCAATGGAAAAATTTGAGGCATCGACATGTATGTGAAATGGGAGAGTCCAATTAGGTCCTCTCAACACTGGTGCTTGAGTCAGATCTTTCTTTAGTTCTTCAAAGGAGTTTTGACACTCAAAGGTCCATTCAAACTCAATGTCCTTACTCAACAAAACAAATAAAGGTGCAACAATCTTACTAAAATCTTTGATAAGCTACCTGTAGTAGCTTGCGTGACCAAGGAAGATTCTGATATCTCTTTGTTTCTGAGGAATAGGTAAGGTAGATATTATCTCTATTTTGTGTGGATCAACCTAAATTCATGCGTTGAATATAAAGTGTCCCAATACAATTCCCTATGTCATCATCATGAAACACTTCTCATTGATGAGTGACAGGTTGTGTTCTTTACACCTTTTTAACACTTTTTCCAGATTATTAAGAGCTTCCTCATAACTATCACCATAAGTAGTGAATTCATCCATATATATCTCCATTCAGTCATGTGCATAATCAGAAAATATGCTAAGTACTACTCTTTGAAATGTAGTTGGAGCATTGCATAAGCCAAAGGGCTAGACAAAGTAAGCATAAGTCCCCAAAGGACATGTAAATGTAGTCTTGTCTTGGTCCTCTGGAGCAATTTTAATCTGGTTATAACCACTAAAATCATTAAGAAATGAGAATCAAGTACCTGATCTATGAAGGGCAGAGGAAAGTGATCTTTCCTAGTGGTTGTATTCAATTCCCTATATTATATATAGACCATCCATTTCCCACCTTTCTTGGGAACAATTACCAAAGGTGAGACCCAATCACTATCTGAGATTGGATAGATAGAACCTGCATCAAGGAGCTTTTGCAGCTCGACTTTCACTATCTCCCTGAGAGAAAGATTCATACGTCTTTGTGGTTGTCGAATGGGTCTATAGCCATCATTAATATAAATCTTGTGCATACATAAATAAGGATCTATTCCCTTCATATCATGACAATCCCATGCATATGCGGCTGAGTATGCCTACAAAACTGATTGGAGAGAATTTTGTTGTTCCTCTACCAAGGCATTATTAATATTCAACTTCCTTCTTGGCATGACTTCCAATTCTTTTAATGACTCTTGAACTAATGAGAGATCAAGGCTTGGTATGATGGGTAAACATTGTTGAGGTAGTAATGAATGAAATAACCGTGATATCTCTTCTATAGAATTGGTGGGTATAATACTTTGCAAGGGGTCTTGTAGGCATATGAGGCAGTCTTGTTGTGGGTTCCTACCACAGTCATTTTGGATTATGTGAGCAATGAGCTCATCTTCATCCTAGTCATCCAATAAGGGGTTGTGCTCTATAGTCATCATTGTCTATAGAGAATAGTTATCCTCCTCGTCCTCACCCAAATTGGGCCAAATGTTGTGTTCAAGGTCTACATATGGTTGGGCTGGTGGATAAAGAACCAAGTTCTTTGTAACTGTCCCATTGGATATTATCATTTTACCAGACCTGCAGCCTATAAATGCATCGGTTGTTGCCAACCAAGGCCTTCCTAGGATGAGTGGGTAACCCACAAAATTAACTTTGGGTTGTAATACTATGAAGTATGTAGGGTATTCCCAAGAATCCAATGCAATGACTAGGTCTTCAATAATTCCCTTAGGCTTGACCATGGACCTATCAGCTAGCTACAAAATAGTTTTGTGTGGGCGTGAGGTTGACTAACTGAAGCAACTACATTGTTTCTTTTGTAATGAAATTGATGATTGCCCCCAAGTCTATCAAAATATTCTTAATGAGGGTTCCATTAATCTTAATGTCCACAACTGGACTACTAGGATATGTATACTTAGGGACTGTAATGTTCCCTAACATGATATCTGCAAGATTTCCCAGGACATGAACTATCTAAGGATATTTTATTTTTTTGCCTAGTTTATTAAGACATAGATCCATTACAGTTTTGGTATAGATAGGGATGTTTTTGATAGCTTGGATAAGTGGGATCTTGATGCTCACATCTTTCAATTGTTCTAAAAGATCTATCTCAGCCTATGTGTGATGCTTTATATAGTTAGGTGTTTAGGAAAAGGTGGCTTGGGATTTGAGGTAGTTTGGTGTACCTGATTTGGTTCAGGTTCCAAAGATGGTTTATCAAAAGCCTCAACTAAAGGTTCCTCATCCTACATTTCTATAATTTGGGGAGATGAAGGTCGAGTAAATTGTTTCCCTAATCTGAGGTGGACATCACTCACCTCTACCCCATAAGTGGGGTATTGCATAACTTCATTAGTATAAGCCTGTTGAACAGGCTTGGTGTTAGGGTTAGGTGCAGGTTGGGCAGGTATTTGCTATTACTTAGGTGGCTGGGATGCAATATTTTATGGAGGCATTAGAGCTTGTTGTTGTTGTGGAGGAGGGAGCATAGGCTGCTGGTAGTTCATATTTTGTTGCTGCCATTGTTGGCCTTTCTTCCACTGAGGCTACCACTGATTCTACTAGGTTGGCCATTGTGGATTGAATTGGAACCCTAAAATTTTTTATTGTGGCCAAGGATTTGGCTGTTGTTTCCAATTTGGTTGAGCTTGTGGCCACTGTTGAGGGTTCTGCCACCGGTTTTGGTTTACTTGTCAGGGCTGAGAATTCCAAGCACAAAAGTTTTGATTCCCAATAGGAAATGATGAATTAAAGCTAAGGGGTCTTGTGGCATACCTTTTCTCTACTACCATCCTCCTTTGTGCTATATAAAAGAGTTGTCCATCATCTCCTTCAATTGGTTGAAAATCAGGCTTCTCAACTTTATCCTACTAGATGTTGGCCAATCTTTTGCGTTTACAATTTTCCTTTCTCTGTTTGCAGCTTGGACAATATTCAGTAAGCATAGCCTCAACTTCCTTCTGCTTCTTCTTAATGTGGTATCCAACTGAGTGGCTAAATGGCTAATTATATCTTCTTTCATATTGGATAACAGGTTGCTCGGCTCTATTTTTGAAACCCCTATAGATGATTTACCAATTTTAGATATCCTATCTCTTATTGGGCATTTAGTAAAGGTCCTAGAGTAATTCTTACAAGCCTTACAAATGTCTTCAAATGGTAATTGTGAAATATCCCCTCATCCAATGAGGTTCAAGGCATTCATGCAGTCTTCATTAACTCCCCTTAAAAAGAATAACTTGAGAGACTCTTCTAACAACTTGTTTCGAGGGTTTTACTTTAGAGAAAACTGAAATATTTCCACTTAATCTTCTAAAGGCTCATCATCCTTTTGCGTCATTCTGAATATATCATCTTTCCTCTTGTCAGGTCCTCTATAGTAGTCTTGATACTTCTCCAAAAATAGTGTCTTCATGGTGTCCTAATCAGGAACAACATCTTTACCTAATCCCATTAACCATCTCAAAGCTACATCTTTAAGAGTGTCAGGAAAAAGCTTTAACCTATGTGCATCAAAAGTATAGTCATAACTTCTACATAAGACATCAAATTCAAAGAGGAATGTATCTGGGTCCTTAGTCATTAACCCATAGAAAATTGGCAAGGCCGAAGGAGGAATGTTCTTCAACACTGTAGCCCTTTGCTAGTCATTAATGGGAAACCAAAATGTTGGTTGGGCATCATCATCATCTGCTACATCACCCATGGTGCAGTATGTTCCTTATGTATGTGTGCTAGATGTTGGTGAGAAGGAAATTTCTTCTTCAGTGGTACCTTCACTCTAAGTACTATGGTCACCAATTTCTGCTAATAACTTCCTGGCATGTGGAGGGAATGAACCTACCCAAGGAATCTCTCTGCCTCTGCATACATGAAATATGGATTTAGATTCAATGGTCTTGCACAATGTTAGTATATCTTGGTGTTGAAAAAGATGGTATCTAACAATCCTAATGCTTGAAAAGAGAAATTAACTATGAAAACTATAAAAACTAGTCTACGAAAATAGCACCATCCCCGATAACGACTCCAAAAATGTAGAGTCTAAGCTAATATATTGTAAACTTGGTAGAATCTACTCAATTCAGAGGTTTAACTAGTTGAACGGTCCACTTCACATTGCTTAAGACCACATTAAATTATCAACCCAGGGCTTGTAAGCTTATGATGGTGCAACATTATATATGCCTTCATGGAATTTAAACTACTTAAGCTACTCTACATAAGTTATTCTACTTGCTAGAAATTTACAGAACTATAAAATAGTAAAAGCATAAACTAGAACTAGTTGCTACGAGTACCTACAGTAAAGACTGTAACTAAACTGCTGCTAATAAAATGATCCTATATTAACTGAAAACTTAATAAAACTAATGACTCGACTAAACTATCCTCTAGAGTGCCACTGAGAATCGTTACATGCATATTCACAAACATTCATTCATAATAAGCAAAAAATGAAATTTCAATTAACTTGCATATGATTCATGAACTATGATAAACTAATAACGGCTATTAACATAAATAAATAACTGAAAGATGAAGTGAAAAATAATACCTTAAGTGGCCTACTCAAGTAATTATTCCCACTTTAATTGAACTCAATCTAACTAATAGATTCTATGCATCCCATAAGATTAACTCCATTCATTGCATATTGTAAAAGATTACAGAAGATTTTTCCACAGATTGGACTCAATCATTTGGAATAATTTTCATGTCTTGAAACTAAAAGTAACTGGTAACATAAACTAATAAAAACCAACTATCCTATGGATTCAACCAACAACTATATACAAATTGAGGGAATCAATATTGAAAGCAACAACTAGCTGAAATCATTAACTCTACTCCCAAATAATAGAGTGTGGAATTAAGATTTGAATTATTCAACCTATAACTGAAAAGGAAAGAGAATCCTATCAGAAATAGAACTTTGTCGAAATAGAACTGTATGTAAACATACAACCACTTGTCAAAATTCCATCGATGAAGGAGACCTCCTCTTCAGTGTTTATTAAACTGATCATAATAACACACGCCCAATCTTCATTAAGAGCCTTTGATCAATAATCACCATGTTTAGCTTAACCTAGAGCTTACCCTGTTTTGGTGTCTAGTCATCCCCATTTGCTATGGGTTCATCCCACAACTACTGCACTATGGTTCCTTCTCAGCTGCAAACTTGGCTAATTCTGTAAAATATGTACACGAGGATAACTATCACAATTAACTTATAGTATTCCATCAACATTCCATACATTCATTCATATAAACCATATAATACTAATATATTATAACCATAATTCCATTATCATAATTAAGGTTTAAGTCTGCATAATGGATATGAAAAGATAGTATAGTGTAGGAACATTGTTTGGAGAATAGGTTTGAAAGTATCTTAAGACAGGTATAAAAACAACAAAAAAAATCCATTATCTAGACTTATCACTTTGTTTCCAAAATTCTTCTTCCTTAGCAATAATGTTATGCAATTTATACAAGAGAATACTCTCCTCCTGGAGATTAATAGGATCATTCCCAAAATTTTGAATCCTTTGTTGCAAAGAGTTAAGCTTCTCCTTAATCTCAGACTTATCCTTGAAGATATTACCAACAGATGATCTATTCCATTTTTTAACGTTCTTTTTGATAGATGTAAGCTTCTTAGCCACTTTATACATATCAAAACCATCCACATGAATGTCCCACCAAGCAAAAATTCTATCTCTTAAACTCAGGCGACTGATCCACATCTTCTCAAATTTGAAAGGGAAATATTTATTTCTTCCTAGCAACTTAGCATTCAAAGAAATAGTAAAATGATCAAAACCAAGTCTAGTAAGTGCTGACAGAGAACACACAAATGAGAGAAGCCAGTCTGAAAAGAGAAGAGCATGATCCAACTTAACCTGAATAAGAGCATCCCCAACTCTTCTATTAGACCAAGTGTAGGAAGCCCCACGAAGATCCAAGTCCAATAAGGCATTATCATTGATAAAACTCATTAAATCAAATCTGCTATCCTTTGCCACCAAAGAGCCCCCAAACTTATTAGCATCATTCAAAGGGGTATAAAATACCCCATGACCAACCAATTCTGAAAAGGAAACCAGGATTTAAAACCGTTTAGACTATCCCAAAAATGTTTCTTAGCACATTTTAAGTTGGGTGCATAAATATTTGATCACCCAAGAGAAATTATCCCTAGAGCTTTGAAAGGAGGTAGCAACATGATTCTCTTCCCTAAACAAGGAAACATTAGTCACCACCTTTAGATTCCAAATTGTAGCAACACCACTAGAAGCCCCATCAGAATTGAAAGCCTGAAAACCACAATCTTTAAACAACCTATTCTTGATCTTATCCACTTTCTCAACCCCCATTTTGGTCTCCTAAATCAGAATGATATTAGGTCTATGATCTCTTACCAAATTGGCAAGAGATTATGTTTATGAGGATTATTCAATCCTCTAATGTTCCAAGAAATGACCTTCATTGAGGATTTTGTGAGGTGCTTTTTGAGCACATCTCAAGCAGAGTCATTTGCAAAACATCAACAATATCAAGTTTTCTTTTCTTCTCCCGAAGCTACTATAATGAGGGTCTACCTCTTCCTCTTGGATCATAACCATAGTCCAACCTCATATGGTTCCTTGTCGCCATTTTTGAAGGGGGCATAGGTTTTTTCCTATTTCTAGACTTAGAAGAAGAGGGAGGAGGGTCCCTTGCTTCCATAACCTGAGAGAAAGAGGAACTACTTTCCTTGACAGAAGAGGTGAGCACCTCATCCACATAGGGCTTAACTGAAACTTTGACAAGATCACCCTCATTCATAATGGAATCCAGAGGAGAAACCTGAGAGTTCTCATAATCACACTTCAAGTTTGCAACTAGAGAGACAATAGTTCCCCTAGATTGTAGGACTAGAGAGATAACATTTGTCAGCTCCTTCAAAGGGGAAACGACATCCTTGGAAGGAGATACAACCTCTAGAAAAATTTTAGAGCACACCACAATATCCTTACCCAATAGCCCATTCCCCACATAACCAAGATCCTTCTCTATCGAGCCAACACCAACATCTTCAACAATTGGACCAAAGCCACCACCAATAGACAGATCAACAAAAAATCTACTGAGGGAGAAGAGCTCTTGTCCTTAGTCTTCGTACCAAAAATATTTGACTAGAAAATCCCATCAGAAGAGACTTCAAGACTCCTATAACCATCAACAACACCATCACCAACAAGAATCTCGGGTATAGGTCCAATCGACAGGTCCCCAGAAGATATGAAAGTTGGAGGAACCTTCGCAACTGCCAACGGAGAGGACCTGCTAGTAGTCCCATCAGCTAGACAGCCTTCTGACACCCCCTTACCACCAACAAACCCATCACCATTAACACCAACCTGAGCACCATGAATTCCCGCCTTCAAACAATTTGAAAAACCAACAACACCACTCGAAGAGAGCTCCATTGCATGATTAAGTTTTTGCCATACACAAATTTTATTTTTCCATAGAATCATAAAGAAATCTCAAGAAACATATTTCCATTTTTGTGTGTTCTTTAAAGTTATTCTATCTACCATAACCTTTCTCATAACCAAACGTAAGAATCTTGTTTAAATTCAACAACTACACTTAATGCTATTTCTTTTAAACTATATACAATATAACCATTTAGCATATATGAAGTACCCAAGGAATGCAACCTTTTATAGATAATTAGTGTAAGATTGCAATCTTTAATTTCAAAGAAATACATACTTTTAATTTACAACATGACAAAGGACTTTATTTTCTTTACTCAAATTTCTAGCAACATAATTTCCTTTCATAGTTTTGAGATAATTCACATAATGAATTTAAATTTCTTTTCAAGAAGAATAAATGCAAATCAATTACATTTCTAAACCCTTTTACACAAAAATCATCCCTTTTCTTGCCTTTAAGTATGCATAGTTTCATGCTTGAAATACAATAAAGCAACAAGATATTCCAACTTCTTTTTCCTTTAATAATGAATTACAATAATTGACCCATATAATGCATCATAGAGGCCTTTAACAAAATCAACCACATTTGCTTTCCAATCCAAGAAACAAACAACTCCCAAAACACATTTCTTCACCCTAAAACCTGAAAATGAACAAAGAGGAAAACCACAATATGCCAATGGGCTCTCCACCCATCCATAGGGTTGTGAGACAACCCACCCCCAAGCATGGGGAAAACACTTAGCCACATTGAGAAACTCAACACAAAATGCAACCACATTTTAACACAAAATTACTTCACATGAACATACAAAAGAATTTCATATTAAGCCATTCCCAAATACACATACACTTATCTAACACATAATTGGTTTGCCACAAAGGTAACCCACTTAGGGTGAGTAGGGGCTCAACCTGTACTGGGGAACATATACATAACACCATAGTCAAATCTCCACATTAAAAATCCACATCAAACTCCACCTTAACACCACATCAATACCACATCAACACCCTTGTCCCTCCAAACACAACCAACCTATATAAAGAATTGGGATACTCATATCCCCAAATAAGCAAGGGTACTCATACTCTGGCAATTGCCAATATACACAAGGGATGCTCATATCCCAAATAATAATATGCCCCTATTTGTGGGTGTCGCACCCACTCGAACCCTTGCACCTGGAGGACCAAAGTCTCCTCTTCACAAGAGGGGGTCAACTCACCTAAAAAGCACATAAGGAAAGGGACAACACAAAACATATAACAAAGTACATCACATCAAGAAACCCCAATCAAAACCTCATAAAAGCAAGTTTACACATTTTTGCATAAAATCAAAGAAGGAGAATGTCCTACCTCAAATCATAATTATCCCACTAATGGTAGGCTTCTTGGATGGAAGTCCCCCCCCTCCAAGCCTTCACTTTGGTTTCCTCCTTTTCCCAACCCACTCTCCCTCTCTCCTTGTCAAAGACTCCAAAAAAAAATCACAAAATTACCAAAACACAAAATGAGCAAGTAACTCCCTCTCCTCTCCATAAAGGGTGAGTTTTAAAGAGAAGGGAGGAGTAACTTCCCCCCACAACTAACACAACCACCCAACTACCCTCTCTTTTTCGCCACTTTTGTAATTATGGGTTAAAGAGAGGTCTAAACACTTCTTATAAGATCATAAATGACAAAAATACCATTCTAACCTATACATCTAAGTCCTAGGTTAATTTACAATGCATAAAATACACCCTAGACCTCACAAAAACACAAAATTCACTTTTAAAATTTGCAAATCAAAACTTGCACAAAACATAACCACATAACACATAACACTTAAAAAAACATATATTCCAACATAATGATAAATAGACCATAGGATCCCATGCCTAGGTCCTATATCACAAAAAACAACACAAAATGGCTAAGTGACCCCCATTAATTCCATTGGCATTAAAAACCTTGTACACTCAACGAAAGGTGTTAGTATGGTATGTATATCCAAAATAAATCCATCATAATTACGTATTGTCATAAATCAACTAACAACCATAAGGTAATATATAAAAATCACCACTTCACAAATACATTAATCACAAATAGTCTTATTAGAGATTATCACATGAATGGCATAAAACATAACACTCATAAGTATATCAATATGTGAAATAACATTACAAGAATAGTAGTCAACTAGAAATCCAACAAACAACATTAAATGAAATCAAGCAGTGATTTATCACATAATACATTATTGCAATAACACTACTTATAGATCTACCCAATTTAAATCGTTAACTTCCACATGTAACATTAGAATATAAGTTGTTAAGTGTTATGCTGCAATCTGGCTTTTACAGGCTAATGGTTGCTTGGCTGACTCAAGCGGCTCTTATTTCTTGTTTGGATTTTAAGTCCCTTTCTTTTCTTGGGTTTAAGGTCCTAGTTAAAACCTTATTTTGGGTTTAAGGTCCCTTCAAAACCTTGTTGCAACTGGTTTTTCCTTGTATTTTCTGTTTGATGCTGCTGCTATTGGGCTACTGATGGTCTGTGTGTTATCTTTTTGCAGCGTGATTGTCTTGGTTTGGGTTTCAGGTCCCTTCAAAACCTGTTTGTAAAGGGTTTCGGGTCCCTTCAAAACCCGTTTTTCCCATATAATCAAAACATTAGAATATAACCATTTTCACCTTAATATCACCTACCCACATATTCATATTATGGAATCACCCAATAGTAACCCATCTAATAATAATAAAATAATTGTTTCAATCACCCCCAACACTTAATACATCTTGTTTGTTATACTACTATTAATAATAACCAAAACCCATCGTAACTAAGTATCTTGATCAACACATGCTTACTTAATCAATGAAAGAAAAGCCATTTGTTTATCACAAAAAATCACAACATTTATTATATATAAATTTTTTAGATATTCATATCTTGAAAAATGAACATCATTGATGTATAGAAGCAACCATCACTCACAAATGCAGGCACAATATCCTAACATATAAACCATTGGACAAGAACCATCAAAGATACTTAGACATATTAGGATTACAGAAAGGAGGGGTCTCACAGTTTCCACCTCCACAATGACAAATTGGTAAAAGAGAGCTTATCCTTTTGAGGGATAGAGGCTAAATAACAAATGAATGATGAATCAACAATGGACTACAATTCACCACCCAAATATGATTTCCCTTGAAGGATTGAAGTCATGCACATCACCTCAAGGCTCGATTGCAAATTGGCTTGATTGCTTGGAAGACCTACAAGGGTTAGTCTTCACAAACAAAATGATAACGTAAACATGAACAAACTCACATAAAACTTGACATGATGCTTCAATGTTGAAATGTTGCAATAATTATGCTCTTGATTTGGTAATAATGCTCTTGATTTTGAATTCTTGCTTCTTAGATTTCAAATGATGAAATGACTAAGTATTTATATGCAATTCATCTAATTTCTTGAAAATTAAATCCTAATAGCCGACATTTGACATTTGAAATTTAAATAATAAAATGCCAACTTTGACATATTAAAATTTAGAGGCAAAATAGGGGACCAAGTCGCCTAGGGCAACTTAGTCCTGGCCCTATTTTGTAGGTTGTAAAGTGTCAAGAGCAAAATTTTAAATGTTTGCATTGGTTTTGTAAATGGGTTTTCTTGATAAATGTCCAAATGGGCTATGGAATGCATAATTTAGGACATTAGATGTACAATTAGGTCCAATTACTTAGGGGGTACAAAATCTAGTGAAATTATCATAGGTGACAATTTACGACGCTACATGTATATGCCTAGAATTTGAACTTGCAATATATTCTTAATTATATCACTCGTGTAATTATCTATAAAACTTGAGTTATTTGGTTCTATAACTTGATTAATCATGAGTATTTATTTTCATAATTCAGAATGAACAACCTTGTTAATCAAGTGGGGCCAATAAAATTAATTCAATGTTAGGATCAAGTCTCTTGAGGATATAGCTTAAGGTCTTGCAATATTGGTTGTATTATATTCTAAATTTGATATTTCAAATGTTAATCTACATATAACCTAGAATATATTATAATGATTAAGAGATATAATAAGTTGTTGAAGTATTAAATCTTTAATATGAGATGCAATTAGTTAAAATCATTCATAAGTTTCTTGGAAATCTTAACAAGTATATACTACTAATCTTGTATCTCAAATACCTTAATTCCTTAATGTTTATTAGTAATTCCAATCTTTGAATCCTTGAGTCTTTGTAACCTTATTATCCAATGAGTAAATGAACATTGGTTCTTAGCTAATGTGTGAGGTAAATGATCTAAGTAATCATTGCATTTTTTTACCATAGCTATACTAGTCTATTTGCAAACCTTGTAGACATCAATGACTTGAGCTAACTTGAAATGAATTAAAATTATAATAATTTTGGAAGGGACTCGAAGAGTCCTTGCCTAAAGTAACATCTTGACGCCCCACGCTGATTTAACATCACATCTTGTTGAGTCATTCTTATCTTCCTTATCAATAATATATTTAAATTTCTCTAATTAACCTTTGAAAATATTACATAAAATTACTATAAAATATTTTCCCTGATACTAAATACTATATATTTTCTTATTAAAATTTAATTATAATTTTAATAATATAATATACATTTCCTTTCATCAAACAACCAAAATCATTAAGAGTTTCCAAAACAAGTGATAACCTAATGACTACCCTCCACGATGAAAATGTAGTAATTTCCATATTGGAAACATTCACCAAGTATTTCTTTAACTTTTATTCAATTTAAAAAGGAAAAGGCGAGGGGGGGGGCAACTATAGATACCAAGTCTTTGTTTATTTTTTTAATTGGTGGGTGAGTGAAATGCATATGAATGGGGTAGATGATAGCCTAATATATGGTGGAATGAGGCTAGTACACATGACACTTGTAAATAGGCTTTCACCATGGTTCTTGCCCAAGGTGCCACTAAAGTGGTTTTCACCATTGGACATATTATAATTTTTTTTTTTTTTGGAATGTTTTTGATTTTTTGATTTTTCATATTTTTTCTTTTTGGGATATTTTGTGGATTAAGCGCAAAAATTCTTGAGATGGATGATGTTTATGGGCTCTTTGAGTGATTGAAATTTTGGTGGTAGCAAGTTGGTATGCCCTTGATCCATAAAGACATTGAAGGGATCTTGATATGGGTGGAGACATATGAGAATAGGGACTAGGATAAGTGGGTTTGGAAGATAGTGTCCACAGGTGATAGGGGATGGAGGAAGGAGTCAAGCATCTTAGTTCCATGGATGGTATTAATTAGAGGTATGTTCATATGAATGGGGAGATGTGGGGAATGAGGATCTATGCAAAATTTTGGATGAAATGAATGGAAGGATGGAGAATGGATGTTGTATAATGGGTGGGGCATTGGAAAGCCTATGAATATGTGTCATCAAGAACAACATTGACCTGCCTTGAGGGGTAGTGAGGTTGTAGAGTGGTGGTGGATTTTGGGAAATAGGAGCCCAAAATGGATTGAGGATATAATGGAGGACTTAGGATAATTTATTTTGGGTCATAAGCTCCCAAAATAGATTCAAAAGATGGGGATGCTTGGATGGAGGATTGGAGGAATTTTGAATGGAGAAAGCTTTTGGAGTAGAAAGTTTCGATATTATTTTAGATTATTCTTTAACATGCATTGCTTCTTTTAATTTCTTAGGAATCTACATGATTTTTTGTTTTAATTTTTGCTTCATGGGATTTTGTGGCCTTTTAAACTTAACTGGTTTTTAGACAAAGATTTTCTTTATTTTCGCATGTCCTTTTTAGAGGACATGGTAGTCCTTGGATTTGTGTGGATTTTCATCTTTATACATTTGATATGTGGCATCCAATTGCTTCCAATAACAATGGCATGGCTGGATGAAGATGGATGATATGCATATGTTATGAATGAGGTGATGGAGTATAGCGGAAGGAATGCAAGGTAATGTTCCTTTGTTGAACTCAAGGTGATGAATAAATAAGATGAGGTAATTTTGTGGAGGGGCTAGTGGATTGAGGTATATAAGGACCTCAAATAGATGTGGAGGATGGAGAATATTTGTTTCTTTAGAATTAAAACATGAGTCCATTATGAGGGGAATGAGAGGCATAAAGGAGGCTTGGATCTTGAGCTAGAAGGAGATTGAATGAGATGGAGGACAAGTTAGATAAAATGGTGCAAACATTTATGCCTTAAAATAATTCAAATGTTCAAAGGAGTCTCCATGAATGCTTCATATGGTGCTATCAATAGTAGGAAAATACTTAGCCACTATAATAAGGACGAATCCAAGTTTTGAGGGCACAATTTTAGTTGATTTGTATCCAAGCCCTTGGTGACCAAGATTATTCTTTTGAAGCACATGCTCTATAATTCCTTGTTCATGTAGTCCAAGGACTTTTCCTTTGTATCCCATACTTTTTCAAATATGAAGGCCCTTGGTATATATATGTAGGTAAAGATGGTGTTTGTTCTTTCTAATCTTTATAGAACCATGACATTATGTCACCTTCAATAGTCTCATTGTCTAAAAATCCCCAAAGCTGGAATGTAGTCATCTCACATTTTATTATTACCGTGGATGCTAAACTAAGATGTTGAGGTTGGCCATGTGATTTAGGGGAGAGTGGGAGTTTCCCTATGTAGAATGAGTCATGTAGTTCATACTCTCCACATCCCTTACTGATGATCTTAGCCTTGATCTTGGGAATAGGAACATGAGAGATGGAGGGAGATGTGAGTGAAGATGCATTGACATAGGATGATGATGGAGGGAGATGTGAGTGAAGATGCATTGACATAGGATGATGATGGAGGTGTGATATCATTGGTTAGGCACTGGTGGGAGTGGTTATACTTTCCTTCAAATAATTTGAAATATTATATAAGGGTTGAGGATTGGTAAGAATAGTAATTTTCATGTTGTTTTGTGGGAATTATATGCATTAGTGGCACATGGAGGGGATGGCTTGCATGTCATGTATCCATGGTCAACCAAGAAGGATGTTATAGGGGAGATCAAGGTGCAAGACTTGACATATAGTTTCCATGGTAACATGCCCAACCCAAATAGGCAATTTCATGACTTCTTTCGATTCTCGTTCTACATCATCATGTTCTTTGATAGTAATTTGCTTTTGGGGATCTATGAATCCTTTAGAATATTCCAATTGTATTGTTAATTTGAGAGTCCATAAGTTAAATCTCGATCCACCATCTATGAGGACTCTTTTACTTTTATATTTATAGATAAAGGCTTCAATATGAAGGGATTCATTGTGAGATGGATTGGTGGTTGGTAAATCCTTTTTGGTGATACAAGGAGACATGATGAAGATAAGTGCCCTATCATGGCTTGAAATTGGTCAACATTAATGTCATTCGAGATGCATGACTCTTGTGAAGCTTTGTCTAAAATCTCTTTATAGATTGGGGAACTTTTGAAGTGCTCAAAGATGGATATTTGTGTTGGGGTTTTGCCAAGATTCTCAAGCAGATTGTAGTAAGTTGAGTTTGGGAGGAGGGAAAAGCTCCTTGGACATTTAATCGACCACAATGTGTATTGATAACACAATTATAACTTTTTATAGTTACGATGACTACTTGAAAAGAAATTTCATCTATTTGACTAATTATAGAATCATATGATGTGGATGTATGAATGTTGTTGGTGTGGTTATGGGAAATACCTTTGTTGGATGCAACAATATTTCCTTCATCATGTTTAGGAAAATGTTTTTTTTACATGCCCAATTGGTCATTTGAAGAGTTGGTCAGGTGGCCTTCTACTTTGATCTCACCATGATCAATGATATCTTGAATGGAATTATTAAGCCTCATGCAATTAGATGTCTTATGGCCTTTTATCTGATGGTGTTCATAATATTTTTTATCTTTATACTAAGCAGGTTTTGGTTGGTTTTCATCAAATGATCTTATCATTGGAAGTTTGATCAAGTTTGCTTGGACCAGTTTTGGAAAACCACTTTTGTGGGTTCCCCAATGGAGTGTATTTATGTTTTGGATCATTATTTTGTTTAGGATGTTCTTTTGGAATGATAACATTATTTTGGACAACCTAGATGTCTTTATTGTTTTGAGAAGATGGTGGTGTTGGCATTTGGGTGTTTTGGATATGTTTTATGTTAGTGACACCACCATTGACCACATTTTTATTCTTGGCCTAAAAATGAGGTTTATAATTGGATTGATTATTGTTGTTATTTTTGGTTTCTTTGTAAATATTAACCAACCCTTTAGCAAGAAGGGCCTTTTCGATGATTATTCCTTTGTCTATGATTTTATCAAAAGCAATCACACATTGAACTTGCAAATGAAAGCCTATTTTTTGATTTAGAGTTTAGACAAGTATGCTGATTAGTTTCTTTTCAAGAATATGCCACAAGAATTAGCTTGTAAGATGTCTCCATTGTTGCGACAAGGAAACAAAGCTCTCATTGTTTCATTGTTGAGTGTTGCACAAATCTAACATAGTAATCTCATGTTCAATGTTGTATGAGAAATGTGCTATGTAATTTTTCAGTTGGCTCTTTGAATGTGGTGGCAAAGTCTTTCAATAGATGGATGAACCATTCTAATGCTTGACCTCCTAAGCTTTAAAAGAAAAGTTGTGTAAGATATATGTCACTATAGGTGACTTCTTTGCAAGCTACATAGAATTCCTCAATGTGCTACCTATGGTCTCCCTTTCCCTTGTATTTGTCAAACTTAGGCACTTCAAATTTTTATGGGAAAGTGACCATAATATTGTTTGTAGTCCTTTGAGCATTTCCCTCATCTCTTACAATTTGTGTGAAAAGGAGTTTGTGGGATTGGGATTGTGGGATGTGTACGTATGGTGGCTAAATGGAGGTAGTCTGTAGGAAGTATTATATGAGTTGAGGCAGTGTTGGTTAAGAGTGGTGTTTGTTGTGATGTAGAAGGGTGTGAATGTTGTATGCCTTGGTAGGATGAGGTTGGTTGAATGTATTGGTATGATGTAGGTTTGAGGTTTGTGTAATGTTTGGTGGGAGGGATGTTGAAGTGTCAAGAGGGGGATAAAAGTTTGGTATCTAGGTGAATGATAGCTAAGCTAGTCTATCCACAACCCTCGTAAGCATTAATGACTTGAGCTAACTTGTAATGAATTAGATTTAAATTATTTTGGAAGGGAAGAGGCCCTAAGAATCCTTGACTTAATTAACATCTTGATGCCCCATACTAATTTAACATTGCATCTAAATTTCCAAAATAAACTTTTAAGAATATTACATAAAATTAATATATATTTTTTTTCTTTGTAAGAGTTAATGTGAACTCCCAACACCCTAAGAACAACCACTAAATCTAAATATCTTCCACAAAAAAGAAAATGACAATAATAACTTGTTTGATTATGAATGCAAGATTACAAGATTGAATATGAAGTGTGTATGAGAGGCCTTGCTTATAAGGGTAAGGCGAGAGATATAATTAGACAAGATTGTGACATGTGTCTTATTCCTATGTTATGAGACAACTAACTTGACAGAGAGGTCAACGATATAAGATATGATAAGATCTTATATAGACAACTAAGACTTTTAAAAGATTATTTAAAACCTAAGTAAACTTTTTTTATTGGATAAAGAAGAATAAATGACATTGCACCAAAGAGAAAGTACAAAGAGAAGAAGTGGTAGTGACCGTTCGAACTAACATGTGAATAAATCTCCCAACTAAAAATTAGCTAAATAGAGTACCTTATTCACCCACTCAATATTTTCTTGCATTTAATATTAAAATCTACCTACAATTTTAGTACTATAATGTACACTTCAATGTAGACTTCCTTTCATCAAACAAAAATAATTAAGAGTTGCCTAAACAAGAACTACCCTCCACAATAAAAAGGTAGTAATTTCCATATTGGAAACATTCACCGAGTCTTTGTTTAACTTTATTCAATTTAAAAGGGAAAAGGCGGGGGGAAACTATAGATACTAAATGCTTAATAGCAAAGTATTTATTTAATAAAAAAGTACAAATAATTACTATTTCGTGGGGACACTGAAAACAAATGGATTTTAGGTCAAGTCTACACCTATATTTCCGGCGTTTTTTTAAATAATTTATTTTTTCAACAAATAGGCATGAATATCCACTTGTCGTCTGCCGTGGGGGGAATTCAAATAACGGTACGTTTTAGCCATCAGATGGAGATGTATGGACGGCTGTAGTGGGTCCTGATGGACGGGTAATAACTTCCGAAGTGACAAGATGGACGGTCCCGATCAATCTTGAGTGTCCTTGTTTGTTTCTCCCCGGCAGAAGAGGAAGAAGAAACAGGTAACACACAGAAGTCGAAAAGAAACAAGAAGAGGAAGCAGCGCAGGGATTATTAACGAGAAGCTGGACTAGAAAATGAGAGTGTGGGTGTGATAGCACAGCAAGCAAGAACAAAAGGCTGCTGCTTGGTGCATATGCTATGGCTCTGAGCCATGTAATGCTGGAACACCAGTGAAGTCGGTGGAACAAGGGTTGGTGTGATTAGGCTTGTTATCGAACTAATCAGGGTTTCAATGCTTGTCGTTTTGTTGTGTTGCCTTTAAATTTTTCCGGAGAAGACTCTCTTTTGCTTTTGCAAGCTGAGATTTTTGAGCTTTTTAGCGGTGGGGAGCGTAAATTTGGTGCGGAAGGGTATCTCTCTTTGTTTTGTTTTACCCCCAATGTTATTTGCAGCGCGGCGGCGCATTGAATGGAAGAAAATACCAGGCAGTTGCGTCTGATCAAAAGGCTGCTGTTGTAGGGGATTTTTGGGTAGGAAATAATCGAGGTAGAAAGATGTTGCAAGGTCGGGCAGCTTATTTGTCCCCGCCTGTGTACGGGCACAGTCACTTCAAGAAGTTCTGGCTCAAGAAAATGGAGACGGAGGACGATCCCGAAGCCACAGCGTCGCCGCCCGCAGAAGGCAGTGGCGTTGTGTTGACGAAGAAGCCTCCGCTGTATGCCGTGAATTGCACGGCTTTAGAGATGAAAGGCACTTCTCCTCCGCCCGCCGCCATTAAAGCGGCGGCGCCTGCGGAGAAGAACATCAAATATGCGGCGGAGAAGAGCGAGCTTGACTATACGCTTGCTCTAGGAGTTGGTCTTTCTGCGCAAGAAGAAGAAGATGCACATAGCTATGATGGATTTTCCAGCGGAGAAGAAAAAATTGACAAATTCACAGCTGCGGCTGAAGAGGAAGCTCAGCCGTCAAATGTTGTGTATGGAAATGGCGACAGTGACGGCCAAGGTGCCCTAGCTGTGGTGAAAATGTGCGCCGACTGCAAGACCGTCAAGACTCCTCTCTGGAGAAACGGCCCGCAGGGTCCCAAGGTATGTTACATTGATGATACGATATTCATTGTGTATATGCCTAATGCTTTTGATATATTCAGTGTGTATATGCCTAATGTTTTATCTCTGATTATAATGTGTGTTCCGTTATTTGACGGCGATTTTTTGAATGTTGCAGACGCTTTGTAACGCGTGCGGAATCAGGTATAAGAAGATGGGAAAGCGTCCGTCAAGTAATGGCGACCGCCCATCGTCGCCTCCTACGCCGCCCATTTCACCTTCCGGCAAGAACAAGATCCACGGCAAGCGCAAGAGAGAGAGGGATATTTATTCCAGGGAGCAGCAGGAGCAACATCATCATCACCAGCGCAAGAAGATGAAGAGTCTTGGAGGCGGACGGTCGCCCATGGGACCGAGCTGCTTACAGTCGGAGGCCGATTCATCACACGGCGGGGGGGAGAATCGAGCGGAGGAGGCGCTGAGGAGGTGGCGGCAGGCCGAGAGAATAAAGAAGGGCCTGCTGCGCTATGGCCTAATGAGGAACTCCATGGCCAAGGATGAGGAAGAAGGCGCCATGCTTCTCATGGCTCTTTCCTGGGGTGTCGCCTCCTGCTAGTTACTGTTCAACTTTAACCTTTATACTGACTGACTGTTTTTACCACACACAGCAACACTACTACTTACACTGACGAAATAGCATGAAGCAAACACAAATGTTGTAACCATACACAGACAGACGTCAATGTTTTTATTTGAACCCAGTGCTTTGTGAATTTCATGTAAAAAGCGTGGTCCGTTGAATCTTTTGTTATTATCCATGGAAAATGGTTTCGACTTTTACTGTGATGTGAATGATTTGTGTTTTTCGTCCATTTCTGTTCATTGGGTATTAATATAACAAATCTCCGACCGGGACATTTTCTGTTTACTGCAAGGAATTAACGATCGATGAGGATGCTAGATTGAATAACAGTTTTTCGTTAGATATTTTCACGGGATCTGCCATGCATCTTTTAAGAAGCTGCATTCAGCCCTATTCAATTACTTGCAGGTCATACTCATGGATTTGTACGGTTATGCTAGCTTGAATTTAAAGATTGTGCAGTCTCCGTCGAATTTGCCATTCCAGTCAAATGAACAGAGAGAGTTGTGTTGTTTTTTTTCTCTTGGGCATTGGCAGCCCTGATTGTTTCACCCGATTTAAGTGCAATTTATTAAATCTGGTGCTCTTCAACCTCTGCACATCAAACATTTTTTAATTTTAGCCGTGTACTTGTGTTTTTAATGCGCTCCACTGGCTTCTGTTGGCCGCTTGTGGACATTTATATCTCCATTCAATAAATAAAGAAAGCAATTAAACTATATTGTAGGAAACATGTGGGTAATGGGGTCGATATTCAAGCTTATCCAGTGTCTGGTGTGTAGAATAAAATACTTTGAAATAATGATAAAACATGGTGCAAATTTGTTTTATTTGTATTATGCCAAAGAGTAAAGGCCTTGAGCATAGTACCGGTCAGTCGCTTTTACCGGTGGTAACCTATTATGGCAGGTGTGTTTGTTTAGATGTGGGAAAAAAAAGACTTGTAAATGGATTGCTTTTCAATTTTGAGGTCTAGCTTTTTAGAATCATGTGGCAGGGGTTTTGTACTGTCTTTTCGCTTTCTTATCCGGTGAATTTCCAAGCATGTCAACTCTGTTTATTCTTCTAGTTTGTGCCCTAATTTTAACTTGTATTTGGTGGAGAAAACCTAAATTTATAAGTTACTGTTCACCATTAAATTTATAAGGTACCGTTCACCATTAAATTTATAAGGTACCGTTCACCATTAACCAAATCAGGTTAAAAACATATTTTGATATAGAAGTTGGTAAGAAAAAGAGAGGAAATATAAATGACAAAGAGCACGTTTGGGTTTTGAGATTTAAATGTATCTGTGTACCCACGAAGAATAAATCAACTCTCTTTTCGTAATCTTTTGATTTGGGGAAAAACATACAATCTTACTAAATCTATGAATTATAAAAAGATAATTATTCACATACTTTATCATTGGTGGACTTCATACTTTTCCAAAGCCCTCGTACTAGAAGAAGTGTATGCAATCATTTCTTTTCAAGTGGATTTGGAAGTACAAGGCGAGTAATTTTTAATAATTTTGCTATCTATATTAGGTTGATATGCATACCTTTTGCAATGGGGTACCCTCCAATTAACATTGAAATGACCTGCTACTTTTTGAGGTATGTGTCTCCTTTATGAGCAGAAGTCAATTTGCTTTCGACACAATTTGTCCAACCCTCTAGAGTAGCCCTTGATGAGGTGGATGCCTTCTAAGTATTCTTGACAACTTGTATCTAGGTTTGTATTTCTCCCAAAAGTTTCGAGTCTCCTCCGTTGGCCTCTTTGATGAAGGGCTCAAATTATGTCATGATGGCTAGAGTTAGTATTGGATAATAAAGTTACAAAATTTGGTACTTATCTTGTTAGATTAAGTAGTTCTGAAAATTTCATTTACTTATAATGTCTCATTTAGAGGTATCACAATGACATGTTTTGTGTGCATTATGGTCTTTTTTTAAGGTAAGAATTGTCTCCATATCTTTGAACTTGGCACTAGTGGATAGAGTTCTTTTCCTATCATACATTGAATACTCCTTTTCAATTTAAGGGAATATCTTAGAATGATAACACATAATTTTCCTCCTTGAAACATGACGACCCTTGTAGCATATTTGCTAGCATTAGTCTCAATTTTGAATGCCAACTACAAATTAGGTAAATGCTGATATTGAGCATGACAAATCTTGTATTTTAATGTCTCAATGTTAAAAGGCAATTATAGGTTAGACAATGTTAATAGTTGATGACGGAAAATCTTGTATTTCAATTTATCTAATGTTTCATTATGTACCTTTTCCAACTAAAAGTTAATGTCTATGGCTGCAATGGAGTGTAGACGAACTACCATAGAAGAGAGATGCAATGAATTCAAGTATAAATTGGATTTGGCCTACAAAGTTGCATGTCTTTGTGACACTCCTTGGTTTAGGCCAATTTTTAATAGCCTTATCCTTTGTTAGATTATCTTTCAACACTTGTCCTACAATACTACCAAGATATACCACAACTCCCTTGTCAACTCACATTTCTTTACATTGCACACAAGTTGATTAACCTCAAAAACTTGCAAGACTTGATATAAGTGTGGGTCAAATGGTCTTAGCATTAATAATTAAAATATCTAGATACGTTGATATGTATCTATGAATTCCTTAAAAAATCATTCATTAAACACAAATGTAGTAGGTGCATTACATAAATAGAAAAGGAGAATTAACCATTAATAGAGACCTTGCTTCATCTTGAAATTGGTCTTCCATGTGTCCTTCTCTTTTATGCTTTACTAAGTTTTGATTTCAAATCCAATTTTTTGTAAACTATTTTATCTTTGAGTTGATCAAATAAGTCATTTATTCATGTGGATAATGGTTCTTTATAGTGATCTTATTAAGAGCTTGATAATCACTCATTGTCTAAGAGCTATTTTCTTTTCTTGTAACAATTGACGAACCATGTGATAAATTACTCAAGTGAATTATGCCTTTCTCTAACAACTCTTGAATATGTCTTCACATTGTTGCTATGCAATAGTGATTATCTATATAGTCCAATGTTAGGTATAAAAGATTTGGGGGGCAAGTGAATCTCATGCTCTACATCTCTTTTAGTCTCATGAAAAAAATCTTGAAATGATGGCAATTATTCATTTAAAGCCTGATATTTCTGTTTTAGAAGAGAGCATAGAAGATATCTCAATTCCATCCTCTTGCTCATCCTTAAATAATAATAAACAAAACTGCGTGGTCTCTTGAATTAATGTGAGGGCTAGGTCAGAACTTACTATTGCAATTTTTGCTTTACTTCAGTGTCTCTTGATGATGGACTTGACTCCATCCTTAATACATTGGTATTGGTTTTCCCATCTAATGAATAATCTCATATAAAGTATGGCTCTCATGCACAATATAAAATACACCAAGTGAAATCACATTAGCATTACTTCATCTACATATTGTGCATTAATAGAAAACTAAAATTTACACATCTTAACTTGAAACTCAACACCCTTCTTTACCCAACTAAATGGGTAAGGTAGAGGATAATCATTGTATTTTACCCAAGGCTTTTAATTATATAATTTATGTTGGGAACTAAGATCTAGAAGTGCAATCTTCTTCATTTGAAGTTTGAGAGTAAGTAATTAGCTTATAGCTTCTATCTCCTTGTCTATCATGACAACCCATGTGGCTACAAAGTCAAAAATTTCATTAATGTCTAAGCTATCCTTAGTTTCCACCTCTTCATGGATAGTAACCATGGACTTCTTAGAGTCCTCCTTGGGCTTATTTTCAAATGCAACTTTGGATTCAACTTCAACACCTATTTTTAGTATGTCAATCAATATTATAATTAGAACAATGGTTTTTAGGGCCCCTACATTGATGCACAATAGTGTTGGTCTTCATTCCTTTACATTTTCATTTATTAAGATTCCTATTTTCCTTCTTGGGCTAATCTTTATCTTGTTGTTCTTGCTTGGAGGTTATGTGCTAAGTTGTATCCAATCTTTTGGCTTGGTGGTGACGACTCTTCTTCTAGGATTAGAATGCAACCCACATAAGTATTTTATAAGAATGTTCTCTTCCAAGTCCATTCCAATTAACATGACTTGTCTTTATATTTAGTTGTGTAATATTGTACATTTTTCCCACTTCCTGACATAAAGTAGAGACACTATTTTTTTGGTTAGTCTCATTACCTATTGGATAGAAAATACTTCTCATCAAGTCTTTGAAACCTTCCAAACTATGTATCACTATATTCTTTTAATTTTTATAGGAATCTAGGTAACTCTCATACCAAACAAGAGCATGACCACTCATTTTTAGGTAGCTACACTTATATTATGGACACTAAAGTACACCTTAATTTCTTTCAACAATGTATCTAATATCTTTGCATCTACTTGAACTTCATACCTTTTCTTCTTCTCCATTATACTTAATACCAAACTTCTTGGCTAGAGATTACACTAGGACATTCACAAATAACTATTCTTGAGTCATTTATGCCTGTTGACAAGCTAATTACTCTTGTTGTTTACTTACCCACTACTGATGCTTTGTTACTTGTTCCATGTGACCCTCTATGGTTGAAACTCTTACATTTTTATCTAATATCTTTGCATCTACTTGAACTTCATACCTTTTCTTCTTCTCCATTATACTTAATACCAAACTTCTTGGCTAGAGATTACACTAGGACATTCACAAATAACTATTCTTGAGTCATTTATGCCTGTTGACAAGCTAATTACTCTTGTTGTTTACTTACCCACTACTGATGCTTTGTTACTTGTTCCATGTGACCCTCTATGGTTGAAACTCTTACATTTTTGCTCTTAACATTTTTGGCTCTTTCATTCCTCATAATTACTTTGGTTCTTACACCTTGCTTTGTGTTCCAACCCTCTATTTGGATTGTAAGGGACTAGCTCTTTAATTTCTTAAAGATTTGTCACTATCCTACACTTCAATTCTCACCCAATCCCTATGGTTAATTGCAAAGCTTTGATACCAACATGATCTACACTTTCATCAAAATATGAAGTTAGGAAACTAAAAATCATCAAAATTACTTGTTCTAGCTTGAACTATCTAAAAGAAGCCCTTGGAAGCTAGTTAGAATGTGCATAACATTGAAAAAATAAGAACATCACATAAAAGATCACAATAAACTTTTCATACCTTGAAAACCTCATTAATGGAGGAAAAACTAGGTGGTAGATTATAATAATATGTCCACCTCATCCACATTGATTAGAAAAAAGTACAAAGAGTGATTACAACTTCAATGCTACTTTATCCACCATGTTTTTTTTAAGGGGTAAACACTTTTGACCCAAAGCTATGAACCGGTGAGGTCACAAATGAGGGACCTCATCCTCACAATAAATTCTCAATAAATACATCCCAATGGAGTTTGAACCTAGATAGAAAGAATAATAACACAACAATTTAACCATCACACCATGCCACTATTGACACTTTGTCCACCATGTTAAGTCTTCATTATAAATTGAAATTAATCTTCTCCATTCTATTGATGCATACATACATTTCCAACCTCTTAGAACCCATCTACAATATTTCTATCACTCTTTTATGCTTTATTTATTTATATAGAACATAGGAAGATGAGAGTTTTGGTGTGAGGCTTAAAAAATATGTATTTCATATGAAAAATATAAAGATGAGATTTTCCTTGGTTTAGTCTTTATTTATTTTATATGATGGAGGACTTTAGACCCCACATAGATAGGATTTGTTCCAAGGTCTTTAATTAAAGTTAATGCATATTTACTTTAATATTAATGTGGCATTTATCTTATGTGGGTGTTTTTAAAAACACATTAGGAAGGGGGTGGAAATGACAAATGTAATCTATTATAAAATTTATTTTTATGAGGAAAATTACATTTAATGCTTTCTCTTCCTAATTAAATATGTTTTAAGGTGTTTTAACTGTATAGAATCCATAATGAGACAATGCATGTGTCAAATATTACAAATGTTAAATTCTAATTTAAATTCTTATTAAAGCCTTCAATTACTTATCAACATTTCTTAGTGTTGTGAGACAAAAGTGACTTACAAGGCATTAAATTTTCTAAAATATTTTTTGAGGAAAATGGTTAAGTGGATTATCTTATCATTCCCATAAAAGTCAAGATCTATTTCATTTAGTGTTTCTTCACAATACATGGGATAAAAATGTTATTAGTGTAATAATTAATACTCATGGATGCCAAAGATATTTAATTAGAGAGGAAATTCTAAGTCTTGCTTCACTAACATGAATCACATCCTTCCTCAATATAAATTGATGCATATGTTTTCATTCTAAATGTAGAAAAAAATCTACTTTTGAATCTTAAAGTGTATAACAAGGTATTAAAGTGTGTAAACAAAAGAACAAATTATAAAACAAAAATAAAAACAAATGATTATCAAATTGAATTAGAGGAAATCAAATCAGGGAAACCCATAATAGAGGCATTGTTTCTTCTGTAGATATTATCTTAACAACTATCATAGAATGGTTCTCTTACTTAAATCAAGGTTTAGGACTTCGATTTACATACAAAAATAATGTCTTACACCATACAACTATCTTACGTTTCACACATTCCCCAAAACTCTATTAAGTTCTCAATAATATTTTTTTTACAAGCAATTTTATCAAACCACACTAAGGAATTGATCCCTTACAATGAACTCTTTAGGAGCTTTTTAAGATAAGAAAGCTCCAATTAAGTCAAATAAGGTCATTCAAATGTAATAGCAAATGAAAGGGTTTTCTACACGTTTTGTAGCTCTCAAATCTTGTAAAAATTATATTTTCAATATTTGCAATGTGTTTGATCGTGGTAGAACCTAATTTGATCATCTCATTTCTGAAAGGGTTAGTTTTAATCAATGTCAAACTAGTTTATGTGTTTGATCATAGTTGAACTAGTCAAATTTACATTCCTCTATTAAGTTAAATTCCCTTGTGTTCAAGTCATTTAATCTTAAAAAATAATGTTATTAGGGATCATATGCTTATATAATTTATATATTATTCTAATATAAGGTTATAAAATCTTATTCTTATTATATGCTTTATAAATCATATACTATTTAATAATTAATAATCTAATAAACTATTATATTTTTATTATATACAAATGGTAGTTTTAAATAGGTGTGACAAATATCCTTTTAGGTATTTTGCAACCCCTTCTCCTATATTCAAGGAAATTCTCTCTCATTCAAAGGTAATCAAATTTTGGGATATTTGATTGGATAATGCACTTTATCACTCTGCATAGAAGATTTATTATTGGGCATGTGGAAGTGAAAAGTGTTATTCCCAAGTTCTATCTATAATATTATAGATATTTTTGTAAGATTTTTATAATAGAATGATATTTTTTGGGTTCTTTTACTCAAAAGGGTTTTCCTCATGTATATATTATGTAATGTGTTGAATTTATGCATCTTGTACTTCTCATTTTTTTTTTTTAATATTTTATTTGTGATGATTAATAATGAAAGATCCTAATTTTTAATATGGTATTAAAGCTAGTTGGGAAATGATAATAATTTTTTGATAAAAGATCTACCTTTGCTAACTATATTTATTAAGAAATATGTTGTGTTCATGAAAATGCGTCTAATGTGCCTCTTCTATTACTTCAAAATCAATCTTAAATTAGTTTTTTCAATGCCATAATAGATAAGTTCTTTCTACTCAATTCCTTTAGTTTTAAAAACCATACCAGTGACTTCTACCCTTTAAAGGAATACATCATCAATGTGGATTCAAATTATCTAAAAATAACATTTTCTCCCACTAACAATTCATTTAATTTATCAATGCCATTGACTGCCCATGTGTTGATTTCATTTAATATTAAGTAGTTGCTAATATGCATATATATTTTGAATCTAACACATGGAAATACATCTACTAATTCTATTAAAGGTTATATAATTCAGATGTACACTTACCGAATTGCACTTGCTTATATTTTTTTAAAATTCTTTTTTATAAATACATTTTTATTTTTTTTTGCATATCTTGCAATTATTGTTGTCATGGGAACACAGTTCTTTGAGAAACTTTATCAAGTAGTTCACATGCCTTGTCTATGATTCTATATTTTGTATTGGGAGTATGCTTGGATAATATAAACTTATTTTGGGTTGGAATCATAAATTAGAGAGCTAAATATAATAATGGTCTTTAAAATAAATGTCAAGGATTTCTTGTCCTTCAAATGTGGTTTGGTGATGGTCTCCTAGATTTGTTGGGTGTGATTACGTATTCTTTAATACCAAATAAAAAAATTACATCTTTTGTTTTTATTTAATTTTAATTTTAATTTTCCATTATGGTTCCAAATTGAGATGTTATAAAATATTTTTGATTATCATGAAAAATCACATCAAAATTTGGCTCATTGCATGCAGAGCATTTCATTAGATTTAATTTGCATCCAAATTGTGTGCTCATTTTGGAATCAAAATTGGATCTACTTCATCACAAATTACTTTAATTGTGTTTGAATTTTGAGTCAAGCCTTGTTTTAGTATATCCTCATTAGCACATTTAAATCAACATCCATATGACCACATTTTTTTGCACCCAAAATTATGCGTATTCGCCAACCAATATATTAATTTACAACTCTATCAACCAAGTACAATGAATTGAAATTAAAAAAAATCCTACTCAAAAGAGGAACTTACTTTTCTCCATTCATTCCAACAAACTATCTAGGTGTCTTTCAAATAATCAATGTTAGGCCTTAGATTTAAAAGAAATATAGAAAGTTGCTCCTACAATTTGATGCTATTAAAGATATTATAATATTACACAATGGTGTTTGATTACGTCACCATTGTAACAAGCATATCGATTGAACCTCAAAATTTCATAGTTTTTTACAACTTTTAAAGTGATTAATTATTTAACTTTAATTAATATTCAATAGTCTAGATTGAATACTTAGGAATTAACAATGGTCAGTTTGGGCTAAATTTTCCAATACAGGGCAATAATTTAATAACCAATCCATACTATTTTATCCATTGGGCTAATTCATCCATATGTGATGATACAATAACACGATCAATTTAGACCATGTCTTCATCCAATATGGGATGGACACTTAAAATAGCCATACATGCCTACAAGGATAAGAATAATAATAAATATGCTCTATCTAGATACTTTGAATCATCAAGACTAATTGGGTCCTGTGTCATAATAAAATTACAACACACCCAAGATATTATATCCAGGCTTTTTGCAAGTCCTAAAAAATCGTGTACCCTTCCTCACGTTTCAAGCAATTAGCTGAGTAAAAGACCGATCCACTTTGAGAATTCTTTTGAGTATACGTGACTATCATATTTTATACTTATTCCAATTAGATTCAAAGTTTTTATCTTTAGGAAATAGGTCACAAAACCTCACAATGTCCTCTATATTTGAGTACTATAAACATCATTTGTTTCCCAAACTTCCTACATACCTTGTATCCATGAGATCGAGATACTAGAGAACAAGGGGTACAAAACATGTAATTCTATTTGAAACTATGTTTTATATAATTGTACAAGTGGGTACACAACCCTTTCTAGGGTCCAATTTCCTAAGACAATTCTTCATTGGTTGCCACCCACTTAGTTGAAATAGGGGTAGAAACCTAGAGAAGCCTCTACATGCAAACACCTAAAGTGATGTTTGGCATGACGTTTAATTTGAGAATATTTTCTGTTTACCTAGAATGCATGTTCATTTTCCCTTATTTCAAAAGGTTATTGATTTTTGCTTATTAGGTATTTAGTGCTCAATACTTAAAGGGTTAAACTTAATACGCTATTTAAAACCAAATGATTTCATAATCATGTTACTATAATGTCCAACTGATATAATAACTAGATCACATATATAATCAATAAATTAACTATTATATTGAAATAATTAAATTGTGATAATAATAAATAAATAAAATTACCATTGCTTGAGAGTGATCTACAAGAATCCATACTTGTTAATAATTCACTCCTTCATGAACTCCTCTAAACTTATATTTCATATTCAATAATATGATTTACATTATTCTATTAACTAAATTTTATAACTTGAACATTTTAATATTTAAAAGATTTAAATCAATATCTCGTCAAATACTTAACCAATATATTATAACCATTTTATGATCAACAAGTTCTAAAATTATTGAAAATAAGGTGAAACTAAGCTGCAATAATAACTTATGTATGTGTATTCAAATCTAAAAAATAAGATTACCAAATCTGATTTAATGTATGTGATTGCACATTCATCATAATAGAAAAATCAACAAACAAATATGAGATCAGATTTATGTGGAGAAACCCTTTTGGTAAAAAACTCCACACAAGAAAAGAGGACAAATATGTTATTTATCTTCAAAAGAGAGATACACCACAATACACTTCCTTGCTATTTTCATACATCCTGAATGCTTCCATACACTTGCAAACAACACAAGATGCTACTACCATCTCAAGGCTCCAATTTATAGAACTCATGGGAGGAAAAACCACAGTGGTTACAAACCGAAACAAGAGGTGCTAAAACCACTTGAAAAAAACCACACCCCATTCTTGGAAAACCAAGAGTCATGATAAAAAATAATTAAATGTGCAAAAAGCTTCAACATGGGTGCCTAACCCATAGCCCCTTCAAATTCTGGCATTCAGGATGCTCCAGTGACTACTTATCTTCCAGGTGGCACACCAATGGGCACCTGTTTCCCTCCAAACTTGGCTCCCCACTCAAGACTCTTCATATTCCCAATGTGCACACCTAGGAGAGAGTATTTTGTCCTCCAGTGATTTAACCTCCACCAACATTAATTTCCCTCTTGAAAATACAATTACAATAATACCAAAATTAAATATATTTCTCACATCTCCCCTAGGACACTTTCCAAGAAACATGGAGATAAATAAATGACATAGATTTGCAAGGTAAATGTCACCTAACCTAACACTAATTAGTCCTTAAATATCTCATGTGTACTAGGGTAGAGTAGTCCATAACCATTAAAACCATATGAATAACCTATAAATATACAAGACCCCTACTTTGTGGACCATGACCTTATGTTTCTTTGTAGGAATGTGGGCCAATGTAGGAGGACCAAATTTTTGAAGTTATTAACTATTAGTTTTTGAGCTCTTGAATCTTCAAAATGAGTGACCCCCTTTAAGGCTTGACGTGAATTACATATTTGGTTGTAGAAAGCATAGTTAATAGTATCCACCCAATATTGAGGTGCAAGAGATCTAGAGTGCACCATGTATCTTGATATTTCCTTCAAGACCCATTCTTTAATTTTATTATATTATTTTATTTTATTGAGGAATGTATATAACTATATGCTAAAAATTAATCCCCTCTTTGGTAATAAAAACTCAAAATGATGGTTGTAATACTCACCACCATTGTTTATGCACAAAAATCTAGTAGATTTCCCTAATCATTTTTTGTAAAGGATTTGAAGTCTTAAAATGACTTAAATACCTCATACTTCTATGAAATAAATTACACTCAAGTATATCTAGAAAATTTATGAATGGATGTTAAAACATATCTAACCCTACTAAATGAAGGTTGTCTAAATGGTCTAACCAAATCACTATGAACTATGTCTAGTATCTATGAAGCTCTTTGTGCCTTGCCTTTGTCAAAAATTTGTTTAGTATGTTTACCAAGGATGCAACCCTATCAAACACGATAAAAAAGTGAATATAAGAAAAACCTATAACCATGCTCTATTGGTTGAGTTGTTAGAAGTAGTAGCTAAGATGGATAAATGACTCATGCCATAACTTACGTCTTTAGAATTAGTGAGTAAAATAGTCAAATGAGGATTAGGAATTAAGTGAGAAAAGAGATAAATCTATATTTTTTTATCCCTATTACTATTATAGAACCATTATGCATCTTAATTATAACCACTAAACCAAGAGAAAATTCAACTTCTGGCTTGAATCAATGTGAGTGATTTGATAAAATGATACGATATTAGTTGATAATGGGGGTACATAAATAAAATATTGAAAATTTCCTTCTCCTACATCAATATATCTTCTCCAACATGCCTCAATAGGAGTTTCACCCCCTACCAAAATAGTTGGTGTAGTATAAGGCTCCAAAAATATGAAATTATCCTTAGACAAGTCCATGTAGTATAAATCACCCAAATCAAGAACCCAAGTGGATGGTGGAGATGTAAATGTTACAAGGGATTGCCCTTTCTTTCCCCTTGTTATATTTTTCCTTAGTAGACCCCTTGTGTGAAGAACTCTATTTCATCGATTGAAGAACATTGATGCTATTTTTTTCCAAATCATGTGTCAAGTGATTAATATTTTTCTTCAATAACTTATTCTCATCATGACCAAGAATTTTTCTATAGAAACATTTGAAATTTTCTTTAGACTTGTCACTTTTTGAAGAGGAGGTATCTTAGTTTTTTTTGATATTTTTCTCCTTGTTATGGTTTCTTTTTTGTTTCTTATCCTTATTTCTTGATCCTTTCTTTTCTTTTATATCTTAGTTCACAACCAACACATGTGATTTAGAAGATTTTAGAGTACCCATTTGGATGATTTTATCCTATTCCCTAGTGAGAGATAGAATAACCATCTAGAGATGACATGGTAATCAAAGTTCCTAGGGCACTCTTTGTGGCATAAAAAGTAGAAACAAAGATTGAATAGTCTAAAACAAATTTAGAGAGCATACTCAACATCAATTAAACATGTTTATTTTTAATTTCACATTATTTTAACTATAATCTCAATGCTTTAAATTTATTGAAGTCCTAAATAGTGTCAAAAATGTTTGGGATCAAACTAAAAATCTCATCCTCCAAGTGATGAACTCTTATGGAATCCTAAGCCCCAAATGAATTGAACAACTTGGTCCAAATCTCATTAAGAGTATTCAATGATTCAATGTGAAAGATAAAATTAGGAGATATAGATAGACATAATTATCCATAAACATCATAAAAATTATTAATTCATTTTATTTTTACTACATCTTTGGTAGGCCCAAACTTTGTATCCATTATTATTTTGAATAACATTTTTCTTTGATAAAATTAACATTTTAGGTTTCTATTCAAACTAAATATATGGAGTAAGAAAAGGTACTTATTCTTGTGCCATTATTTAGAACAAAATATAGCAAGAACACAAAAAAAATGAGAATGCAAGACAACTCCTAAAACTCAATTAATGATCCCCAAAAAATTATTTGACACTATAATTATTGTGAGTACAATTTCAACAAGAAATGCAAAGTGGACTTGATTTTCATGCTTTACAAAATATTAGAATATGCTATAATATTGAACGATCATGTTGAAATAAACTTAAGAAAAAACAATAGTGCCATTATGAAGCACAAGAAAATATGCACTTTCAAAAAAATCACCTAAAAACATCCCATATGTGCCCATGCAAAGCCTCAAATGGTTCCAAAATGAGAACTATATAGTGTTAGCTAAAATATTCTATAAATTCTAGATAAAATATACATCAAAATAAAAAAATACCTACTCCACTATAAAGAGAATGGAATAATAGTCTAATTTAAAAAAAGTGCTAAAAAAATGGAGCTCATGGAGCCTTTGAAAATGACCTGTAAAAAAAAATGCAACTATAAAGATATCTATATAGAAGGGAAAAAATTGATGATGTCATGTTGATGTTAGTAAAATAATATTTCAATATTTTGTTGAAATATTCCTCCCACTACAATATACCTAAATTTAGAAACCATCATCATACCTTAAAACTACCAAATTCAAAATCAAGCCATTTCACATGGGAAACCACTTTTAGAAGAAACCAAGGTTTTACACCTATAGGATGGTGGAAGAATGGTGGAGGAGGATTTTGGATCAATGATGTCACTACTAGTGGAGCATAGGAGGGGCTATTAGGGCCACCTATCAATGGAAATACAAAAGGCCATTGCTACTACAATACCGTGGATGTCACCAATTTATTTATTTTTAATAAATGCATTGTCCATATCCTTGTGCAAGGCTATGCATCCTTTCTAGGTGACCTATTTTACCCCAAATGCTCCCAACACCAAATATTACAAACTTTATATAAAAATGTGGGGTTTTAGGCCTTTTGAATGTAATGGAGTATTTTCTTAATTCCATGAATAAATCTTCATTTTTAAAATAGATTCTTGGAGTCTAATTTGAGTTAAACTAAATTCTTAAGCCTTCAAGATGTTATAGAATAATTAAAAATACTATCAAGATTATTGAAAAGGTGAAAACATCGAGAATCTAAAAACCATAATTGTAAACTCGAGAGAAAATGTTTTTTGTCAAACCATTTTTATTCCCTCGATCATCCAAAGATGTGAGAAGATTATTTTGGGTTTTAGGAAAATATACCTACAAAGTGATTAGCCCACCCTAATCTCTCAAAAAATAGAAATTATAAGATCTAACTTAGTACCAAAGCTCTAATACCATGTTAGAATCTACAAAATAAATAATATAAAAAATAGTGCAATAAATAGAAGCTAATAAACTAGAAGCTATATTACATGATATTACACAAAATAGGTAATATCCCAAAAACTAGTGCAAGGAATTGAAACTATGAATATACATATGACTATGCAATCAAAATAACTTAACATAGTTAGTTTCATAAGAGATAAATATAAATGATAAAAAAGAAAGTTAGAATCAAGAAATATCAAATAGTATGAATAAAATTACAAACTAGAGAAGGATACATGTATAGGCCTCTTGGATGCATGAATCAAGGTGATGACAAGTCCAAGATGTATGAGTAACTCTTGATCACTACCAATCAAGAGGTAAGTTTACTCAACCTAATTGAGATACATGATTCCTTGAATAAATAATAGTGACACCTAACTACCAACAATCAAGGATTGGTGAGGTAGTGGTAGTAATATTGTACCTCAAGTCAAGGTGTACACATGTCATTATTAGATACCTAGGAGAGAATAATTAAATATTTATATTATCTTAACTGAAATTAATAAATAGATGCAATACCGCATTTAGGTATAGGACATATCCAAGGTGAATAAAATATTACTTCAAGACCATATTGGATGGCTTGTTAATTCCATACATTAGCATGTCTCCTTTGATGGTTTCCTCCATGATTGTTGTCTACCACATTGATTGTCTTATTGACTCCATGCATTATCATGCCTCCTTTTATGGTTTCATCCATGATTAATGTCTATCACAATGATGTGGATGCCTATTTTGCATTGCTTTCTATATTTGGAAAGTTCTTTGGTTCTTCACCTATAGTTGTTGTTGGCTTTTTTGACTAATGAATGGGATACAATTTTCCTCTTTTTTCTTGATATCTTTCTCCTCTTATATGTCTTTCAATTCTTTGGTGCACTCTTCAACATCTTTTTGAAATTTCTCAACCTACTTTTCTTAGGTAGTTCATTATGTGTAATATCATGTAATATAACTTTTTCTTCATATAAAAAAATATTCATGGACTTATTTTTAATATTAATGTTCAATGTTCTCAAATATTCTAATCAAACATAGACAAGAACAATATCCAACCCATCCATATCCAAAGAATACAAATTTGAATGCAAAACATATTTATCCATGAAAAACTTTAAATAATTGAATATCCTTACTTGTTATTTGACTTTCCCTGATGTTTATTTCTTGTACCTATAGTTTCTTGGCTAATTCCATGTCAATAAAGTTTAATTGTTGCTAGGGTTTATAGAAATATTTGGTAACATTGAACATTAATATGAAAAATAAGTCCATGAATATTTGATTAGAATATTTTTCCTCCATCTCCTATATTTCATCCTCCCCTCCTCCTCCTCCTCCTCCTCCTCCTCCTCCTCATCTTCTTATTCCTCTTGTTATTTTTCTCCCTTTTTTACTTCCTTTTATTCTTCTTCTTCTTGTTCTTCCTCATCTCAAGCCTTTTTATCTAATAAATATAGTTCCATTTATCTAAAGAAGAGATACCATTACACACCTAAAACTACCATTTGAAAGATATACCACTCAAGTGTCAAAATAATTTAGTTTTCCAATATTTATTTCCACCATAATCCATTTTTAATTTTATCGCCATTCTAATGCATCTCCATTTCCATAAAAGTTAGTACATCCTATTGAAACTAGGGTTAACAAAAAAATCTTTTAATAGATTAGCTTTCTACCAAATCTAATCAACCAAACTTTGAACTAATCAAATGTTAATAAGTTGTCAGCTTCAAAACTAAAAATACAACTAATATACGCCCAATTAATTTTCATGTTCTTTCCATAAATGTAAAAGTATAATTCTATCTTCATGAGATGTGGCTTGGAGAGCGAATTTTTGAAAATTATTAAATTACAATAAATCCCTCAATATAGATGGTAAGATGCTAAATTTTGGACTATAACTTTCTTACTCGATCCTCTAACATTAAAAAAATAGAAATATTCTCAACCATTTGGAAGTTGTAGGTGAATATTCAAAAAATAGGATTTTGGCATTTAAAATGATGATAACTCACTTAATATTAATGATCAAGAGGAATTTTGGACTATAAATTTCTTATATGATCCTTCAAATCTATTATAAAAATAGAAATATTTAAAATTAGGGTTTTGTTCCCACCTTTGCACAAATTGTAGGTTTGATACCACTTGATAAGGTCCACATAGATAATAATGACAATAAAATAATGTAGAAGATTGAACACACATACTACAAGAGATGTGCATTGGTCAATATTACCTAATATCCAATATATATGAAAATAGAATAATTGTTGATGTAGGATAACACCATATAATACTTCTTATGGAAGAAGCCACTCTATGATATATCTCCAAGAGATCCAAAAAAAATATTATAATCATCAAATATCCTTACAATCATATTCACCTCATTTATATATAACTTCTAATAATGTAATGGAGGGGTAAACCATAATCCCAATGAAGGCCTACTCATCACCTAATATAATTAATTACTTAATACAACTAAGTTATGTGATGATTATTACATGTTGAAATCTCAATCCTCTTAAATACATTATAATATAGTACCCATAGGTACATAAAATATAATTATAAATATGATTTATAATCCACAATAAAAAATAGAAAATAAATATTAAAGATGTACCTTAATATCCAATATATGCAAAAATAGAATAAGCCCTTGAGAAAGGGTAACACTATAAAATACTCATCATGGAAGAAGTCACTCCATGCTATATTCCAAGAGTCGCAGACATAATATAATATTTGCCATATATCTTAATAACATATTGGAGGGATATAATATCATCCCAATGAAGGCCTAATCATCTTATATAACTAATTAATCAATATAACTAAAGGTATGTGTGTTACATGTCGACATATCCATCCACTTAAACACAATATAATATCATATGCCTAGGTACATAATATATGATTGAAAACATAATTTATAGTTGATAGTTCAAAAATAGGAAATAAATATTAAGTTTATGCACATGCATGTGTTATAAATCGTAACATAAGACTTTTACCTAAACAATTGCATCCTATATTTCTTAAGTATGTACATGATGTTCAATACCAATTTGATTAGACTCAAAACCTTGAGAAAAGTCTTGACCTAATACCATTTAAACCTACATGCATGTAAAACGAAAAAAATTCACTAAATTAAAAGTTCTTTTTCAATTATGTATATAAAAATTTGTACAAATCTAAAGTTACTAAGAACCTAATTCATATCTCATAATACACATGATCACCAACATGTCCCAAATCTCTAAAGACAAGTTGTTGAAAAGTATCTCCCATAGCTTTTCTCACTTGGTGTAGGATTGATCGAGTCAAAATATGAGCTTGTTCATGTTTTGATTATATTGAAAAAATAGGTTTTGAAGGGACCCAAAACCCTTTACAACACTTTAAACCAAAATGTTGCTATAACAAAAAAAAAAACAATAAAGCATAAGCAGTAGCCAACAACAAACAAGCAACAAAAAATAACGACCTAGCAACAAAAAAGTAGAAACAAAAAAAACAACAGAAACACCAAATCTATTTCATATTTTTCAAGGTGTTGGCCACCTCGATCTCCTAGTTGCAGTGCAGGTTCACCATGTCCATAAGCTCTTTCTTCTCTTCCTTGAAGGACTTCCTAAGGTTCCCCCTTGTTCAAGTGCACAGGCCTTTAGCCTCATCTTTAGCGGTCTTCTTTCCCTTACCTTTAGAGGTATGGTCATTCTCAAGCATATCCACAAAGTACATTTGATCCTCCCTGAGTTGATTAATCTTGCCAAACAGAACCTTCAGGGACTCTGCATATTTTTAACCAAGCTATGGCTAACCTATAGTAACTTCCTGATATCCTCATTTTTTTCCTTTATCCTTCCCTCCATTTTTCCAAGGTGACTCTCACATTGGGCTTTAAAATCAGAGAAGGAACATTACAAGTCAACCAACCTCTTAATGAAAAGATCCAAAGAAGATCCCTTTTGCTGGTTTGTCATGTTCTCCTTCAAGCCGTTGATCTTGATGTTAAGCTTGTTAAATTTATGCAATACCCATTTAGCGAGTTTAAAGGTGCATGTGGCACCTGACTGAGCCATATCCAATAGTTCAAACATGGAGGTATTATCATCATTCAGATAAGAAAAATCCTCAAAAAGAGGATTAACCTTCAATAGTTCTGACTTCCCAAGGTTAGGGTTCACACCAACATCGTCACTCACAGTTTTCTCAACTGAGGCCTCCTCACTACCAAGAACCCCATCACCCTCCCCATGAGAAGTCTACTGGATAGGGGAGTCATCAATAACAACAATACTGTCCACCGCATCCTTTACCTGTTCCAGTTCCAGAGTAACCTTCTTACCCTTCCTACCACCTTTTGAACCCTGCTTCTTTAAGTTAGCAATCCTTCTAGAAGCCCTACGTGGATTCTCCTTTTCCAAATCAACCCTAGCTTCCACAGGCTGGTCCTTCTCCTTACTTCCAGACGCACCAGATCCCACCTCATGATGCTCAACATTCTCCTTGGATTGCCATTGATGAGAACCACCAGAGCTAATATTAGTATCTTCCCCATCAAACATGGACCCACGAGAATCCGATTTATGCATAACTAACTTCTTGGTTGGGCCCTTCTTCCTTCAATTCCCCTTCTTTCTCTTTTTAGAGGAAGCCACCACGGGGAATGAGGACCCCCCCATAGTGTTTACAAGAAAGAAACATGCAACCCATGTTTACAATGATTAAGCAGGATAAAATGGTGCCCTAGAATATCAATGAAATGACCTTCAAGAGTAACATATTACATTATAACCTCAACCACTTTAGCCTATATACTCTTTAGGGAAGTTCATTCATACCCCCAAGCTGGCATCTTAATCAACTTCACTTGTTCATTGTCCTTGAAGAATTGGTCCATAGCATCATAGTTGCTCTTCCTTGTAAAATTTGAGGCCATCCATTGGCAGCCCAGTGATGAAGGCAATAAAGTATTCATTAATAACAAACTCCACTCCCTTCACCTTCAAACATCTATTGTGCCAACAACGAACAAACTCCGCAGAGGCTTTGGGGTCATGGCTATGAAGCCTCTCCAAGAAAGGCGTAAACTGTCCATACATCAGGATTCTCCAAATTGTTTGCTTCTTCTTCCAACCCTCACAAGATAGAGGCTCGAATCTACTCCTATATCTTCCCATTTCAACAGTCACCATGAACAAATACCAGAGCCAAATCACTTTTGCAGAATTAAAAATGAACACAAGATTAGGCGAAATATAACCCACTTGAAATGTGTGGTAATAAGGAAGGTGGTAATTGCTCAATCACCCCAAATCACAAGCTCTAAATTAGCTATCATTTCACATTAAAAGCTTGGCTTCCTCGGGAAGGAGAGAGTACTCCTCCCACGCCTTGGAATTATTAAGGCTGGCAACCTTATTTGCAAACAAATCAACCAAGGAATTACCTTCCCTATAGATATGTGTGACACAAATCTCATCAAAGGATGTTAGCATCATTATGGAATCCATAATAAGATGTTCGATAGTCCAAATAGGATTCTGATTGCCAAGTAAGCAATTGCCAATATTGAGGGAGTCTCCCTCCACCCAAACCTTTGAATAACCCTTATCCAATGTAAACTTTATGCTGATAAATGCAACTTCAGCCTCAGTGCAATAATTGGTCTGGATTCCCAATAGGAGTGCCACCGTGCTAGCTTCTTCATGTTACTAATATGTTTTACTAAAATTTAAACTATTTGTACATAATATTTAAGTTTTAAAAATAAAAAAATTATGCATTTATATTATATCCATTGATATGCATGATCATTACAAAGTTGAGAAGTATAGCCTCTAGCACACAAGACCCTCTCAATCCCACTAATGTCAACTTAATTGAGTTTTATTGTGATGGTCAATACAAACTCTAAAAGTACTATTATCTCCTCAAATAAAATATTTTTAAAGGAATTGGTGCAAATTATGTAGCAACATCAAGGGGAATCTATTATGTAGTTGTAGAATCATTTACAAACTAGTGGGCTATATGTAGAGTAGTAAAATTTAGGGTATGAGGTGGAACATTAGAGACATAACATTCTCTAGAACATTATGCAATCACTTTTCTATCAACATATATTTATGTGTAGCCATAGTATCAAGGGGATTCCATAATTTGAATTGATAAATTGATATGCATCTAATAAATGAAAGGTGAGGCTAATGTTCAACCTAAACCACTCATCATCTCTAGTCATCTACACCACATCAGATGGTGACACTATATCTACATGGATGAATGAATCATATGTGGTTGATTTAGTCCTAGGTGGAGTGTAGGTGCATGGACTCAACATGTATTGGCTAACTCAATTATATGATAAATGGTCAACCTCATCCATAATGCTGGATAGACTCTAAAAATTGACATCCTTGGATGAGATAAGTGTTTTCTTTGTAGTAGCTTCTAAGTCCAAATATTTTGAGAGCACTAAAAAGTTTGAACCAATTAATGCTATCTTGCTTTTTCAAGGTTTAAAATCTTGTTGTATTGATGTTTATCTCCAAACCTCCCTTTCACCTATCTTGCATGTACATCGATGGATGCATAATCAACAAAGATCTACAAGTATACTTCTGCACATATTTACTTGTAGAAATATAAGGGTAGCTCATTATTATGAGTCCATCTATGATTAGTTTCTAGCCATCTAGGATAAATTAGATGGGTCACAATGACATCTTGACACCTAGTGATGAGATACACTCTCACTCTATCCCATCTTATGTAGAAAAGAAACATGGTGTGGACCATATTCTAAGAAATTTCCCTATCAATATCTCAGTTATAAAAGACCACCTTTATAAAAGAGTACCTTTGTTGTTTTGTGATTGTTTAAGCCACCTATTTAATTAGTTTTCAACTTTACCAATTTATCTTAAGAGCATAATCTTATCACCTATGAAATTTTCACAATATACTTTTATTCTTAATTTTAATATACTACGCCCCCATTAAAAAATTGAAAAATAAGAACAACAACATGCAGTTAACACAGAACCATCAATTTCATATTAGATTTGCTAAACCTTAAACCCTAATTTGTAACCGCCTCTTTATCGTTATCAACTATGTTAAAACTGGTACAACGAAGCGCAGATGCTAAAATAACAAAAAATATCTCCTCTAAGTAACCGTCAAATTAAAGCCCTTTTCAGTAGCTGGTCCATAATTTCTTTAGACCAGAAAACATGATTACATTTTCTAGGCGTTTTACCAAATATGGAAATCTAGTAATAATTAGGGTTAGGGTTAGACGGACAGAAACCTTTTAGCTCGGGCGGATTAGGTAGTGAAAAGGCCGTTGCCCTAGTTCTAGCCCTAGCCCTAGGGAAACGGACTGACGGTAGAGAGCGGTTCCTGCGATTACGGAGTACGTGGTGACCGGTGAAATCGGATGGGAGAGGAGTGGGGGGAGTGGCGGCGGTTATTAAATGCATGCTGTACAGTTACGTATGGGATTTGTTAACGAATCATTTACTGCGCCGTACGGTGAAATGGTTGTGTAGGTGGTGAAACGTAGCATATTATGACCGGCCAAACACTTTTCAAGGCCGACTTGTATGTTTCCAAAACGGCCAATTGTCAGGCGAGGAATGTGATTGGTGTTTGGAAAGGTGATGGGATGGGGAAGGAGTACGTATTTTTTGAGGGTCTACTTAGGCTAAGCTTTGGAGGATTACAATCAAGTGCTTGTTAGTATTACAATTATAACAATCATGATTACGACTTCCAAAGCTTCCGGGAAGGCTGCACTGAATTGCTTTTTATAAGGATAATATCCCAAATGGGGATATATATAGTGTTTATATCATTTATGACTTTATATTCTTATTTTGATGTGGGTTTATATTTGGGATATATATAGTGTTTATATTATTTATGACTTTATATTCTTATTTTGATGTGGGTTTATAAATATGTGTTGATATCTTTTTTGTCAAGAGTCAAGGATTGGAGGGTTTTCATTATAAGGTATTAGATTTCCACACTCCATATTGATGAGAGTGTTTTTTATTTTTTGGATTGAAGGGTATCCATTCTAAGACCTTAGATTTCTATAGTCCATATCAATGACAAAGTGTGTTTTTTTTGGATTGAAGGGTATCCATTCTATCAAAGTTGATAAGAGCAAAAGTCTATGCGGATATTTTTTGCTATGAGCCAATGACTAAGGAGTATCTGATCTGTCTATGCAATACTTTTTCGCCATGAGCCAAGGATTAAGGAGTATCTAATCTGCAAAAGTCTGTTGGAGCACAATCCTAGTGTCATGCCTTATATCATACCTATGAGGGTTTGAACCTTGTTGTATGATGTAGTCAAGGAACATACCATCACCATCATTGATTGTGTTCAATCAATTGAATTGCAACCCTTTGGTTGTAAGTTTCTTAGAAAACTTCCAAATTTTATATGTTGTTATTTATTCCTAAAAATTAAGACTTGGGGCGATACAATAATATACAAATATAATTATTTTAGGTAATCTATTATAAATAATAATTTAATTTAGGATAAAAAGTTGGATTCATTAATTTATTAAAATAAATGTATACATTTAAATAAATGAGATAATAGTATTTAATTTTAAGCTTGATAAAAATCTTCTTGTTTTATATGTTATCAAGTGATTTGCTATTGTGTAAGAAAATTAAGATCCATTAGATGATTGCATTAGGGTTGAGGGAATTCTAGTTTGATGCTCTATTCAAAAAATTGTGATTGTAGAATTGATCACTGCACTTGTAGATCTAACCATGTGCATGGATTTGCACCTAGCTTGCATATATGAACTTCACTAATTTTGTTTTTAGAATTCTATTTACTTTGATGTTTGTAACCTATGCCTTAAAGCGATGGTGCCTAGAAACGTTATTAAAGAGCTTGCTAGGCTAAGATTTTACTCGTTGGGTCTAACCCCTATCACTAAGTTAATGGAGTGGAACAATGACTAAAGACAACAAACAATCATGCACTATGCCTAGGCACCAAATAATTATGCTTCTTGAATGATAATTTAGATTTAGGAGAGATTGTGCGTATAATTAAATTAAGTTTGTCCTTTTATACACCCTAGCATGCATTTTTTAATATTTACACTTAGTTCATAACAACTAGTTGAAGGGAGAGAAAAACACTCATTTTAAATTTTAATTTTGAAAGTTCAAGGGTCATTTTCACACTCATGAATTTGACCTAATTTAGTTTCATGACTATGGATCTAACTTGGAATAACAAATGGATGAACTAAGAACCAAGACTAGTCCTTTAAGATGTGTAATGACAAAATTAGGTAATTTGCCAACTTCCATGCAAGAATACATCATTTTGCACACTATTCATTGCATTAGGACAAGTGACTCAAAGTGAGCCCAAAATAAAAGGAGAACGTGAAGGTATGCAATTTTCACCATTACATTTCCCCCCACTTTGAATTTCTTGTGAACTACTATGAAGATGCATGCCAAATTAAAATAAAAAACCAACATGAAAGTGAATATTTATATGCTCATAACATGGATACATATAAGGATATCAATTCTAGATGTAGTCTCCTCATAATTAGTGCTTCGCCCTACAATCTACTAACACTAAAAAAATAGCTCTAGATAATGAGTAACATCTATCAAGAATTTAGAAGTAAGCACAAATACATCTACTAAGTTTGTCTAAAAAAAAGAAAATAAAAAGAAAGGGTAAAATAGATATACTTGGTATGAAAATAAGGACTCTATTTGGAAACAAAACTGGTAATAGGACCCTACTTAGGCACATGAATAATAGGACTATGCTTGGTTCTAGGAATATAAATTCACAAGGAACAAAAATAGGGCTTTGTCTATCCAAATAAAAATAATAATCATAACCATGAACAATTTTCTATAATCATAATCATAAATGAATGTGTTAATATTATATGTTCTCCTTTCAACTAGTTGCATATAAAGGATGCAAGGAATTATAGGAAAGGAGAAAAAGGCAATTGTGTAAAACCCAATAATCAAGTAATAGATTTCAGGAGTAACATTGTTTGACAATCAATAAACATATCAAGATGTAATCATGTAAGCACATATAATAAAGGAGAATAAGATGCCCCAATGTTGTCCCTAATGGTGTGATCCAATTTATGTTAGAGTTTGAAGGACAACCTTTCATGTAGAAACAAGGTTATGAAGCAACACAAATGGAGATTGCCTTATTTTCATTTGGTGCTTTTTATGTTACTTTTATAGAAACAATAGGCCATGGGATAATAAAACATGCAATCAGTATGAAGAATATGTCATCCTTCATTGATATGGTGTTAAAGTATAATATATTATAGGAATGATGGTAGGAATGTAAGTTTTGTGATTAGGCAAGATAAATGTGTACATCTAATTTGTAGGAGCATCCTAGAGTAGAACCATACTAGACCACACATTATGAATAGGCTTGTTATTGACATACTAGTTGGCACATTAGTTTATAGAATGTATAGTGAGATGTATTTATGTAATACACTATTAGCTAATCCTTCCATAAAATGTTGACAAGTGTCTTACGAGTATATGGTGTACTTCCCATGTGGCTAGGGTTATACCGAGTGTTGGATTTGTATGGTGTCAATTGGTCATCACAATCATGTAGAGTAGACACAACCAAATGTTGGATGCATATGGATCTAGATTGAATGTGTTGGTGTGGATGTATATGGAGCTAGATTGGGTGTATTGGTGTAGATACATGTGGTGCACATTTGTAGGTCACACATAATGTGGAGGTCTTGGTGTAGGATTTGATAATGCTGTTTTTGAAGGTAATGCACCCCTAAATTTGTGCAACATAATTGAAGAGTGTGCACATAATTATCTTATTATTTGTCGCATAGAGCTATTGAAATTTATTCTTGTGCAAAGGTGCACAAAACTATTTCGATAGAAGCCTGAAAATGCTTGTGTGATGCATCTTGACACACAATTTGTGCATAAGGGAATATCACAACATGAAGGGTGTTAATTTTGAGTTAACACATATTAGTATGAGTTTATTGAAATTGCAAAGAAATCATTTTCCCTTTCTTGTATAGAAATGGTTTTTATTGCATCTAGTGCATATATGAAGAACTTAGCTAAATTTTATTTGAAAAACCATCAACACTATTTGTGTGGTTGTGTCTAGATATTTAGGCCTTTATTTTAGAGTAATTTCCTCATTACATTGATGAGAATATGGGATTTCCAACATAGAAAGTGATATTTTTGTCTACAAGGCATGCTTTGGTGTTACACGTGCCTATTAATGAATGCATATGTGAATCTAGATACATTTTATCAAAACCAAGAATCAATTTGAATCATAATCATGACTATGTATGATTTTTGACACAAATAGGTTTTCCCTTATACTCCAATATGATACAAGGAGAGAGTATCATTATGTTGGGAATATGTGTTTTCATTGATGTCAACTCAAGATGTGTTGCCATTGATGTCTATTGTATTGTTGAAGATTGTATAATACTCCAGAGATAGTTGATGTACATAGATATTAGCTAGTGCATGATAATAATGTAGTATGAGGTAGAATGGTGATCAATTTGATGTCTATGTGTGATGCGGAGGTGGGTACACTTGTTCCAATATGTTTCTTGCATGCCTACATTGATATCATTCTTGTTTGGTGTACCACACAATGAGATAAGTTGCAAAAGATTTGCAAAGGAATTCACAATGTATACTCCAAGATAGAATCATGGAATTTTGGTCTGCATCCTTTGAAAAAGAAAGCTTTTATCTTGTGATTCAAAAGATAAGATGGTTGAGATGTGAAGGTGTTATATCCAAGAATTAAAGTCATTACACCTTCTACAACAAAATTTATAAGTGACAGGGTTTCGGTCTATGCTTTGGTAGAGTAAAGAGTTGATGAAGGCATGTTGGAATACTCCACATTCCTTCAAAATTAAAGTTTTGTCCTTGCGGTTTCGAGGACATGTTCAGTGATGTTCAATGCATACTATATTACTATATCATGTGATGTGGTGGTCTGCAAGTACATTTTTTAAAGGAAAGTGAAGTGTAGTTGGTTTTGGATGATAATTGTTCCATAGAACACATGTTTCTCTTCTTGCACTAGAACTTAGTGATCAAATACTTCAGAAGATGGTTGAAGAGGTATTGTGCATAGTCTACAATGCTCACATCATGGTGTGCATTATGCTTTTGGTTTCTTCCCGGTGGTGTAAAGTTGAACAACTAGTAATTTTGGTGGTGATGTCATTGTTTGGGCCGACAGTCATGTTTCCTTCATCTATAGTTGATTAATTAATTTTGCTTCAGAGGATGTGTTGTGATGCTTTTTTCTCCTGTTATACTGTGTGTTGATCCACAACTCTTATTATCTTCATAATGTATATGAATGGAGTTGACCTATGTGGTATCATTCATTTCATCAAAAAGTCATCTTGGAACCAACCTAATTAAGGTTTTGAGTTGTTGCAGAGTGTATTTATAGAAGAAAAAAATAATTTATGAAAGTAACTGAGTACAGTGAATTGAGATTAAGAAGTATGTTGAATATGAAGTGTGCGAAGTCAGTATGATGAAGTTATTATGTGAAAAAGGAACTACAACATCAACATATGTTGGATGATTCTTTATAGTAGTTCATGTTCATGTTTTTAATTATAATTTTCATGTATCCTTCTTTGAGATAGTGAGTCTTAGTAGGTCCTTGTATCCTGCCCTAATGTTGTGCACCTTATTTTGTAAGTCCTTAGGCAGTGAGCCTTAAACAACATTGTAATTTTTGTAAGAAGTGAGCTTCATATATTGTGAGTTAAATATTGGTGTCCTTATGTGGTGCATGTTTTCATTTATGATCTTCTTTTGAAGTTAATGTGATTTAATGTTTAATCTATAAAATGAAATTGTTAAAGTTTTAGCATATGCTGATTCACCCCCCTCTCATCATTCGATGTGTTCAAAAATTGGTATTAGAGCCAAGTGCCTTTGAGAAGCCTAATAGTTGAGTAGATCTTGCACTTGAACACATGGGGTCTGTAGCAAAGATAAATTATATGTTTATTCCAAAATCGGATCTAGAGTCAATGGAACTTGAAAGTTGGGACAACAATCTAGAAGATTGTGAAGTAGATTTTAAAGGAGAACTCTAGTTCACTCTTAAAGATTATGATGAAGCAAGAACACTAAACATCAAATATGAGTGCATGCTTGAAAAAATAAAGGAGAAAATTATCAAATTGAAGGCACAAGCTAAAGAATCAAAAGCAGAAATTGGTAAACTGAATACTCAAATGGAAGGAGGTAAGGGATGTGAGACTAAACTCAAGGAGACAAAAGTTGTGATATCTGATTTGAAAGTTAAGATTGAAGAAGGTTAGAGGATTGAAGATTGTTTGAATACCAAGCTCAATGATAAAACTGTTGAATGTTCAAAGCTTGAGGAAGAGATTGTCACATTGAGAAAATAACTTGAAAAAGAAAAAAGAGAAAATTGTCAAGGGTCTAAAAATGAGAGGTTATGAAATTATTGATGAGTTGATTAACTCTCAAAAGATATCAAAAGAGAAATCTATTCTTGGTTTTGAAAAAGGGAAAAGTTCTATGACTAGTGCATTTGCAAACCTATATGATAACTTCAAAGCAAAAGAAAAGTATGAAATAAGGGAGGAGAAAGCCTGCACTGAAAAACCTAAGGAGACATCCTCTAGAGATGAAAAGAAAAATCAAGACAACAAGAAAGAAGGTGGATTCATTCCTATCCGAAACAAGTAGAAGAACGTCATAAAGCCCGCCCCTAAACAAATTGCACCTACCAAGTTCAATGGTAACTGCTATACTTGTAATAAGATTGGTCATAAGGCTACTGAATATAGAAGCAAGATGAGTCAAAATTCATTTAGGCCTCCATGGTACAATTCTATGAACTCTCAATCATTTCATGGTTAGTGTTATGTTTGCAATAAATTTGGTCATAAGGCTAATGAATGCATAAGTAAAGTGATAAGGAATAGTAATGCTATGAATTATCAATCCTTCTATGGTTACTGCTACACATGCAACACGTTTGGTTATAGGGTTGTTGATTTTAGATCTAATGTGAGAAGAATTAATTATGCTCCACAAACTAATATCACTTGCTACAATTGTAATAGACCTAGACACATTGCAAGGTTCTACAAGCAAAAGAATGTAAGACCTTCTGCTCCTCAAAAGAAGATTGACTCTAATCAGAAAAATAAGATAATGAACAAGGTATGATAGAAAAAGGAAGAAAGTGAAACAAATAATGAATCTATACCTCAACCCAGTGCAGATGGATCCTCTGGTAATTGAAAAGAAAGTATTGGCTTAGGGGGATTTGCAATTGTAAAAAAATTTCTAACCCTTGTAAAGCATATGATGTTGAAGTCTTTAGCATAATGGTTAATGGTGATATAGATTTATTTGCTCGAGGGTTCAAAGAAAATACACTCTCTTTGGAAGTTTTTTGAATGATCATGGATCCTTGTGATATCTCAGACAGTAAAAAGCTACTTGTGTCAAGAACTAAGAAATACATTTAATGCACAACGACTAGGGTTGGTGAGAAGAATATTTAGTCCCTATTTGATCAAAATTGATTTCATTTGAAAGATATCAAGTGTATGCAAGTGCTAAGGAAGAGTGATGGGGTCATTGTAATCCTCATCATTTAATTTATCAATCCAAGGTGGTGTCCATGGCTGTCTGCAAGAGAGAAAGTAGAAAACTTGCTTGACAATCTATTCTACAGTCTATTCTACTTGCATGAAATGAATCCTATTTGCATGAAAGGGAAATAATCTAAGGAAATATTGCATGAATTGAAAAGACTAAAATACTTCACAATTGATGGAAATTATGAAAAGCTTTCTTGGATTCAAATTTAATCTAGAAATCAAGAATTACATTGTTGGAAAATGAAACTAGATCTATCCTATTTCCTCAGGCTGAAACAAGCCTTTATAATCCCCTCCTTTTGATCAAATGATTACATTGTATTTATAGAATTAATATTCTATATCTACCCAACCAATCCACTAAGAATGTGGATCCAAGATCCTATTTTTGAGGGGTCGTTTACAAAACTTTAAGAAAATTGAAGTTGTTGTCTTCCATCACACCACTTTTGTCTCAGTCATTTTCTAACACGTACTTCTCCTTCCCTGCTACAAATCACACCAAATTATCAAAAGGGTTTTTATATCTTCAAATCTACTTTTTAGATCATTTTGAAGTTTTAAATTTTGTTAAGAAACGAGGGAGATATTACTATTTTACTGAGACTACATTTTTCACAATTTTTGGATGCTTGATTTTTAGGGAACCTTCAGTTCTCCACATGAATGAAGGGATTTTTCTTCAATTCAGTCAAACAAGTCATTAATCCTTAGCATGAACAACATGCTATAATCATGCAACAACATTTGAGTGATGTGGTAACTTGAGTTATCTTTGGTTGGAAGAAGGAAGCATGAAATTTAATAACTGTGAGAGATCTTAAAACTCAACATGAAACAAATACTCATCCCATTAATTTAGGAATGAATGATGCTCCATGATTTTGTATGAATGTAGGAGTGTGCTAGGAGTATTCTCTATCTTCTCATTATTTCTTGAAAGCATTCTAAAGCTTTCAGGAGTTAACTACCTCAAGTGTCTAGAGCTCTCTGCTGCAAGTGTTTATGAAGCTTCTTCTTACCACGAGTTATTTAATAACTCATTTATCTGCATTATATCATTTTAAACACTTCATGGAGACATATTAGAGGAAATTTGGATCACATAGATTACCAAAAATAAACCAAACATTTACTTTATATTTTACTTTTAACAAGCTAAAGAACTTTTAATCATTACTCAAATCCACATTAACACTAATGCATTAGGAAGAAATAGATGATTTTCTTTGATAAAATATGAGACAATTTATGGTCTCATCAAAGAGTAGAAGAATTTCAACGTGTTGCATTCAAACCCTAGTGATAGTATTCACAGGTATTTCTCTGGTTTGATTATAAAACCATATAATTCAAAAAGTGCTATCATGGCTACACCAATTAGCATTGATTTTATTGAGAAGCCAAGGTCAAAATTCAAGAAACATCCATACATATCCACTATGACCGACATGGAGTGTTCTCTCGTGTTCTTATCAATGTGTTACATTCAGAAGATGTCCGCATCTACATTCACTCACAACTAAATGAGTACAACCACCTAAAGATGGAAGATTTCAAATACAATCATCTCTTGGGTGATGATTTCCAGCTCAAGTCAGAGTATGCAAATATGGAAGCAAAAGGTTTAGATGTGTGGAAGGGTTTCCCCGAATTTTTTTTTGAAGATGAATGGGTCAGAATTACCTTGAGCCGGATTTATGAAGATATCTTTTGGCTTGATCAACCTTACCTAATAAAAAAGGAAGTTATCAAGGTTGTGATTCAATTGTGCTCCATCGAACCTATGCCAGTACTAAAGGATGTGAAGAATGAAGAAGTTATGAAGCTTACTAGAGAAAAATTTGATAAAAGAACCCTAATTATGGATGACATCTCCAACTTAGGGGTCCGATATGCCATGATGGGTATTGCATACAAGGTTTAATACATAAACATGGAAGGATCTACTACTTCCACCACCATCTATACTGCTCATTAGATGGTGAAGGAAGGAAAGGATTATGATCTTTATGAGCTCTTGTGGCAATAGTTGTTGGATAATCTGTAGATAACCAAGGATTCATGATACAATTTCCAGTATGGAACTTTGATTATTTTCCTTATGTTCTATTTCATGAAAAAAATGCCTGGTCTAAAGAATGTGGTCTAAAGAAGGGATATTTTTGTTGCACAACAAATTAGGGATCACATGTGTAGCTTTTCAAATACTAAACAATGTGACACAATGTTCTATGGTTTTCTTCGAAACATTTCAAAATGAAATGCATAAGAGGGATAGGATATCCTCACAAGTTGTAGAGAAATATAAGAATGAAACACTTTTATGGTGGATAAAGACAATTGTTATATGGAGGCAGTTTAAACAAGAACTTCATGGATAATAAAGTTTCCCTATGAAGTCTTTGAATTTGATTGAATTGCATATGATGATATTTTTCTTAGCAAACCTAGAGATCCCTCTGTTGGAAGGTTTGTCATATATGATGAGATAAACAATAAGAAAATCAAGAAGGTAGAAGAAAAGGTGGAGAAGATGTCAAATGTGGGGAAGATGATGTCTGAGTTGAAAAAGGTGTTTGGCACTCCTAAGGGTCCTACGAAAGAATCACAAGCCACTTCTGCTACACCAGCTCCTAGAAGGACAAGTAGATCTACCTTTGTCATTGTTAAAACTTTTGGACCTGCTCAAACACCTCCTAGTAGAAGAATGGTTGCTATTGTAGCATTAGTACAAACTAAGAATGCTAAAAGAAAGAAGCGTAGACCTAAGCAAGAAAAAAATGGGAAAAGATCAATCCTGTGAATGTGGAAGATGATGAAGAAGATGAAGAAGAAGAAATGAAAACTTTTGTCTTGAGAAGAAGAAATAAAAGAGCACGATAGGGAGAAGAAGAAAAAATCCCCTTGCAGAAGAAGAAAGGAAAGGAGATTACTGAGGAGAAGACTAAGAAAAATCCTCTGATCAAACATGTCCATCTAGATTATGGTGCAATCCTTAATGGGATTGTCAAATATGGTCTATTAAATGATACAATGGAGTTGCATCCAGATGTCCCTCTAGAGGACAAGAGGAAAATCAAAAATGTTGTCATTAAACACATGTTGAAGTAGAACATTATCTTTAGTGATATTGTAGACAAATCCCCAAATAACTTTGTTGAGGCTTTGAGGTAGAGAAGAGAAGAAGCAATCAAGGCTAATGAAGAGCTAAAATTGCAAGCAATTGACAAGCTGTGATTCCTGTTTCCTAGGAAGAAAAATAGATGATTGTCCGAAGACAAGCCACAGAGCTTCAAGCTAAAATATGAATATATTTATTGATGAGCATGGCTGAAGATGTCAGGAGGAAGATTTAGAGTGAAACTGAAGAATATACACACAAAATAATTAATGAATTGCAAAGTGAAGTTGATGTTGATTCATAGATGTATGATACTGATGTTGAAACAAATGCACAAGTTCCTTTAGTTGAATAAGAAACTAAAAAATTTCCTCCTTCGGAAGATACAAATGAGCAAAAAATGTCTAGTCAACAAGAAGTACAAGAACCCTCTAGATTGCAAGAAGGAGAAGGTGTCTACAGTGTGCATAAAATACAAGAAGTCTCTAGCATAGAGATGAAAAAATAAGAAAATAAAGAAGAGGAAAAGGAGAAGGAGAATGTTGCAAAAGAAAGAAGAAAATCCTGAGATTTTTGGGATGCTGCAGTGGAGATAGTTGAGACGCAAAATACTTCCATGGATAGAGTTTAGGGTTCTTCATCATCAGATTCTTTTAAAGACCTTTTGAATTTTTAGATGCAGTTTCAACCTGTGGTGACACCTAAACTTCTGCAAATTCCTACTGATGAGGGACAAGTTGACTTGTCAAACATTTGTCCCCTTCATAAGTTATAACTTGGTGATATTCTGCATGCTTTCACAAGGAAGGAGATTATACAAGAACATGTGAAGAAGAGTGGATTAATTGATGATGCTATGAAGATCATTCAGGAGGGTTTACTTGAGGTAAAAATAGATTCTTCCTTGCCTCTGGAACAAAAATTGAAGCTTCTGATGGATTATTTTAAGGATCATTCTTCACACATTGAGTTGAAGGCAAAGAAAGAGGTCCTGAGAAAGATAAAAGATAAAAGAATGGCTAATGCATCTGACCAATTCCAATGCACACAACATATTACAAGAGAATGATGTTTAAGGAATGTGTGGATGAAGTTACAACTCTATCATTTTTTTTTGAAATGGCCTAATTCCACTAAAGCATCAAGGATTAGATTGAATCCATTGAGTGACATATCACTCAAATGGAAAAATGTATGATTAGTCAAATGATAAGGATGTGGCACCTAGAGATCAAGTAGAAAATCATTTGTATTTGTCATTGCTTCAAGATCAAAGAGAACAAATCAAGAAACCATTTGGTTAGTTAAGGGAAGCACTCAACTTGAGACTTGCTTCATTATTTGGGTTGTTAGCTGAAGCATAAAAGGTTGAACAAAAAATAAAGGCTCTAAGCAATGTGGATGAAGCTGAGGATTTGTGCATGCATTTTGAATGTCAAAATCATATTCTCACCTCAATAAAAGAAAATTGGGTTGGAACTCTGTTGCAACTTAAGGTAATTTACAAGAATATTCTACCTTCTAAGGAAGTTGCAAAGGTGTTGTAGACATTCAAAAATGTCTCGAGCTTGCGAACACCATTTTTCCACATCGATTTCCTCTCTTCTCGACATAATTGAATAATTTTAATTATTTGTGTATCTTCTAGATCCACATTTCTCTATCAATTAAATAATTTTAGTTATTTAATTAATTCATTTCCTTTTCTTTATTCTTCTTTGATTAATTGAATAAATTAAATATTTGTTTAATTATGTCACTAATATCCTATTTCTCTCTATGATTAAATGAATTCTCATTTATTTAATTATTCATCTTTCACTGTTCGTCTATAGTTAAATAATTATTTTAATTATTTAACTCTTCATTAACTTTTTCCTCCACTGTTAAATAATTAATCTAATTTAATTATTTAATATTCATATTCCATTTCCTCCATATTTAATATCCAACTTTGTCACTTGCATACAATCAAACGAGGTTGCTACATCATTCGTTTGAACAAAAGATGAGATATCAACCTTCTGTAAAATTTCTTGGAGGATCCTCCTATATGTAGGTGATGTTTGAATCAAATCCCAAAGGGAGGTGTTTACTGGAGTAAAACAAAGTTTCTCAACAATATATTCTCTACCACTATGCTGAGGAATGTCAACTGTTTGATAACTTGGTTGTTGTGACACATGATTAATAGTAAGTTTCCTTGTAAAGTTCAAGATACTGCCTAGAGGTTTTGGTTTGTTTTGAGGTGGTCCTATGATAGGAGATGATTTAGGAGGTTCACTAACTAAAGGAGATCCAATTGTTACTTGTGCGTTCATAACCTTAATCGAGTTATCTACTTGTTGATGACCTTCTATTGACGGGGGATCTAATGTGAACTTAACATCTTCATCTATGCCACCTATCTTACTATTTGTTGAGAGAAATGTATCAATTAATTTATCCTCCCATGCCACAATATCTTCCCAAGTAGAATAAGTATTAGGAGAGAGACAATCAATATTATCATGACAGTCAATAATTGGATCCTCTAATGCCACATGCCTTCTTCACAAGTGGGTGAGGTATTAGGAGAAGAAAAATTATTATTATCATGATTATCCATGATTGCATCCTCTTGCACCAAAGTTTTCTCATAAGTAGAGAAGATGTTGGGAGGTGAATGAAGACTAGGAAAAGTGATATTAAGAAATGTGTCAATAATTTCATTTTATTGTGTTAAGATACTCTCACAATCAGGAGGGATATCATGAGAATGACTACTATATGATTATCATGAATATAAATGGTTGAAATGTTAGAAGCTTTGGTGGATGATCTAGGTGAGATGAAGTCCCCAAGGGCTTCATCTAACATGTCAAAGTCATCACAAATAAAGGGCTTGGTAAATATACAATGTACTTGTGGAAAGAGATCTAACATGACTAGATTACTATGGAATGTGTTGAAATAGCCTAGAGGTATGAATTTGTGCAAAAATGAAAACTAACTATGGTCCAAATTATGCAATACTTCAAAAAATGTAAAAAAATGTCCTACAGATATGATAATTTTCAATACTGAAATACAACATTTTTTCCCAAATTTGCAACAAATCAAGAAAAATGGCATCTTTCTTGCACATGCAATAACATTTTTCCAAAATTTCAAAATAAACTTCTACAAATAGAAATGGATTGATAATATAGAGACAAAAGGCTATGCACAAGTTTTCTGAGACACCTATACAAGGATAGGTTCACCCAAGGGTGGATGGATCCTTGTATAGTGTTCTAAAAACTAAAAATTTGAAGTTTTATGTTGTTGTTTGATGTTTCTTTCTCTGGTTGCAAACAGGTTAATCAGTGACTATTTTTCCAAATTTTGCTTAATTTAGGACAAGTAATGCAAGATGCAAGTGTGAAAAAAATTTGAATTTTTTTTACAAGTTTGAATGCAAATTGTAGATGTAAAATGCAATATTTGAGTGATTGTAAGATGCCACAACCTAAAAGTGATGATTTGATGCAACTTGAAATCAAACAATGCAATATTTTTTAATTTGAGACAATGTGATTCAAATGCTAATATGCAACACTAAAGGACAATTTTGAATGAAATTTTAAGATCCAATATGCAATACTTAACTACTTTGAAGATGCAAAATTCTGAAAATGATGATTTGATGCAAATTTGGAACAAAACTATGCAATTTTTTTACTTGTTTTTTAGCTAAAATGAAAGATGCAATTTACATGCAATGAACAAATTTACATTTTTAACCAATTAATAAATGAAAATTGAATGTAAATCTGATCTAAATATGACTCTAATGAAATATACAATGCAATATGTGGTGAAATTTTTTTGATGCAAAGATGAAACCCTAAATGAGAAATGCAAAGCAATGTAAAGCAAAACCTAGATCTAGGGTTTGAAAAACTCCAAATTTCAGAAAGTTTATAGTGTTAACATGTCAAGTTCACAAAAGTGAAACATAAAAATGTGGATACCCTAAGTTTAGTTTCCAAAATATAGGGTTAATTCCAACATTTCTAGGATTTCATTAGGATGCAAATCAACAAGGTACATAGATTAATTGTCAACCTCCAAGGTGATTCAATCAGAATTGGATATGATCCTTTTGAGTCTTGGGATGAATTGGAAATGATTTATAATGATTGACCTAATTAGACTAAATGACCTAATACTAAAATTATAAGAATTCGATAATTGATAAATAGAAACAATCAATTATAGGTGGATCTAAGAAGTGCGGAGTGATATGTACCAACCCAAAAAAGCTTGTCTCCAACACTGCAGGAGAACTAGGCCACCTTTAGGTGAATGGGTTCTTTTAAGGGTGTCCTGATAAGCTTTTGGGGTCCTCTAATGTCGAATTTTAGCTTCAAATTCCCACCTGCAAATCTAATGGAACACTATCAGATATTTTTGTAACCGACTTTTTATGGCTTGACAACTTTGAAGACAACAAATGCAATAATAATTTTTTTTCCTTCAATCCTTTTCAACTTGAGATCTGCACATTCACAAAGAGATGAAATTTTGGGCTATTTAGGGGCTTGCCTCAGTCAAACCCCCTATAAGTGTTTCTACTTCCATAATGGTAATGTTGATGATAAATGGATAATTGAAACAAATGATGAAATCACAATGTGTTGCAACTCACCACCCTTCAATAGCTACCTTGAAGGACTAAAGTCATACACATATCCTTAAGGATTTGGATCTTTCTTGCTTGAATACTTGAATGCTTTGGAGACCTATAAAAAATATGTTAGCCTTCAAAAAATAATGACAACATGATAACATAAACTCACAAACACTTTGACATGATGCTTGGATCTTGAATTGCTGCAATGAAACTCTGATAATGTTTCTCTTGACTTGATCTTGAATGCTCTTAATGTTCACCTCTTGCTATATTCTTTCGCTTAGATTTCAAATGATGAAATGACTAGGTATTTATTGTCATTTATCCAATTTCTCAAAAATTAGATTTCAAAAGTTGACATTTGCAACTTGAATTTTGAATGTTAAAATTCTACGAAAAATATATTTTAATTTAGGTCCTGGCTCATAAAGGGGACCCATTCACCCATGGGTGAATGGATCCTGGCCTATACTTCTAGGACACACATGATCCAAGGTAATTTAATTATTAAATGCACTTATTTAATTTTGGTTCTCCTTTCAGAAAATGGTAAGAATAAGGCTTTGGAATGCATAATTTGGAAAATTAGAAGTTTAATTAAGTCCAATAAATTAAGGGACCCAAATATAGTATGAAATTGTAAAGGTATACAATTTTCTACACTACAATTTTGTATGCCAAAAAACTCAAATTATGGTTAAGTGTGTTGGGGTGGCATTGTCCCAATACAAAAGCCAGATATTAAATCCTATTAACCACTAATAATTAGAGGTTTTCGAAGATATATGCCCTTGTCAAATAATTTTTATGCCTTGATTTTTTTTTATGTTTTGGCCATTTAGGCAGTGTAAACCTTCAAAACCTAGTCAAATTTTCTCCCTCTGAGCTTGATATTTTCTTGTGTTTTTGGGACTTTGTTTCAAAAAAAATTGTACAAAAAGTTGTTCACCATAGTACTAGGATCCTAGTAGTGTTTTTACCTAGTTCTCAATTGTCATTATTGAGGACTTATGTCATCTCCTACATTATTTTTTTGTGAAACCTTCCGAAAGGACTCAATTATCAAACCTAAGGTTGGGGGAGATTGTTCTTCTAGTCTTGTAGAGGATAGAGAAGGTTGTAATACCTTGTGGTTGGCCTTGTTGGAATCCTCCAAAATCCTCATAGGTCACGAGTTTTTGTGGATTAGTTCTTCCTCTTGTGTGGTGTCATATTGTGACGATATGCTTGGGAAGCGTGAGGTTATCTGGAATTGACTCATCACCATTCCTGCTTGTGGTGAGTTGTACCTCTTGGTTAGGAAACCTCTTGTAGAGGTTTCCCTTTATGTTTAGAGTTGTTTGGTGTGATTTGATGAGGATTGGAGGTTGATGTTTTCGTCATCCTATTCTGATGTGGTGTTGCGAGAGAACATGATTGTGGTTAGTTAATCAACCATCGTGTATGTATTTTCCTCTCTCTCTTGTATGTTTATTGTGGTGGATTTATCTGCCTATTGGTTTGTCTTTTTCTATAGCCACCTTTCTTATACAATGGTGAAGTTGGATTTTTTTCTTGTCATTGTATCATTACAAAACTTGTGTGCATGTTGTCGTGTAAGTGTGATGTCCATGTTATTTTTACATTATAGGTGTTTTTTTGTTGTTTCAAAAAAACAAATCTATTAGGTTTTTTCTAAGTGTGGTAGCTTGGGGTATTACATAACTATTATTTGATGCACCACAAGGAAGGATGCCCAATAGTCTTAAAATAGGCTACACAAGGCTTTATAAGGGTATGTGAGGCCTAATATATGTATATAAAAGTAAATAGTTCCAAATATCCTAGGGAAGAGGGTAACCTATTCTGCTCCTTAACCTCCACAAGGTATAAAGTTATTGGGGGATTAGCTCAAACGACAAAATTATCTTCTATGAGGCATATCTTTTGATTCCCCCCACTTTTTATACTTTTTTAGAATGCTAGAGTTAAGGTCATCCCCTTGGTGATGAAATTAAAGGTAAGCCCCCTAAAAATAAACTTGGGAAATGATATTTATTTCTAATCCTCAAGATCACCCAAAAGTACTAGAGGAGAGCATACGTAAAATACCATATGGAGATTAAAAGACACAAGTTAGTTTTGATCTCAAATTAAAGTATGAGTCAATTTTAATACCAATGTTTTATGTGAGAAAACAAATAAAGAAGACACAAAAAATAAAAAGAGAAAATATTTATAATCAATTTCTTCTTATAACTTGTCCTACAAAATCCACCTAGTAGTTTCAAGCCTATAAGTCTTCGACACATGAAAAACAATATATTGAAAGGTTAGCCACAAAATAGTAAAT
>VDFB02000017.1:262024111-262339111 GCA_007258455.2 Sequoia sempervirens | reverse complement strand
ACTCAAGCTCATCTAGTTAAATCAATAACCTAGCTAAGAGTAACTCATATGCCTCTCTAGTTTAATCATATCTAGTATGTAATACCTATGATAAATACCAATCTCCTATTATGGAGTACATACAAGCACATCATAAAAAATAACATAAAAGCTTCTATCTCCTTTATAAAGACATTCTAGATTCCCTAAATGTAAGTACTCATAAAAGACAATTCAAGCATTCATGAAGAATAATTCTTTCATAAATAAAATAACAAAGAAGAATATACTCATGCCTGTTATTGCTTATCCAATCAATTGACAGTAATGCATCTTCTCCAAACAACAAGTTGGATTATAGCTTCACAAGAGATGTCACAATAGACCTCTAATGCTCAAGTTGATAGTTTAATTCTCTCAAACCCACTCACTTTCTATATAAATAAACTCTCTCTCTCTCTCTCAAATAAAACTGAGTAAAACTAAAATAAAGCAAAGTAAAAATGCTTGCAAGAATGCATCCTCACAAATGAGTTTTCCTTGCTATTTATACAACAACAATGAGGCCTCACATCCTACAAATTAGGCATGGATATGGACAACAAAACCATGCACATCCTACTCACTCGATTTAGCAAAAAGGTAGCATTGATATAAGAACTTACTCAACAGACACAACTATAGATCAACCTTATTGCTTGACAACAAAAAGAGACTTTTTCAAATCTGCACATGATTAATTCGAATTACCTCAAACAATGGACATCTACAACAAACGGGTTTCCAAAGATGGCGCCAAAAACATACTCTCAAATAATAGTTGGTGCGGTTTCTATTCTATTTGAAATAGTCAATAACCAATTTGCAACACCAAGATTACATTGACTGAGTCTTGGTGTGAGTTGATTTAGATATTTACTCATTTTGAAAAAGTCATCAACCTGTTTGCTCACGGCTTAATAGATGTTGATTCAAGCTTAAAGACATGGCATTTAAATTTTTACCAAGTCAAAGAAGATCCTACTATAGGCGTCGACTAAGTCTTCACCATGCATTGACATTATGCAGCAAGCTAAAATGAAAAATACGTGTTCCACAAAGCGTGGTAGCAAGAGTAAAACTCGACCTCTCAAGATATAGTCATATGCAGCTTATATTCGGCTTCTAATAATCGACCTCTATCATGGTAAATGATAGTTGATTCCCAAGCAATGTTTAATATACTAAATATATATTAATATATATATATATATATAATACTACATATACATATATATATTAATACCAATATATATGTGTATATATGTATATGTATATATATATATGTTAATATATATTTATATATATACCTTTCACCACCAAGCAAGTATACATTCGATATACAAATAAGTATAAGCAAGATAGTATTCACATAATAAACACAATATATCGATTGTATACATACATATATATATGTATGTATATATTTATATGTATATATGTATGTATATATACATACATATATATACATATACATATACATATATATATACATATACATATACATATATACATATACATACATATATATATATATACATATACATATATATATATATACATATACATATATATATATACATATACATACATATATATATATATGTATATATACATATACATATACATATACATATACATATATACATATACATATACATATATATATATTCCTCTATGTACACGTATACATATGTATACCTATATCGATACATTCGTATGGGAATGTCCATTCGCCAATGTACGCGTGTATCGATACATATATACATATGGATATGTGTATATACTATACATATATGTATGTTCACATTTGATTCACATATAGTCATTCAAAATTACCATTGTATTGATGAACGTTTACATGTGGTACATCTATACATGTGCATATACATGTCGTTAGATCCCATTGACATATATATGCATATATATACACATACTCTACGTATGTTCTTCTTATCAATATAATCATAATAATACAAGAAATAACTCTAAAGCTCAAATAGATAAACATCACCCAATAATGCATTTCAGTAGTAATCAAGAATTTTAATCATGCAAACACATCAACTAAGGAGTACTTACCTTCTTCCCACTTAAGGAATCAACTCAATTATTCGACTATGGTGTGTGTATATGCTCAGATAGTTTTTGTTACCGGTTACCCAACCAAGATCTTCTCCTGAGTGATACTTCCCTTCTGCCTGGAGGAATTTTACATATACCTGCAACCACTAACACATGCACACAACAGTCAACTGTTCATAAAATATGTAGTATACGTAATACATCTCCAAAGTTAGAATATCAATTCAATAACCATCCATTCACATATATGTATTACTTTTCCATGAGATAACATCAAATGAGATAACATTCACATATAACACAATGATAACAAAGTACAAGCATAATTTACTTATCTCTAGAATTCACATTACATTCATATTTATCCTACATAGTAATATTAAATAGTAATTACTTAATTGGGGTGTAACATACCCCTCCCTTGAGAATCATTGTCCTTGATGATTTTATGTAGCAACACAAACACAAACAACAAATAACATATTGTTTCAATCATTCTCAAAAGCATCAAGAATATGAGGAAACTTTTTCTGAATCTCAGCATAGTCCTCCCAAGTGGTTGAGTCTTCTGCATACTGGTCCCACTGGACTTTTCATTGCAAGAATTCTCTGTTACACAAGTGAAGCTTATATGTTCTGAGCACCTTGACAAGCTTGAGAGTTACCACCCTGGGGTCCTGTACCTATAAAGTAGTCCAATCAATCACATGATTATCACCTGGTATATAATTTTTGAGGTAGGACAAATGGAAGACATTATGCATTTTGGAAAGAGATAGTGGCAACATGATTCGATAAGCTACTGGATTCACTTCCTCTAGAATCTCAAAAGTTCCAACATAATGTGGGTCTAACTTAGAAGAATTTCCAAATTTAATGGAGCTCTTGTGAGGTTTCACTCTCAACAACACCTTTTCACCTATGGAAAAATTGTGGGGTATTCTTTTGGTATCAACATATCTTTTCTACTAATCGTTAGCTTCAGCTAACATTTGCTTAACAATCTTAACTTGCTCATCCATTTCAGCCAACATCTATGGCCCAAGACTCACTCTATCCTCAAGTCTATCCCAATTTATAGGAGTTCAAAACTTTCAACCATACAATGCTTCAAAAGGAGCCATATTTATCTCAGAATGATAAGAATTATTGTAGGAAAATTCTACTAAGGGTAAGTAATATCCCCACTTGTACTGCTGATCCATGCAATACATCCTAAGTAGGTCTTCCAATACTTGATTCACCCTTTCAGTTTTCCCATCTGTTTTTAGATGATATGCTGAGCTAATATTCAACTGAGTACCCAATGCAAAAAATAAAGTTTTCCAAAACCTAGAAGTGACTCATGTACCCCTATCTAAGATAATCTTCTCAGGAATCCCATGCAACCTAAAAAATTCTTGCACAAATTTACTTTCTATGACAAGTGCTCCATCAGTTAGATTCCTGGGTATAAAATGTGCTACTTTGGTAAGCTTATCTACAACCACAAGAATGGCATTGTGCTTATTTCTTGACATAGGTAATCCTTGCACAAAGTCCATACTTATGACTTGCCACTTCCTCTCTGGTATATCATGTGGGTATAACAAGCCTATAGGATGATGATGTTCTACTTTCACCCTTTGGAACTCAAGAAACCTAGCCACAAATCTAGCAACATCCCCTTTCATCCCTTTCCAGAAGTATAATGACTTTACATCTGCCATCATTTTTGTCACTCTAGGGTGTCCAGAGTATGGTGCTTTGTGTACTTCATTCCATACCAGATTTATTAACTCTTCTACATCAAGTACATACATTATACCCTTATATCTAAGTAATCCATTAGGTTAAAAATGAAAAACTTCATACCTAGAATCTTGTGGATTGATAGTGAGTGCTTCCTTGACTTGTAAGTAGTACTCATCCCCTTTGCATTTCTGCAACACTTGCTCTTTAAAGTTAGTTTGAATTGTCACTATTGAAGCAATATGACGTCTTTGAATGAAAGTGTCAACAACCCAATTTTCTTTCCCTTTTATATAGTTGATATTGAAGTCATAATCAGCTATCAACTCTAACCATCTTCTCTGTCTAGCATTTAGATTAGGTTGAGTGAAAAGGTACTTTAACCCATTATGATCAATTTTCATCTCAAAGGGTTTTCCTATCAAGTAATGTCTCCGCATTTGCAATGCGTGAACTACAAATGCTAATTCTAAATCATGTGGTGCATAATTTATCTCACAAGGTTTCAACTTCCTAGATTCATAAGCAATTACATTCCCATCTTGCATTAACACACCTCCTAAACCTTCCCTGCATGCATCTATGATAACTGTAAAGTTACCCTTAGGTTCTGGTACTTTTAAGATTGGTGGAGTGTTTAACTTATCTTTGAGTAGGTCAAAAGCTTCTTGACACTTTTCGGTCCACTCAAATTTCTTTCCTTTATTTTGCAAAGAAGTAATTGGAAAAGTGATCTTAGAGAAGTTTGCAACAAACTTCCTATAATACCCTGCTAGACCCATGAAATTTCTTACCTCTGAAACATTCCTAGGTATAGGCAACTCAAGTACTGCCTTGATCTTAGCTGGATCTACAAAAATTCCATTTGCTAAGATCACATGACCCAAATAATGTACCTTTTTTTGGAAGAATGTACACTTAGAGAGTTTACCATACAACTTATGTTCTCTTAAATGTTGTAGTAAATGCTTGCAATGTTCCTCCTCATTTCTAGAATAAATCAGGATATTATCTAGAAAAACTAATACAAATTTGTCTAGGTAATTCCTAAATACACTATTCATCAAGTTCATAAATTCTGCAGGTGCATTTGTTAAACTAAAGGGTAAAACGGTGAACTCATAGTGTCTGTATCTGGTTCTGAATGCGGTTTTAAAGATGTCCTCATCCTTAATTGGTGATATCTAGATCTCAAATCTATTTTAGAGAATACGGTGGCTCCCCTCATTTGGTCAAAAAGATCGTCTATGCATGGCAATGGATACTTGTTCTTAATCGTAGCTTTGTTAAGCATACGATAGTCAATGCACACATGCAAAGTACCATCCTTTTTAACAAAGATGATTGGCACTCCCCAAGGTGAAACACTTGGTCTTATTAACCCTTTAGACAAAAATTCATCCAATTGTGCCTTAAGTTCCATAAGCTCAGTGGTTGTCATCCTATAGGGTACCTTGGAAATAGGTTATGATCTTGGAACTATATCTATAAAGAAGTCAAACATTCTTTTCGGTGGTAACCCTATTAACTCATCTAGAAACACATCCAAACATTTTCTCAATATTGGATACTTCTCCATATCTGATTTTGTAGTTTCATCTATTTCACCATCTTCTAACTCTTGAAAAATATGGAACTCCAAATCATCAATATCCTTTCAAGTTATTCTATCTTTACGAAAAAGAGTTTACACCCTTTCTTCTTAGCTATTAATAGTTGCATTGTCGTGATTTGTTGAATCTTGACCTCTCTAGGTATCCCTTGAAATTTTACTTGATTTCCAAAATCATCTAAGCATTCTATAGTTTTAGCATGGAAATATACCTTAGCTCGATGTATCCACAACCAATTCATACCTAGGATAACATCATATGATCCTAGTGGTGCGACATATAGGTTTTCTTCCATAGAAAAAACTAGGTAGTTCTATCCTAGCCTCAAATAGTCATTGATCCACCTTTTCTCTTGTTTGGTTTGCATACTCTACATCCCAAGACATTGCCATGTATCTAGCCTTCCTAGATAATTTCTTAGCTACTCTAGGTGAAATGAAATTCTCAGTTGCACTAGTATCAATAAGAACAAAAATAGGTAAGCCAAACAAAATACTTGTCATTTCAACTAGAGTTACTTGGTACTATGCCTGTCGATCATCCGCAACTACATGAATCTTTTGTTAAAACATCGCTTGTTGGATAGGTAATGCATTACCATATGGCCACGATCCAAAAGTTTTAGTGGGACACTCATTAGCATAGTGGTCCCCTCTACATATAAAACATCTCGTAGCCGGTCCTCTTTTCCCTGCATGTTCTCCAGTCTTGTTGAAATTTTCATTAGCCTTGTTGGTATTACCAATGCTAGAGCCATTCCTCTTACTCTCCCTTCTAGACTCTTTTCCATCATTGCAGAACCTTTTTCCATTTTTCCTTGGAACATTTTACACAGATTCCACCTTCTTAGGAGCTGTGTTGTCAGGAACTTCCACTACCTTCTTAAAATCTTTACTTTCTTGATGAGCAGAGTTAGCCTTGAGCTTTTTCTCCTATTTAATTGCTTTCTCATATACAAGATGCATTGTTGTTGGACCATGCATATCCACTTCTCCTTCGATCTGACTGTTAAGTCCCATAATAAATTTTCTTATGCAAAAGCGTTCATCTTTGTGATATATGGGAACATAGCACAAAAGTCAAGTAAACTTATCCTAATGCTCGTTGAACATCATATTACCTTGTTTCAAACCATGGGAATCTAAGATTTTTTGGTCATAATAAAGTTGTGGCAACCATCTCTTACAAAAAATCTCCACGAATTCTCCCCATGTCAGCTTCCATGAGTTAATATTGAGTTCCAACTTTTTGTTCATCCACCAGTTAGAGGCTTCTCATGCTAACTGATATGCACCCCAAGTGGCTTTAGTAGCCTCATCATAGTTTCGTATTTTGAAATACTTTTCCATTTGTACAAGCCACACCTCAGCCTCATCTCCACCAGGACTTCCATCAAACTTGGGTGGGATAATCTTCTTCATGTCCTTGGAAAGTTTGGAAGCCAGGAGCTTCTTATTCCTTTCTTCAGTTGGTGTAGGTGATTTTTCCCTCTCCTGATCATGGGTTTCATCATGCCCATGAGAAGAGTTTTCTCCCTCATGCTCATTAATGGGAACTTCATTCTCTACCCTATCCTTAACTCTTTCTTGCTCAAGGTTAGCCAACCTTGCCAAGATTTGGTCAAGTCTAGCCTCAACTCTAGTGGGTCCTTGCCCAACCTCTTGGCTTCTTCCAAGATTAGTTTGTGTCCACACCATCTTTACAAGATCAGTTTTTATGTGAATGTTTATCCATGTTAGACTAAATTATGTTATTAATTATCTTATGGAAAACATTAATAATGACATTCATATGCACATAAAGAATTCCACATAAGATTGAGCATACACTTTTTGATAATTTTTTTTATTCATTTCACGAGGATTTCAATATCCCTTTGATTACATGAAGTGACTATTCAGATAGTCGAGTCGAGAGTATCCCTTGGATTCACTCTCTAACACATAACTTAATGGAGTATAACCTACATACTGAGACTATTGTTGATCTCTATCTTTTTGTTCATCCCTCATTTGTTCGTACCTATCCCAGAAAGGAAAATAGCCTTTGGATTTGTCATCCAATACATAGTTATGAGGTGCAATGCCAATATGGTGTTCATCAACCATATAGTCTACACTTTTCACAAACATTTGTTCGTGAGACCATTTATCGTCTGGCAACGTCCATGATACATATCCCTCAAACTCATTACTCAAAGAAATTATAATTAATTCTGATAATGGAAGAACTCTAGGGTCCCTAAAGGTGAATGCCAGACTAACACTTACTTTCAAGGGCATATCCCTAGAAACCGGTAATGACTCAGAATTCTCTGGTGAGATGGTTGGTAGGTAGTTGTACATAACCTCTATCTTCATCTTTCTCTTCACATCACTAATCCGAGAGAGTGCGTGACTAAAGGTTTTAGTGTCACTCAACCAGATGACATTGTCGTAGTTGGTACCCTCAATTGTTCTAATGATGGATTCTCTCTCCTTCTTGGCCTTGAGGTAGCACTCATTTCTTATTACTGAATTTTGAGTCGTTAATCTGAGATGCACCATCTTGGCACAAGAATTTCCAAACATTAGATAACATTGGATGAAAATAATGATGAGCTCATAGGTTCCAGAGCTAAACTTGGCAGCTCTGATACCACATGCAACACGCCAACCCTTAGTGAAGTAAAAATTTCTAAGTTTTTGCTTTGCGAGTAAATAAATTATGTAAGAAGCCATTGCAATAAAAAAAATCTTTTCTTTATTGAGAATATACAAACAAAGATGCCAGAATAATACAATAAATATTCCTTAACATTACAATCATTTCACAAGTTACAATAATACAAGAATGCAGACATTTACATACATAGCTCAATAAGATTTGGAACAAATAGCTTAAAGACGGTCCAGGATCCTTCCTTTCAAATCTTGGCTCTTCTGTCACTTGCTGTGGAGGAGAAGCATCACTCAAGCACTTTTCCACCAACCACAGACTCATATGTGGTTCCCCACACATCTATCATTCGATAGATGGCCCTTCCCTTCGACGAAGAGATTGGTAGAGTAATTGAATAATGACAACCAACTGAGCATAGTGTTGTGTCCTACATAACAAGAACTTGTAATCCCACAATCTAGAACTCGCATGCAATACTGGATCATAGTGAGCTAACAAGGGAGCTAGAGGAAGTCACACTACTTTGGACAAAGTGTTCTCAAACAGTAATCCAAATGAAGGTCATCTATCACATACACTACTCAAGACTGATTTGACTTAAGGCCATCTTAAACTACACATAGGTATTTCCTTCAATGGATAATCTATCACCCTAGAGATAACCTATCACCATTTTACATACTTGGAATAAACCTACTTAACAAGTAAGTACACAATCTCCCTCCTATACTAGATACACAATCCTAGGAGTAAACTCAAGCTACTCTAGTTAAATCAATAACCTAGCTAAGAGTAACTCATATGCCACTCTAGTTTAATTGTATCTAGTATGTAATACCTATGATAAACACCAACCTCCTATTATGGAGTACATACAAGCACATCATAAAAAATAGCATAAAAGATTCTATCTCCTTTTCAAAGACATTCTAGATTCCCTAAATGCAAGTACTCGTAATAGAAAATTCAAGCATTCATGGAGAACAATTCTTTCATAAATAAAATAACAAAGAAGAATATTCTCATGCCTGTTATCACTTATCCAATCAATTGACAACAATGCAACTTCTCCAAACAAAAACAAGCTAGATTATAACTTCTCAAGAGACGTCACAATAAACCTCTAATGCTCAAGTTGATAGTTTACTTCTCTCAAACCCACTCACTTTCTATATAACTAAACTCTCTCTCTCTCAAATAAAATTGAGTAAAACTGAAATAAAGCAGAGTAAAAATGCTTGCAAGAATGCGTCCTCACAAATGAGTTTTCCCTGCTATTTATACAACAGGAATGAGGCCCCACATCCTACAGATTAGGCATGGATATGGATAGAAAAACCATGCACAACCTACTCACTCGACCTAGCAAAAAGGTGGCATCGATATAAGAACTTACTCAACAAACACAGCTACAAATCGACCTTATTGCTTGACAACAAAAAGAGACTTATTCAAATCTGTGCATGATTAATTTGAATTATCTCAAATAATGGACATCTACAACAAACAGGTTTCCAAAAGTGGCACCAAAAACATACTCTCAAATAATAGTTTGCATGGTTTCCATTCTATTTGAAAAAGTCAATAACCAATTTGCAACACCAAGCTTACATCGACTGAGTCTTGGTATGAGTCGATTTAGATATTTACTCATTTTGACAAAGTTGTCGACTTGTTTTCTCACAACTTAACAGATGTTGATTCAAGCTTAAAGACATGGCATTTAAAGTTTTACCAAGTGAAAGAAGACCCTACTATAGGCGTTGACTAATTCTTCACCATGCATCGACATTATGCAGCAAGCTATAATGAAAAATACATGTTCAACAAAGCATTGCAGCAAGAGTAAAACTCAGCCTCTCAAGATACAATCATATGCAACTTATATTCGGCCTCTAATAATCGACTGCTATCATGGTAAATGATAGTTGATTCCCAAGAAATGGTTAATATACTAAATATATATATATATATATAATACTACATATATATATATATTAATACCAATATATGTGTATATATGTATATGTATATATATGTTAATGTACTTTTATATATATGCCTTTCACCACCTAGCAAGTATACATTTGATATACAAATAAGTATAAGCAAGATAGTATTCACATAATAAACACAATCTATCAATTGTATACACATATATGCATATAAATATATGCCTCTATGTACACATATACGTATGTATACCTATATTGATACATTCATATGGGTATGTCCATTTGCCAACGTACGCATGTATCAATACATATATACATATGGATATGTGTATATACTATACACACACACACACACACATATATATATATATAGATATATATATGTTCACATTCGATTCACATATGGCCATTCACAATTACCATTGTATTGATAAATGTTTACATGTAGTACATCTATACATGTGCATATACATGTCATTAGATCCCATTGACATATATGTGCATATATATACACATACCCCACGTACATTCTTCTTATCAATATAATCATAATAGTACAAGAAAGAACTCTAAAGCTCAAATAGATAAACATCATGCAATAATGCATTTCAGTAGTAATCAAGACTTTTACTTATGCAAATACATCAACTAAGGATGGCTTACCCTCTTCCCACTTAATGACTCAACTTAGTTATTCTATCGCGGTGTGTGTATATGCTTAGATAGTTTTTGTTACCGGTTACCCGACCAAGATCTTCTCCTGAGTGATATGTCCCCTCCACCTAGAGGAATTGAACATATACCTGCAACCACTAACACATGCACACAATAGTCAACTATTCATAAAATATGTAGTATATGTAATACACCTCCAAAGTTAGAATATCAATTCAATAACCATCCATTCACATATATGTAGTACTTTTCCATGAGATAACATTCACATATAACACATTGATAACAAAGTACAAGAATAATTTACTCATCTCCAGAATTCATGCATTACATTCATATTTACCCTACATAGTAATAGTAAATAGTAATTACTTAATTGGGGTGTAATAGTTAGGGTAGGGTTAGGGTTAGGATTAGAATTAGGGATATGGGTAGGGTTAAGGTTAGGATTAGGATAAGGATTATATTTAGGGATAGGGTTGGGGTTAGAAAACTAATTGTAATCCCAATTCTAACAATAATCATAATTATAATTGTAACTATAATCACAAGTGTAACCTTAATTGAACATAATCCTAAATGAACCATAACCTAATATCTAACCCTAATTAAACTCTAACCCTAACCTTGAATTGTAGTTGAATCCTAACCCTAATTAAACCCCAACTCTAACCTTAAATGTAACTCTAATTGAACCTTGATTGAGCCCTAACCTTAACCCAAAGTGAACCCAAACCCTAACCCTAAATGTAACCCTAATTGAACCCTAACCCTGAGCTCTATCATAGAACCCTAATTGTAACCCCAATTCTAACATTAATCATAATTATAACCATAAATATAATCATGAACCTAACTATAATTATAAGTGCAACCCTAATTAAATTTTAACCCTAAATGAAGCCTAAGCCTAAGCCTAACCCTAACCCTGAGTATAATTGTAAGTGTAACCCTAATTGAACTATAATCCTAAATGAACCCTAACCATAACTGTAACCAACTATAACCCTAAATGAACCCTAACTTAAAAATTAAAATTTAGTTGAATGCTAACCCTAACTGAACCTATATCCTAACCCTAACCATTATTTAAAGCATTTTCCTACAACCATAACCCTAACCCTAACTCTAATTGAACCCTAAAATAACCATAATCCTAATCAAATCCTTAACTGTAAGTGTAATCCTAGTTGAACTATAACCCTAATTGAACACTAATTGAGCCCTAACCCTAACCCTAATTGTAACTCTAGCCTAACTCCTCTATACCTAACCTTGATTAAACCCTATCCCTAAATGAACCCTATCTCTAACCTTGTTTGAACCTTAATTGAACCTTAGTCCTAACCTAACTTGAGCCATAACCCTAATTGTAATTAAATTTTAACCCTAACCATAATCACAAGCTTTATCATAGAACCCAAATATTAACCCTAACATTAATTGAGGCCTAATTAAATGCTAAACCTAACCCTAATTAAACCCTAACTAAACCCTAAACCTAAATGAATCTTAACCCTAACCCTAATTAAACACTAACACTAATTGAATTGTAACCTTAATACTAACCCTAAATGAACCCTAACCCTAGCTATAAATCTAACCTAACCCTAGTATCCCTAAGAGTAATTGAGCCCTGAACCCAATTAAGCCCTTACCCTAACCCTAACCTAACTATAACCCTAAATTAGCCCTAACCCTAACTATAACTCTAACCTAACCCCAATATCCCCAAGCCTAATTGAACCCTAGCCTTAATTAAGCCCTTACCCTAACCCTAACCTAATTATAACCCTTATTGAACCTTAATTAAACCATAACCCTAACCCTAACTCCAAGCTTTATCATAAAACACTAATTATAACCCCAATTTTAACACTAATCATAATTATAACTATAACCATCATCTTAACACTAACTATAATCATAAGAGTAATCCTAACTAAATCCTAATTAATCCGTAAACCTAAATGAATCTTAACCCTAACCCTAATTGAACCCTAACCCTAACCTAATTATAATTGTAATTGAAACCTAACTCTAAACTTAATTATAACCCTAAATGAATATTAGTTGAGCCCTAGCGTTAAACCTAAGTTAACCCCAACCCTAAATATAACCATAAATGTAACCTTATTAAACCTTAACCCTAACCCTAAATGTAACCCTAATTGGACCCTAATCCCAAGATTGATCATAGAACCCTAATTGTAATCCTAATTGTAATCGTAAGAAAACTATAATCATAAGTGTAACCTTAATTAAACTGTAATCCTAAATGAACCCTAACCCTAACCATAACTTAACTATAATCATAATTGAACCATAGCCCAAATTAAACTTTAGTTTAACCTTAATTGTAATTTAATCCTAAACCTAATTGAACTTGTACCCTAATTGTAACCATTATCCAATTTTTTTCCTACAAACATAACCATAACACTAACTCTAATTGGACCCTAAAATAATTTTAACCCTAATTAAACCATTAACCTAACTCTATGTGTAATCCTAGTTGAATTTTAACCCTGATTAAACCCTAACCCTAACCCTAACCCTAAGCCTAACACTAATTGTAACCTCCCTTTGGGAATCCAGACAAGCCACCTTGCTGAAGTTGTGGCTGCCTATTATAGCATCAAATTGGCTAGGGATATGAGGATCTCTAAACTTTGGATTGAAGGTGATTCGCTAAACATTATGAATTGACTTAAGAAAAGGTCTCCCCCCTCATGGTCTATTAATAATTTTATTTTAGATGCCATTTCTTTATGTGGTGAATTTGATGAAATCTACATCTCTCATGCCTATAGAAAGGCTAATGCAGTGGCTGATTGGCTGGATAATTATGGTGTGTCATCGGCTAGATTGTGGGGGGAGGATGACATCCTTCCCATTGATTTAAGGAGCCTTATTATTAATGAACTTCATTAATTTTATGTCTACTTCCTTAGTCTCGGGTTTGTGTGGGTATCAAGAAGTCTGCTGCTTGATTAGACTTCTTGTACATCTGATGCTCATTGGGAATTATGGCCTTCTTCAACTGAGTTGTCTAAGTGTCTTCTTCATTATTTCCTTATGTACTACCCTTGATAGCCTCACACGCTTTCTGGGTGTTTTTCTGTCTATTGCCCTTGGTTTGTTCTGGTCGTGCTTTCTTTCTGCAAGCAATTCGATGATGGGCAGAGATAGGTGTCAAACAGAGCCATTGTCTTGTGAGGAAACTAGAGCCAATAACAGAGTCTGGGAAATCTTGCAGAGTGGTGGTGTTACTCCTTTCATGGAGAGACTAAATTGTTTTAAATCCTTCGTTTCTAAGGAGTTTTTTGATGCTTGGCATGGCTGTGTGGTGAGTATGTTTGGTAGGGATACTACCATTAACGAAGATTTTATTGCTGAGGTCATGGGTTTGTCTATGGAAGGAAAAACATTCTATAGGGACAAGAACATTTCACGGTTTGCAAGAAAAAATTTCTTCTATGACAGGGAAAGGGATAAAATGGTTCGTTTGGACTGTGGGGGCTATGATAAAACCAAGATTAAACCTATTTGGCGGGAGTTTGCGGTGGCGTTGATGCATTACTTCACTCATGATGGAAGATATGCGACCCTCTATGGACATCACTTTGTGTTGCTCAACCACTTCCGCCATGGTAAGCTGATGTCTTTCCCTTTTTACCTGTTGATGTCTCTGGAAAAGGGTATTGCAAATTACGAAAAAAACCCTAGGAATCCCTTTTTGCATGAAGGTTTAATGCTGCTTATTGTTGAGTTTATTAAAGTTAATTACATTATTAGAACCCCTCAGTCCCCTATTTCTAAGAAGAAGGGGAAGGAAAGTGTGAAATGTAGGATTGAAGAAATACAGGAGTCAAATGGTACAGAGTTAGAGGAGGAGTCAAAGGGCTGTTCTGATGGCTATGCCATTGATATGGACTACACTCCTTCAATGGGTGTTGTTAATCCCTCATCCTCCAAAGCTGCTCCATGTGCTAAAAACAAGTTGAAGGTTTTAAATGGTGCCATTGAGGGTTCTGCTGGTAAGAGGCCTAAGGGCTGCGCTAAGGTGGTGGATGTTAATATTTAGGAGATGGCAGGGAATATTTAGGGTGAGAATTCTGGTATTGGTGGGTCCCCTGTTGCTGGTAAGAGGAATTTGATGGTCAATCTTGAAGAATTTTCTTGGGGGTTTGCTTCTAAGGATTAGGGGAAGGCCAAGCTTGTTTATGAGGATATGCATGAGGAGGAACCTTCGGTTGGGTCGCACCAGGGCAGGGGTGTGTTTTGGGGGGTGATGGATTATTCTCAGACGTTGGGTCTGGTTAAAGAAGGGGCTGATATCTCATTTAATCTTCTCATGTGGCTTGTTCAAGAGATGTAGGACCTCCATAACAAGCATGATACCATTTCCAGGTGTAACATTTCCACTCTTCGTAATCTTAAGGAGTAAGAATCTATTTTTGGGCTTACTAGATCTTTGAACACCAATGTCGGTTGTATGGTGGATGAGCTTGCTGATTTGAAGAATGATTATGGTCTGAGATTGACTTTTCTAGAAAGGCAGAACAAACAGCTTTGTATGGACTTGGACACACTTATTAATATCAACAGAGAGAAGTTGGAGGCTTCGGTTGAGGGTATGGTTTTCCTCAATAAGAAGGCGAAGGAGCTGACTAGGAAGGGACTATTTGATGACCAGGAGAACTTGGTTCGTGGGGAGGGAGCTGGGATGGACGTGCATTCTTCTGATGTGGTTGTTGGGTCGAGTGTGCGTACTAGGAGAAAAACAAAGAAAGGTAAGAAGGACCCTACTTGTGATGTTGAAGAAATCATGGAAATGCATGATAGGTTGGTAGCCAAGGATTTGGAGGTGGCTAAAATGCTTAAAGAATTGCTCTAATGGCTGTGTGGCATGTCTTTCTATTTTTTGTTTTTTTGGCTATTTTGGATTATTGATGGTGTGCTGATGGATTATTAATCAACTAGTTTTTTGTTGCTTCTGGGTGGGCAGTCATTTGTCTTTTCTTTACTCCCACTATCTTTTTTGTTCAGGGTTTCATGCACCCTTCAAAACCTGTTTATCATTAATCAAAAACACTAATTGTAACCCTAATAAAATCTAAGTCGTAATCCTAACCCTTATTGAACACTTATTGAGCCCTAACCATAACCCTAATTGTAACTCTAGCCTAACCCCACTATCCCTAATTTAACCCTAACTCTAACTCTAACCTAATTTGAACCCTATCCCTAAATGAACCCTAACTCCAACCTTATTTGAACCCTAATTGAACACTTATTGAACCCTAACCCTAGCTCTAACCCTAACTATAACTCTAACCTAACCCTAGTATCCCTAAGCCTAATTGAACCCTATCCCTAACCCTAATTAAACCATTACCATAACCCCAACCCCAACCTAACCTTAATCCAAAGATTTTCCCTCAAACCTTAACCTTAAACCTAATTCTAATTGAACCCTTATAGAATTGTAACCCTAATTTAACCCTAATCCCAACCTTGCACCATAATTGAATCCTAACTCTAATTTAACCCTATTTGTAATTCTTACTATATGCTTGGACTAATTTGTTAGAATTATAGTATATTATAATGATTATTCTAACCTTAATCGTAACACTAACCATAACCCTAATTTTAAACCTTATTTAATTATAACCATAATTGTAACCCTAATCATAACTCTTACCTTGATTATGAAACCATAAGTCTAATATTAACCCTAACCCTTATCTTAATCCCAATTCTTATCATAACCCTAACCTTAATCTAAACAAAATTCTAACCCTAATCATAACCTTTATTGTAACCCTAAATCATATTGTTGATATTAATTATATAAATATTTTTAAGTCAAAGTGATATGTATAAATACGTTGAATATTAAAGAAATTAAATCAATCTATTTTTTTTGAATACTATATAATAATGTAAAATTTTAAATACTAAATTATTAATTAAATTTATTTATTTTATAATTATAGTGAGAATTGAATTAATAATAATAAAAAAATCTTTTAAATAAAAAATATGATATACTCAAATAAAAACTAAAAAATATTAAATTTATTTTACTTAAATCTTAATATTATTAGTTTTTTAATATACTAATTAATTTAATAATACACTAATTAATTTTTAATATCACTTTGACTTAGACATATTTATATAATTAAATAACAATAAGATTTATATTTATATTCTGACCCTAATATAATAGAGAATCAATGTCATGTAAACAAAAATGCTATCATGTAAATGGAATCTTCTTATTATTAATAATAAAATAATACTTTTGGATAACAAATAAATAACAACAAATCTCATGTTATTTTTTTCCAATAGTTTAGCTCAGATAAATTGGTGACAAATACTCGATATCCTTGAGTTCTTGGAAGGCATCATTTTCAAACACATGGAAGAAATATGGGTTGCAACAATCAATCAAGTGAAAATTGACTTGTCTAAATGGACCAATTGATGGCTCATTTTAGTGAGAAGGGTTCATTTACTCTAGGTTATTCTACAAAGTGCCTCCCTACATTCTATCTCTTTTTCAATTCCCCTAGCTTATTGAAGATTAATTGCACAAGATCCAAATATCTTTTCTATAACAAGGGGCAGAGGATCAACTTTCTCACCTATCGGTTGTTTATGCTCAATTGCACTGCCAAGTTACATGGTGGATGCTATATTAGAATAATCAAACTCTTAGTCATGCTTTGAATATGAAAGTTGTCTAGCTATTAAGATAAAATTTAAATTCGTCATGGAGTGCTATTTTGAGAGAAAAATTTCACTCCACCTAGATAAAAACATTTTAACAACCAAATAGAAGACTAGTCTTAAGAATCACCAAACACTTTCAAGTAGGTATCAAATTTCCTAATAGCTTTCATTGCAAGTGGGTGTTGGGAAGACTATTAAAATTTATGATCATTGTTGGAATTGGTAGTATAGTTTTGACTGAGTTAAAATGTAAAAAAAATATAGTAATTTTTGCAAGGACATGGCTATCTTAGAGTTTTTGAATACATCCAAAAGAATAATAATACTTCCTCCTTGGATGGAAAAATTAGTGGCTTTTTGGTTGAGAAACATGGTTATGAGGTCAACCACATACTTCAAGAGCTATCTAATAAACCAAACATTCTCACCACTCAAATTGATAGGTTATATTGGCCTCATAACTCAACAAGTGAATGTGCTATTTCCTTGGTCCATGAATCTCTTTGCAATGAACATCTTCCTAGTGATCTTAAATGGACAGGAGTTTGGTCATATCATATATGACCCAAGAAAAATATATTCTTGTGATGGGTATACATGATTGTATCCTAACTTCTATAATCTCCAAAAATGAGGGTGGAGTGGTCTCTCCAATCATCCACATGTGAAAGTAACACCAAATCTAACCAAAATCTTTTTCTTGAATTTTTGCTAGTTGTGACATCATGTTCCATTATGGCAACACAATATGGTATTCAAAAGTTGAATCTCTCTAGCATGGGAAGTGAGATTAGATTGAATGCATAAATGAAAATTCTTTAGTTCCTTCATAAGATAACCCTAGGCATTTCCTAAAGGTATAGGGGAGAGGGGCCTATAGTGAGCACCCTAACTTCGCTTTTCTCAAAATCCTACGTGGAAATTTCAAATCACTCCCAATTCTATACAACAGTTTATTTGGCAACTCATGTGCTTCTATATTTCGTTTTAGGGCCACATCATCAAATATGATGCCACATCAACATGTTTTTTGTTGAGGTATCCAAAAAGGCCCCCAAAAAAAGTGAGACCCATAGTGGTGCACTAAGTCATGTTTTATTGGTGCGCTAATGTGGCATCACATGATTTGTCACTTTGCATACTTTATGGATAAAAAGTGTTTTGCAATTAGATATTAAAATGTTCCACTATGGGGCCCACTGAGGACTACTTCTATCCCCACTATTGGACCCTTTTCCATTACGGGCCCCTCTCCCCTATGTACATGACATAAATTTTAAAGTTATAAGGCTCCTCATGTTCTAAAAAATAGGGTTTAATAAATTAATCAAGCATGTTTGCTTGTGCTCGCCTTTTGCGCAAAATCCCCACATGAGAAAAAGGTTGAGTTGATGGATTCACCATATGATTGTCACCTCTTCCTAGAATTGTTTCTCTCCATGATGAAGACCTTCTAGCTTCTTCACTGTGATCCACCTCTCATAGAGTAGGATGCCCCTATAGAACAATCTAAATCCTCCCTTCCCTAATATACTGTTGAAGTCATTGGTGATTGCTTTCAACTTTGCATACATGAATTCCTACATCTATAGTGGATAGAAAACATGCAGATGGTCTCCCATAAGCCGCCCCCAAATACTCTTGAGTAGGATTTAATAAAAACTAGGTGAGAAGATTTAACAAATGGATTCTATAAAGTGAAAATCACGAGTTAACAAGGGAGCAATTTTAACATACAGTTAATAAAAATTTAATAAATCCATGATTTCCCAAACTCTATGAATTTCAACAATAATTTCATAAGTTTTAACTAATGGTTCAATAAAAATATAAGAAGCCCATGATTTAACAAACCCCCCACTTAAACTACATAATTAACCAACTATTTAACAAACTTAAGAAAATAAATTAATAATTTCGTAGAGTATGATTCAATAAGGTGTAATTTAGTCCATACAAAATGAGATTCAATAGTGTTTAATATAGACCATGGGCAAAATTTTAATATTTTTTATGGATTTAATAAATTTTAAGAACAATTATAATGTTTATTATGTTTTGAATATATGTAGAAAAAGTGTATATGTTTTTGAAATATTGTGTATATGTTAAAATTGTTTACTTTATAAAAAATCATAGGACTTTTGTCCAACATTATGTATGTGTATGATATAATTTGTATATATGAGTCACGTGAATTTCATTTGATCATATAGAATTCCAAACAATATTTTAAACATCTTTTAAAAATGTAATTTTTTATAGGTAAATATATCGAGTTATATGTCAAAATTTGTCTCTTGACTACTTTAGATGTAACTATAGCACTTGTTTCACCCTTGGAAGATCTAAAAAAACTTGACCTCTAAAACCACTCAAAAGGAGCAAGAACCTATGAGACCCAAGTTAGCAAAAACCACTACACAATGAAAAACAAAGGACAAAGTTAGAAAAGGGATGGAGTTTCCAACAAAGTCTCCAAAATATGAGCAATAGCTTAGAATTTCAAAGTAGGAAACAAATGCAAAATAAAACCTTCTTATTCTAAACTACCACAAACCTTAGATAAAGCATGAAAATGGAATTCAAATAATAATATGAAACAATAAAATTTCCCATGAAACTCCATTGCAAAGTGTGATTTGTACAAATGATGAGTGAGATGTGGGTGCTCTTTACACAAAAAATACCTATTTTGATGGCATATAGTTAGCATAGAGTGGATGGATAAAATGCATAAGATAGTGTGTCTATTTATATATTTTTAGGATGGAAAATGGATGATGGAGATGTGATGAGAATACTAACAATTAAGAATGAATGAGAAGACTTCCCTATGATTGAGGAGATGATGAAGGGTCATGATAGAGTTTGTTTGAAATAAAGATCTAGGATTGTATTTACTAAAAATATTAAGTTGTTGCAACCATAGGAATGTGGAGGACAAGTGCATTTAGGGGCTATTTTGTTCTTGGAATTGATGAGAAATATATATATTCTTATACTAATTGTTAGGAAATTCAATCTCTATCCAAATATGACTTCAATGGATGAGATACAAGGCCTGGACTACATCAAAATTAAAATCTGAAACTTATATGCAAATATGAAATTAAGTTGCCTTAATGTGGAATTACCATGATTTGATCTATCTTCTTTATGATGCTAAAAGTCATCCAACATATCATGCTTAATAACACTATCTTATGTGAACTTATAACAAAAATATATAAAGAATAACTTCACCATAAGATAGCATCAATTATGCACAAATCAACAACACAAGAGCATCACATAATACAATATTTACGTGGAGAAACTCTCGCAATAAAAAAAATCCACCAAGAAGAGAGGCCAAGTATGCATTATCTTCAAATAAATGATATTATAATACATTCACTTCCATTCTCCTCTTTTCCTTCACCATGGAAGCACCTATGCACCTGTGAACAACCTCATGCCTCAACCTATACTTGTTCTTGCAATGAAACTCTACATTCAACTATTGCTCATATTTTCTATATCCAATAGGCTAAATTTATAGACTTGTGAAGACATCTAATGCACCAAACATGGTGCCCAATCATGAAAATTCATTCCAAACATCCCCAACCCTTGAAATACCTCCTTGAAATGTGAAAGGACATTGATTTTGGCTCCAATACTTTCCCTCCAACTTGGGCGCCCAAACATGTGGAAGATAAAAATTACATTAAATGCAATAAATTATGGAATACCAAGAGACACTTGTTTCCTCTTTCCAAGCTCCCACTTGGAGAATACCAATAGTCACTCATTTATCCTTCTACTTATCATTTATTATCTCATTCTAGGCATCCAAATGTGGGGAAACAATATTAAATATTTATGTCCACAAGTCACCTTTACCACTACTAGTGGACCCATCACCCCTTATGCATATATTACAAACAATGGTGAGAATTAATATTACAAATATTTTCCCAATACACCCTAAATGCTTAGAAACACTTTCTAAGGATGTTGGAACCATGACATATGACATAGGATTTACAAGGTAGATGACACCTTAATCCTAACAAGAATTTAGTAGAGGGAATTTAAAATTATGTGTGAGGAAAAATAAAAAATTAAATAATAGAATTATTTAATTAAGTGTGGTACATTAGGTGAAGTAGATTAACTAAATAATATAATGATTTAGTTATTTTTGAACAAAGTTACTAGGAAAAACTAGGGTGTCTACAACAATAACATAAAAAAATAAGAATATGTGCATCCAAGCTAATTCAATTAAAAACCAACTTGAGTGCAAATATTCTCAAGTCACTAATGTGACCATGTTGTGGTAGGTTCATAAAATTGAGTATCTATAATTGCTAAATTAGTTAGCCAACCCCATCTTTTACATAAATAGTAAGATGAATCAATTAAATTTTCTTTGATCAAACTTGCTTATGTTGCACCCTAATGGTATCATTTTTTTCTCCTATCCATATGTTGCAATTTTATTTATCACAATAGTTAACTTCACATTATATGCACCAATCTTTGGGAGACACGATTTTACATGTATGTAGTCCTTATAATTAGCCTTCCAAAAATATAATATTTAATATTATTTTGTAATGTTATATTTTTATTTATTTTATAAATAAGGGAGGTTCATTCCGAAAAAACCTCTATTTTAGACACTAGAAAAAATAGCAGACTAATTCAAAATTTTAAAACAAATATCCATTACACTCCACATCAATGTTTTTGTTTCAACAAAAAAACAATTTTGATAAATAGGAAAAGAGAAATGTGTTATGGTAAAATGTAGGTCTAAATTTTTGTTCGTAGAAACTAAAAGTCAATAATAAATAAAATATTTAATAAAAATTACCAAAAAATATCCACCCACTAGATATTGGAGTTAACGATAGAATTCCAAGAATAAAACGATATGTATTATAGTAAAATGCCATACTATTTTTTTGCTACTAAACGAAGGTTAAGACACTTAGGAGCCACAAAAAAGTAGTTAAAGTTTGGATGCTAGTAGCAATTGGGTTCACCAAGTCCATCATATTTTAACATGTATTTAAAATTATGAATGATACCACCCTAAATTAGAACACCAATAAGGGGTGCACTCCTTTGTATTGAATTAGAATCCTCACCTAATCAATATATCATCTTTCTAGATTAAGTTTATTCATAGACAAAACCATGGATCATAAAATATTATAATATCATCAATTATATATAGTTGTGAGCTAGTTTACCATATACCTTTACTTCTTTACACTAAAATAGTTCTACCATATCAAAATTACTAACTTTTATCCAACATTAACCCTATTTAACCATTATAACAATAAAGTAACCAAACCAACAAAGGCTAGACTGTAAAAACTTATTAAAACTTACTTGAAATTAGTCAAGTATAGATTTGGGACAAATTACACCAGTCCCCCTACTCCAAGTACAACATAAACATTTCTCACCCATCTCAAGAGTTGAATTCATTGCCATGATATTCTAAAACTTTGTATACTCATCACAATAACACACTAGTTCATTAAAGCCAACCTCCTCGAAGATTTCATATTCAACCCTTTTGATATCTCTAAAATTAATAGGTGTAAATAATATGTATTCTCAAATAAACCATAGAAATGTCCAAGAATTTAATTAAAAAAGGTTTCCATCTAATTTACCACACCATCAATATCATCATGGAGAAGGTACATCCCAACAATAATGGCTAATAAAGCCACATAATTCAATTCTTATGTAACATCAAAAGCATCTCATTGATCAACTAATTGCTTAGGGTTGAGGAGCAACTATTATATTAGGAGAGCCATCAAATTCTTTCACCGCCTCCCAAATTATCTTAATCCATGGCCTAAGAGTAGGGTTTTGTATATCCCTCTCTATGAACTTAGAGAGATTGTTCAACATGTGTATGCTATATTCACGTTTCTTTCATTATTTCTTACCACCTAGAGGCTTCACTTTCTCCCCAACTAAAATAATTTTCCCTTCTTAATCCTCATAGAACTATACATCATATCTTCTCTAAACTTTAGCCACATGATGAAGGAGAATATATCACTTTTTCTCCACAAATCAATCATTAATGTTAAACACCTTCATATCCATGGCAAGATACATCACCACTAGTAACAAGGGCTAGTCTGATACTGTCGTATGGTTAGCTTAGATTATCAAATAACAACATAATTGAACTAAAATCAAACAAGATAGTGATCAAATAAAGCCATAATTAAATTAATCTAACATTTCCAAAATGATTCAATTAAAGCTTAATGAAATCTAATTCTAAAAAATTGAATCAAATAACAAGCAAACCTTCGATCCTATCATGGATTGATGCAAACTTGTAGTGATGTGGAGTGCTCAATTTTTCCTAATCCATTTGCAAAAGCTTGGTTGAAGATGATTGATTCAAAAAAATGCTCTCAAATTTCTTAATACTAACTTAACAATTCAATAGAGTAAGGGTGAAATGAATATTGTGAATGAAATTTATGTTGAAAGGCCTTGGTATTCATAGGTTTTAGGAAGTATGATCAATGGTGAGGATTGAAAATGATAATCAATGAATGAGAGGAAATTAAGGATGTGAGTGTGGATCAAGGATTAAATCCATGGTGTGGATCAAGGATTAATCAAGGGTTCATAATCCATGAGATACTCAAAAATATCCCTTAATTCATGGAGATAGGTTGGAGATATTTTGAATTGGAGGGAAGAATTCAAATTTGAAAAGGGAATATTCTTTGTGGAATATTCTTCATGCAAGTTGGAGGATTGGAGGAAAAAGAGTTAATTAAACAATTATGAAAATCATTTAATTGTGTAAATTGGAGGAATTAAGATCTTTAATTAAATAATTAGGAATTATTTAAGGAATAAGGATTATTAGCATGAAAATGATGAATTAATCAAATAGCCTTAATTGTTCGATTAATAAGAGAATAACGTGAATTTAACTAAATAATTTATCATTATTTAATCAAATAGAGGAATTTAGTGAAAATGATAGAACATGGTGTTAGTGGGCATGCGAAAATTTCGTATGGTTAGCTTAGATGATCAAATAACAACATAATTGAACTAAAATCAAACAAGATAATGATCAAATAAATCCATACTCAATGAAATTAATCTAACATTTCCAAAATGATTCAATTAAAACTTAATGAAATCTAATTCTAAACAATTGAATCAAATGACAAGCAAACCTTCAATCCCATCGTGGATTGATGCGAACTTGTAGTGATGTGGAGTCATCAACTTTTCCTAATCCATTTGCAAAAGCTTGGTTGAAGATGAATGATTCACAAAAATTCTCTCAAATGCTCTCATATTGCTTAAGAATTACTTAACAATTCGAGAGACTAAGGGAATTATGAAGATTGTGAATGAAATTCATGTTGAAAGGCCTTGGTATTTATAGATTTTAGGAATTATGATCAATGGTAAGGATTGAAAATGATAATCAATGAATGCGAGGAAATTAAGGATGTGAGTGTGGATCAAGGATTAAATCCATGGTGTGGATCAAGGATTAATCAAGGGTTCATAATCCATGAGATCCTCAACAATATCCCTTAATTCATGAAGATATGTTGGAGATATTTTTAATTAGAGGGAAGAATTCAAATTTGAAAAGTGAATATTCTTTGTGCAAGTTGGAGGATTCGAGGAAAATTAGTTAATTAAACAATTATAAAAACCATTTAACTGTGCAAGTTGGAGGAATTAATATCTTTAATTAAATAATTAGGAATTATTTAACGAAGAAGGATCATTAGCATGAAAATGATGAATTAATTAAATAACCTTAATTATTCAATTAATAGGAGAATAAAATGAATTTAACTAAATAATTTGTCATTATTTAATCAAATAGAAGAATTTAGTGAAAATAATAGAAAATGGTGTTAGTGGGTGTGCAAAAATATATTATGGTTAGCTTAGATGATCAAATAACAACATAATTGAACTAAAATCAAACAAGATAGTGATCAAATAAAGCCATACTCAATGAAATTAATCTAACATTTCCAAAATGATTCAATTAAAGCTTAATGAAATCTAATTCTAAACAATTGAATCAAATGACAAGAAAACCTCCAATTCTATTGAGGATTGATGCAAACTTGTAGTGATGTGGAGTGCTCAACTTTTCCTAATCCATTTACAAAAGCTTGGTTGAAGATGATTGATTCACAAAAATGCTCTCAAATGCTCTTATATTGATTAAGAATGACTTAACAATTCAAGAGAGTAAGGGAACTATAAAGATTGTGAATAAAATTTATGTTGAAAGGCCTTGGTATTTATAGATTTTAGGAATTTTGATCAATGGTGAGGATTGAAAATGATAATCAATGAATGAGAGGAAATTAAGGATGTTAGTGTGGATCAAGGATTAATCAAGGGTTCATAATCCATGAGACACTCAACAATATTCCTTAATTCATGGAGATATGTTGGAGATATTTTTAATTGGAGGGAAGAATTTAGTTTTGAAAAGGGAAAATTCTTTGTGCAAGTTGGAGGATTGGAGGAAAATTAGTTAATTAAACAACTATGAAAATCATTTAATTGTGCAATTTGGAGGAATTAAGATCTTTAATTAAATAATTAGGAATTGTTTAACGAAGAAGGATTATTAGCATGAAAATGATGAATCAATCAAATAACCTTAATTATTCAATTAATAGGAGAATAAAGTGAATTTAACTAAATAATTTGTCATTATTTAATCAAATAGAGAAATTTAGTGAAAATGATGAAAATGGTGTTAGTAAGTGAAATCAAGATATGTGATATGCTTAGGACATTTTCAGGTGTCTATAGATACATTGTAATGATTTTCCACCACCTTACACCTATCCAATCATTCAAACTAACTATATATCTCACAAGAACCTATCTCTAATCCCATTATCATGCATTCATATCCTCTAAGGTTATCATTAGTCAATTATTAGACATCCTTAGTGAAGTTTTCTAGCCACAAAATATCATCCTTCCCCATATTCTCCACTTGGTACACAACATAGTTAATAGATCATTTTCCCACCATATTACCCTTCTTAATATCCCTAAACAAAATTTTCCAAAAATATTTACTCAAGTATGTACCTTGGCTTACGACAACATCTAATTTTCAGCCTTTACAATCACCCTTATTTATTCCTTGCATGATTATCATTCAAATTCATTCCACCTCTACCTTCCTCCAAGATATCTCTTTTGCTAGTTCCAATCCTTTCACCAGTGATGTAGCTTTAGCAATATTATTACTATTTGAAGCAAAGTCATCTACCACAACTAACAAAGGTTATCCTTCATTATTCTTGAAGACCACCCCACAACCAATTAACTCAGGATTCCCCTTCATAGCCCTACCAACTTTCATCTCAATCTCATTAAGTGGAAGTGGTGTCAAACTCACATCTAGTTATTCCTCTCTTGAAACTCTTTTATCATCTAGCTTGAATGATTTAACTCTAGGCCAATTCTAGACCCCAAGAATCTCATGCTCCACTTACATTTTATCGTCCTCTGGAAGTTACTATTAAACCTTATTTCTTAATCCAATATTTAATTTCGTGTTAAACCTATTCTTCCTTATCCTCCCTCTCCAAGAAAATCCTATGGTTCCTTTTTTTCCATATATTCCAAATAGATTTAAACTCACAAATTATACTCTAGATAAATTTTAAACCTATTGATTTTATATGAAAATTCTAGTTGTTGAGAATGTCTAGAATAGATCTTGGTAAAGGCCAACCTAAAATCTATTTCTAAAAGAAGCAATTCCAAATATTCCTACAAAATTCACAATTTACAAAAGCATATTCATTTATTTATTCTTCCTCCTTACACAATCAACATTTAGAGGGACCCAATACCTGTAATGTTCCTAACATAAAAATTTAATGTAAATACTGATTTGTAGATTGAATTCAATGAATAGGAACACATGAACACAAAGATCACTTCATGTAATGATAAACTTCAAAATTCCTTCCACATATATGATATATCAAATACAACTCACTAATTCTGATCTAAAATGATGTACAATGCTACCATATATCAATAATAGTATTACTAACTTCCTTACAAATTCCTTGAAGCTCAAATGCAATCCTTGAAAGAGAAATTGCCTCAAGAACCAAAGGGGTTTTTTCCTTTGATCCTAGTGATCACTAATTTTTTGTCCAATGATCACAAACTCCTATGGGTTTTTGTCCGCAGAAGGAATTAGAACATAAGTTTCTTAAAATATAGAAGGATGACATAATAATTCAATTCCTATTACAAGAATTGGCTCCCTAAATCTATATTCTAACAATTCACCTCAAGGAACAGGTCAGCTTTGAGAAAAAAATGGCACCAAAACCCATAATTGAATATCAACACACTACACTAGGTTAGCCTTAAGGCTAAAGTAGATTCTTTTGAAATTAGTGCACCACCATGTGGACCTATCCACTCACTTCCTTGGACCCTTCCTTCTTCCTAATATTTCATAATTAATGCTACATAATTTGGAGGTGACTTATCCATTATGCTTGCTAAAGTAAGTGCCAGTTGCCTAGCACACTCATCTTCTAATAGTAATATCTCTCTGGTACCTAATCCATTCCTCTTGATATTTTGATATGATATGAAGGTGTGATTTTAGATGCTATGTTTCAAACTGCACACTGGAATATGCTCCTATGGAGGAATGAGGATGAATCCTTAGAAGCAATCATATTTTGGTACAATGAACCTAAATTGGCAACCTTCTGATGGTGATATCTTTCCAGTACATGATCCATTTTCCATGAGCTCTAGATATGATGTGCGGGCGTCACTGCAGATGCTATGTTCCAAGTTGCAAGATAGGAGGGTGTTTTGTGATGAAATATAGTAGGATTTCCAAATTCCACTTTGCAACTATCTTTCCAAAAAAGGGACATGGAAAATCCTCCCTTCCCAAAATTGCTTGTCCTCAAGCAATGTAAATTTTTATGCTCTAGAATTTCAAGCCCCTCCTAAGTAGCATCTTCGATGGGAAAATTATTATAATGGATAGGATACTCATTTATATTTTGGTTCCTTAGATTTTTTATCTGAGTATCAATCACAAATTCTGGAATAAGGATGAGTTTTCCCTCATCATCTAGTGGTGACAACTTTGAACAAGAGTTATATGCAATCCTAGAGTATTCTTTAGGTATGAAACATGAAAAAAATTATGGATTTTATTGTCTACCAGAAGTCCCACTTCATAAGTGACTTCTCCAACCCTTTGGGTTATCTTGTATGGCCCATAGATGTAATAACCCATTCCAAATTATTACTTAATTATTATTATTGTAAATGACACATGCATATATTTTAAATTAAAAAGACATAACTAGTGGCTAAAGTCAATCATAGTTACACATGTCGATTTAAAATGAGTCAAAGATTCTTATATTCACTTCAAAAGTCAAATTACAATTAAGGTTTGACTTGGCTCCTAAGGCCACAAAGTCATTACATTGTACACATTACATCAAGTACAAGAATGAATTACATCAAGTTACATCTCAGACTATAATAGTCTTGTGAACAACGAAGGTTCTTCTTTGACGCTCGCCTCCACTGGTGGATGAGAACATGGTTGAAGCACTTTGCCACCCAACCATGAAGCTTACACTTCCCTGGTATTCTTCCAAATTGAAGAATGCATGACCCTGTACTAAAAGTTTAGCAAGATAACAATCTACAAGGTGGAATCTGGTGTGTGCCCATACATCAACATACAATTTCCATCTATAAGTTAGAAAAGAAAGTGCAAGATCTATGCTAGGAATGACAGAGAGTGAAATCACATAGTTCATTCATACATACATAATGAACTATATTGCTTGGCCAAGGATAATAAGTGTGTTGCAACAACAAAAAAAAAAGGTTTTGGTAAAGCAAACCTATACTCTCTGAACTCCATTTCAGAACCCATCCGGGAAGGTAACTTTCTACTATACATCTTGTTATGCCCTACATAACCACCCCATTTTAAATTTGATTAAAATGGGACCCTCTTTTTCTTTCGCTCTTTGTGTTTTTCCCCCTTCGATTCTAAGGTTTTGCTTTGCCTTGGCATGTGCTTAATATGTTTATCTTGCTTTCCCAAGTGTTTTCCCCAAGTTGCATATTGAAAATCTTATGTTCTGGGTGAAGTTCAGGTTTTTACCCTGGTTCGGGATTTTCCGGTCTGTCCGGATTTTCCTAGTTTTCTTTCAAACTCTGGTTTCATTGCGAAGTTCGGGTTTTTCAACCAGTTCGGGATTGTTCGCCCCGCTTGGATTTTCCTGGTTTGTCTGCCCCATCCGAATTTTCTCGGGTTAGCTCAAAATCCTGAACTTTTTAGTGTTGATGGTTAAGGGTTGATTTAATAGTTTTATCATGATTTTGAGCTAACATTTTGATGAAATGTTGTCAACAATTGGATTCTCACATTGGTGTTTGATGAATGTAGGCTGAGTCTAGCAAGGCAGCGACTGGAAAGGCTAAGAGAGGCACAAAGGGATCATCCATCTCTGAAGTAGAAGAAAGAATGAAGCTGGACAAAAATAGTAGGATTCCTGAGGCCATGATGACATTAGTCTGGTTCGAGGTTTTAGATCTGAATATGAACACCCTACAACGAGAGAGACTGGAACAATACGATGGGACAGATCTGAAGAATAATATCAATGCTATTGAATGGCGAACTAGGGTTTTTCCTATGCCATTTGCGAATGGCTTGCAAAGGATGTTCTTGATGAAAAAGGCCAGAATGGAACAAGGTATGGGCAACATGGGGGAAGCAGTTAATGCAAAACACGTCGAAAGTCATGCTTCCTCATATTGTTTCGCTTTGCCTCTTCTTCACGCGTTTTGGTCTAAGTTATGTGGCAGATCCTAGGTTGTCTGGTCGATGCCCTTGCATTTAATGAATGTTTGACTTTGTTTCGAACTCTTCTAAGGCCAACTTACTTTGTGGCCAACTTATTGTAAACCCTAAACTGCGCCAACACATTTGATGCATTTTATAAATATAGCATTTCGCCTCTTTTGTAAGGGTTGGAGATTGAATGTTAGAGTGAATTTAGCAGTAGAGTAGAAGTATAGTAGGAATTAGAAGTTATTTCTTTCTGAGAAATCGTTGTAATACAAAAGACTTGAATTGTTGCTATCTTTGGTGATTCGATACAATTGAAGACATTGTGTTCTTGGTGAATTCGTTGTGTTGATCTATCTTGCATGATTCTTTCTATTTATCTTTTGTTAAGAAGTTCAGCAGGAGGAAGAGGTGATGTATCTTCCATATTTCCTTAGCATAGATGGAGATAATTTGAAGACATGGTTTTCTATACACTGATGATCTTGCCAGATTTGTAAATTTTGCTTAGCTGTTTCATTAACAGTAGGAGCAGCCATATTTAAACCTACTTTACATTATACTCTAGAATGGTATTCATTTTGGGTTAATCATTTGATTTGAAAAGCTTTCAAGGAAGGAAATTTTATCTTATGTTTTGTTTGAATGATGATTTGCAATCTACTGTTAAAGTTTGCACTGTGAATGAATGAAATTTTGTATCAATTATAGGTTAATTTTATTTTGCAGTTCTAGTTTAGGAATTCCTTGGAAGGCAACAAGTCTGATTAGTTGAATGAATCAACATTCTTTTCAGTTTGAAAACCTTGATCTATCTTTTTCTATTTCTTTAAAACCACCGGTTAAAGTAGGTTCAAATAGATGTTTGATCTTGCAACAATCCAGAAGCTCAAAACCAACAGGCCCCTTGAACATTACAACCATATTGACCACTTCATGAAGCAACAACGTTGTGAACCAACATCAAAGACCTTTGGAGGTGATTAGTTTGATTACTGATTGTCTTTTTCAGGAGAGGTGAGATATTTTTACTTTTATCTTACCTACATGTTGTGGGTCAACTTGGCACATCAACAGGAAACTGGCGCTAGAAGGAGGGCCAGAAGAGCAAACTGGATAACATTGGGTCTTTCTCACCAGAGAGGTCCCATAGAGTTCTTTGATCAACTGAAAACCCACCACCTTTGGTAGAACTCAAGACCCCAACGAGACACAAGATTCATAGGGAAACCATTCTACCACCCTTGTCAGCTCCACTCACTCCACCAGGCTTTTCACCAATACCCCAGTTGATACCCCAGTTGATACATTGTACACACTACATCAAGTACAGGAATGAATTACATCAAGTTACATCTTAGACTATAATAGTCTTGTGAACAATGAAGGTTCTTCTTTGATGCTCACCTCCACTGGTGGATGAGAACATGGTTGAAGCACTTTACCACCCAACCATGAAGCTTACACTTCCCCAGTATTCTTCCAAATTGAAGAATGCCTGACCTTGCACGAAAAGTTTAGCAAGAGAAAAATCTACAAGGTGGAATCTAGTGTGTGCCCATACATCAACATACAATTTCCATCTATAAGTTAGAAAAGAAAGTGCAAGATCTATGCTAGGAATGACAGAGAGTGAAATCACAGAGTTCATTCATACATACATAATGAACTATATTGCTTGGCCAAGGATAATAAGTGTGTTGCAACAACAAAAAACAATAGGTTTTGGTAAAGCAAACCTATACTCTCTGAACTCCATTTCGGAACCCATCCTGGAAGGTAACTTTCTACTATACATCTCATAACAACTACCTACCTTCTAGCAACATCTACCTGTAGGTGCTCTAGTCAACTAAGGTATCACTATCCTGTTCAAGTATTTAAAATATTCTTTCACAAATTTCTTCAAAAGAAGAAAAAAAATACTAACTCTAAACAGAAATCAGATTTATGATTCACAAAGTAATTCAACAATCAGTCATATCATTCTTATGACTATTTTCTACTTTTCATCTTAAGCATTTTCCTTTTAAAAATGCTAAAAACAAAAGAAGGTATGCCACAAGTATGTGTATATACATAGATGAAGTCTATGTGCATAAACATATATGTGCCTACTTATGTTTAAAATTTGTGCATACATTTTGAAATAATCATTAATTTAGATTGCAATCTTAAAATAGTATTCCATTGACATTTCTTTAAATAAAAAGAGTCAGAACAAGTCTATGGTAACAGTTTTACACATATTGTTATTGCATTCTCACAACTGTGATACTCTAACATTGATGTTTACATAAGAACATTCATTCTTAAGTAGAATGAGTACTGTTTCCTACTAAATAGTCATAAAACAAGCTGCTTACTTATGAACATTCATTGTTTAAGCAAAACAAGTACTATTTCCTTATAAACAATTGTAAATCTAGCTATTTACATATGTACATTCATTTTTTGAATAGAACAAGCTCTATTTCCTACTAAACAGTTATAAAACAAGCTGTTCACATATGTACATTCATTGTTTTAAGTAGATTAAGTATTGTTTCCCACTAAATAGTCATAAAACCGGTTGTTTTCAACTAAACAGTTTAATGAGAAAGGTTATTTCCATCTATAATGAAATTTTTACCATAACAGAGTTGTTTGCAAAAGATTAACCACAGTTTACATCAATACAATATTGTTTCAAACTAAATAGTTACAAATAATGTCGTTTACTTTGTTTGTTGATCTTAAACTGTTTACATGCTAAATGATCACTTTACAAGTAAATGTTCACCATTTAATATAGAACAGGTTTCCATTATGAACTAAAAATAAACAAATCAAATAGGTCAATTTCAATCATAAGGACACAATGTCTATTAACACAATCTTGAACACTTCCATCCTGAAATTACGATGAGAAACTTTAATGATATAAAGAAACCAAGTACGACATGTTTGTTGAAGAATTTCTTGAGCAAATATTTCAATTAAGAATGCAAGGAAGTTTCAAGATCAAACAATACTTTTTCCTATTCAGGTCGCAACAAACAAACCAATGTTGCTATGGATTTGACCCATTTCTATGGTCGGGTGCTTCCTTTCTTAACCCAAAAGTTATATTCATAATTACCCTTATGGGAATTCTAGCTTACCCCTTGATGCATGCTGCTCTATACATTATGCAGACTCAAACCTGATACTTATTAAAATAAATTAACCTATCAATCTTGAGGATCGATCCTTACAAGGTTACAATGAAACCCAACTCATACATCCCATTGATTCTTCAAATTGAGGGCTTCCTCTTATTTCAAATATGTTTTCCACATTCATTACTCATGAACGATTTTCCCCTTACCATTATCAGCCTAACCGATAATGGAAGGTGATATGCTTAAAATATAACATTGTCGATACATAATATAAAATGTAACACAAAGGATTATATCCTCTTTTCATAGGTTTGATAGGTGAACCTCTACAAAATCAACACCAAATGGTATGCATTGAATCAAAATATGATTTTTGATACCCATGATATGGCTTACACTATCAAGCGAACTTACTTAATAGTTGCTTCTTAGGGTTCGATGCCTTGGTCTAGCATAAAAGGATAGCCGAATGGATCCATTCTAAATACTAGCAAAAGCAATCCGTAGGCCATGCGATTCCCTTGAGGGTGGTCGCTAAGTCTATACCTTTGCGCTCAAGATGAGACACACAAACAAAGACTTTGTATGTTACTGTGCTATTGGTTTTACCATCAAATGCAGTGACAAACACTAGCTAAAATGAAAAGATAAGATAGTGAAATCGATATTATTTCAAGAAATCGAATTACCTCAATGGTTGATATTTTTGATCAAAGCTTTCCTCATATTTTTCCTACCACTGTGTTCTTTTCCTTTTTGTTGTTTGTCAATATTCTTCCCAAATCGATCCCTGCTTTTCTTCTACCACTCATTCAAAAATTGTAATCACACTTCATGCATTCGGCTGGGTGCTATCATTATGGCTTTTTCCTACCATAGTCGCCGACCTCTAATTTTAAACATTATCTTTAAGATTCAGCAAGCCATGTCCACCGTGGGTTTTCCTTGTAATTTTCATTGATTTTCCACAGTCTGATTCATAATATATCGGTTATCAACTTGATTTCAATTCAAATTTGAATATTTATACATATGTATATATACGTATGTATATATATATATATACGTATGTATATATATATATATATATATATATATATATATACTATATGTATATATATATATACGTATGTATATATATATACATATGTATATATATATGCAATATATGTATATATATATATACTTATATCTATATATCTATATGTATTTAAATGATTTCATTCTCATTTACCATGTATTCTTTTTTTTTATTTTTAATCAAGGGGTAAACGCTTTTGACCGGAGCTATGAACCGAATACAACCATTCAACAATACCACCCCAATGGGGTTTGAACCTTGGTGGCAGGAACAACAGTGCCACCTATAAACCATCACACCATGCCAATACCGACATTTACCATGTATTCTAATAATGTGTATATATATACATTTATATATATATATGTGTATATATATATATATCTATATGTATTAGAATTTCATTTACATACATGTATATATTTTATATGCATTCATGTAATAGTTGTGTTACCCATTTTTCACTTACAACTCAATTGGGTAGAGTTGAGTCAGTTATTTGCTTTTAAAAGTGAAAGGGGATTAACAAATTTCTACTATGCTTAACCATTACAAAAGGATGCTTTCAAAAGAAATTCAGTTTTTATTATGCAATGTTTTACAACATAAGGTAATTACATAAATTGCATGATATTGGCGTCTTTCATTCATTTTGCAAAGAAAATGTACAAATGTTTGCATAAATGTGCTATTTTATATATTGAGAGAAGAAGAATGCTTAAATTTTCCACACAAGCCATGGGCATGATTGAACTAAAACAACATACATGTAAACTATACAATTGAAGATAACATAGGAAAAACACATGAAAATAAATCATATCCTTCATTGCCTGAAGTGGTAGAATCTTGGTGTTGGTCCTTTTTTCTTCAGCTCCTCCTGCTCTTGGTCTTCAGATGTACCTACAGATAATAGAAAGAATTGGTTAGAGCTTGGGACATGAAATATCATATGCTTCATCAATAGAAATATAGCCTACATCTATGATGCATTAAATCAGTTGAGCCATTATCACATGTTTCCAAGAGAGCTTGAAAATAAAACATCATAGGAGCATTGGGCTTCACTATTTTTTATCTAACATGTTTGTTTTTGATACAGGTAAAAACAAGTTTTTAAGGGACCTGAAATCCTTTACAACCAAAAAAATTTGCAGAAAGGATAGCCTATAGCCAGCCAAAAACCAACCCCTAAAAAGACCCGTCAAGATTTACATTTGGAACTACTCTTGTGGGAGTGAAGAATCATGTCAAAAGAAGGCCTAGAGATTTTTTCTTTCTTTCCTTTTACAGTAATCCAACCTTCTTGCACCTGCGCTGCCTTGTCATGCCAAGCCAACCCACATTTATCCTAAAGATGATTGACTGCAACCACAGTCATGGAGATTTCATCAATTTTCCTTTGCGCAGATAAAGACTGATTTGAAGAACCGCCAGATATGGGAGCCGAAGCACTATCACCATATATGGCAGTCAGAGGCCTAGTCACTAGCTCATTAGGGGTAGCCTTAGTAGCCCCACCATTTGAGACATCTAGAGGGGATGCCCCAAGACCCTAAGATTCTGAGGAAACCACCTCAGAAAAGCTCCTAGGTTGTTTAAATTTCTTCACAACCGTATAATGCTGTTGAGAAGCACCATTCCACCGTGTAGCTGTCTTTGCTTTTTTCTCAAATCCACATTGTGTAGCAGCATGACCTAGTTTAAAGAATCTTCTACACCGGAAGGGAATCCCTTCATAATCCATAGATTGGGTCCAAGAACCCCTAGAGGATTTAAGCACAACCTTAGTAGGCAACCCTTTTGAGATATCCATTTCAACCAATATGCGAGCAAAGGTGGAATGAAAAATGTCAGAAGATTCATCATCCACCAGCAAGAAATCACCAAGAGCTTTGCCCACCTCCTCCAGAAGAGAATCATTCCAAAGGTGGAGGGGAAGATCAGGCAACCGAACCCAAATTGGGATTTTATTGAAAGTTTCAGAAGCTGGGTTGAAATCTAAATGCCAGGGCTTAATCATCAACAAATGTTTGTCCTCCCAACTAAAAAAATGGTCACATAAAATTATATTTTTGTCGTGAGCATTGTCAAACTTAGCTACAAAGAACCCCTTAGCCATGGGGAAAATGTGAACTTTACGAGAAATAAGAGGCTCCCATTCATTGGTGATCTAGGAATGCAGCTGAGGGAGGCTGGGCCAAAAACCCCTGAACCAACAGATCACCCCATGAGTGAAGAGCTCAGTAGCACTGTCATCAATTTCTTCTACTATCTCATCCTTTAGTTTCAAAGAGATGGCATTGGAAATAGGTATAAACCTACCAAATGACATCCTCCCTTGCCTAAAACCCACCTTCGATTTCACCACAGTTCCGGTGCCTTTAACCCACTTCTCTCTAGACCCCGTCGCGCCATTCGCCACAGGCTCATCCAAAGAGGACACAGGACCTTCGCCGCCCAGAACGCCACCAATGCCAGCATTCACACCGATAGTAGCTATGTAGGACATAGAGACTTTTGCCCCATTTGGAAGGGCCTGACCAACGATGTCGGCCACAACAAGGGCCGCTAGGGACGAAAAACCACTACCATCATCTCGCGTGGCTTGTGAAGGGATTCCACCGCCAACGTCATTATTTGACGATTTCAAAACGCTAGTTTCGTTGGAGTTCCCACTCGAGCCCATCTCGTGTTAAAAGGAGTAACACTTATCTAACATGTTTGTTCACTCTGCAGGTATAGGTGAAAATTTCATTGTTGGATTGTTTTCATTTAGCATCATAGCATGTGGTGTAAAAATGGGCTCCCACAAGGGTTGAGCCCAACATGCTGCCCCTAAATCTTGAGAAGGGTATGCAATAGGAAGGAGACATTCAAAATTTTCATATAAAAGAATATTCTATTTGTAAGGTAACCGAGAACATTATCCTTTTGTAGTCTCACAACACACCCCATTTTTCCCCTTTGGAAAAATGTGGACTCCCTTTTTTCTTTTCTTTTCCCTTTTTGCTTTGTTGTTTTTGCTCGCTTCAATATTGTTTTGATGCTTGGCTGGTTGCTGGTTTTCCTCTCTCATTCTCACTTGGCCTCTTTGTATTATGACCTTTTTGCTTTCCCGGTCTTTTGGTGTTTCAGTATGCTCTTAATGTTTATTCTGTTACAAAAAACCAAAATCTCAGAATCCTGCATTGAGCCAAAAGAGTTTGTATCTTCAAAAGATTCTAGCTTCCCCCAGTTTTTTTTCATTGATCAAATTTCTAAACCCAGTAATCTTCCCTTTTACTAGAGTCTAGTGCTTTATTGTTTCTTTGATGTAGAAGTCGGAAACCGAAAAGTCTGCTTTGAAATTTTGTTAAGTTTATCTTTTAGTTTTAGTTTCAGGTCTTTCTCTTGTTTCATTTTTTTTTTCTTTTTCCCAAAAAGTATTTCCTGGATCCCAGTGTTATTTGATCCTTTCAAAAGCATTATCAAAAGCCTCAACCCCGGTGGTCATCATTAATCACATATCTTTAATGGTGTATACCTTGTAAAGAATTAGTGTGACATATAATTGCCATGTATAATCACCATGCCGTATTTCTTCTCCAATAGTGAGCCAACATAGAAATATGTGTTCATGATTTGAACCATAATCCATAATGATTACAACTTTATTCTAGGAATTAATGCGCAATAATAGGTAATTAATGAAGGTGGAAAACTACCTATGTACTTGGCACCACCTCAACCATGCAATTGCTTTTACAACACTCCACTTCGCGTCATATTGCAAATTTGCTAAAGACATCAAATTCATGAAGTGACATTGGCACGCAAAGAGAGGTAAAATTTTGAGAAACTAAGTTGCAGCTACCAAGGGTTTTGAAGTTGTATTATGAAGAATTAGCATTTTTAGCCAGAACCAAGTATGTTCCGAATAACCGATACATTGATAAGAGTTTCTCAAGTTAGAAAATTTCGACGATGGTATTTTCTCATTCTAAAATTCGAATGTTAATTTTTCTTTGAGTTGTTAAATTTAATCAAAGAATGAATTGAAAATTTTATGAAATGTAATTTTTGGTTAAATTTAACCCTAACTCGAGCACATAGACAAATATTTTGAAAATTGCAGAGCACATTATATCCAAAATGAGCACTTCTGATGCAAGAGCAGAAGATGAATTCAAGTACTGCAATTCACAAGTAGTACCCATTAATGTAGTGGTTACAGATACCCACATGGGATGGTCTTCTGACATTGAAATCCATTCATGGCTATTGCAAGAAAATGCTACCCAATGCACCAAAAATGTTGTATCCAATGGGTTACTTCCTGTAGGAGGGTTTCCGCCAGCAATGAAAGCTCTAGAATTAGTTATGCAATGCATAAACTATTATAACTTAGCCAAAAGGATTGTTGAAAAGGAGGGAAGAATTTATGCAGATTTGTCTCAAAAAGGAATTATGTGTACATTCGGTCTCCTCTCCTATACACAAATGTTCAATGCCGACCTGAAAGCAAATGCCAAGACATATCAAAGTGCTGAAGAAAATAATAAAGAAATTATGAGCACCTAATGGTGCCAACAACCAATCACACCACATACCAAGGTAATTTAGAAGTCTATGTTTAAACAAAAAATACAAGACATAATAACTTTTCTGAGCAAAGTAGCTGGTTTAAGAGATGCAAGCAAATTTGAACCCTGGATGTTCGTGATAGTATCCCGAATGATAGAAGGTCCTGTAGAGTTGCATTGGGGCAAATTGATAAGTGACAAGCTACATGAACAGATTACTACATTCCCCAAAACCAGATGCTTGTACATGTCATCATATGTTATTTACTCTTGTGCTATGAGAGCTAGTAAACAAGGATTAAAACAAATTGGTACTCTGGACACACACATTGGAAATAGTTTGATATATGCACATTTACCCCAAATCACTGTTCACGGGTATAAAGGTGATTATAGAAAAGTTTTTGATTAAGGAAAAAATAGGTTTTAGAGGGATCCCGAAACCATTAACAAAAAGACAACGAAAGATAAAGCATTAACAAATCACAAACAAAAAATAGGACACTGCCCACAAAGAAGAAAACATAAAAACACCAGGGCAGTAAAGACAAAAAACTGACAAAAAGCCACAAGACAACCAACCTCTAGGCCAAGTTCCGAAGGATCTCTGCTGCTTCTTGCTCCAAATTTTTCATGTTGAGAGCAGACTTCTTGATCTCCTGGATGTTGACTAACGCTTGGTTTTCCTTCCTTTTCAAGTTTTCTCTAGTCCTGTTGCTCGGCCCCCCACTATCCGGCTGCCCATCCTCATTATCCAAGTCCAGAAACACAATAGTTTTTACCTGATGAGCTTTTTCCAGGTTTTCCACCATGGTATTCATGGTCTGTGCAGTGGATTTTAAAATTTTGCAGTTCATAATCAACACTTTTTGGAGCGAGCTTTTAATGTTCCTCAATTGCTCTTCCATGTCCGCTTGCTTGCCATCATGATTTCCTTTGAAGTACTGTAATTCCTCCACCGTTTTCTTGAGGCATTCAACCATATACTTCTTCTCCTCTTCCATCCATAAATCAGTAGCCCGACCACTTCCACTGCCTCTATTATTGTCATCAGTGGATTTCTCTAGTTTGTTGTTCATGGCTCTTTGATTTAACTTAATTTCCTTAATTTCAAAGAACACCCATCTCATAAGCCTAAAGTTATCCACCACCCCATTACGGGCAATTGCAAGCACATCAGTGGGAAATTTATGTTCCTCCTTAAAATAATGATCCCCTTCCTTGAGGTCCATAGGGAAGTGAGGTCTCTCTTCTCTATCAGTCGCAGGATGGATGGAATACTCAGACAATGATTCCGACTGTGACTCCTCTTCATTCACATCATAGGAGGGGTCCTCCGACATTTTTTTCTTGCCCTTTTTTAGAGTAGAATCCCTAGGTTTACCCTTGTCCTTGTCATCAACCCTAACCTTAGGTGATGGAGGCTGGTGAGGCAGAGTGGACATGGCTTTGAAATGATCGTAAATAAGGACAAGCAGTCCTTCATGTAGAATAGAAAACCTAATGGGATTCTATCTATGGTTTTTCAAACTGGTATTCAGAGATGAAGCCAGATAAAAAGGAAAAGAAATCATGATCTGGTGCCTGAAATGATTCAGCAGAATGAAGTGATACCCAAAAACTCTGGTATAACGGCTGTCCAAAGTGACATACTCCATCAACACATTCAAAACCCTCCTCCAATGCGACACAATTGTGTCTGTGTCATAGTAGCTTCTGGAGGTCCTACGTAACTTCTCCTTCTTAGCTTCCAACTTGGGGAACTTGTTGACCGTTTCATCAGATTGCTTCCTATCCCTATAGAATTTTATGCCCTCCATTGAAAGGCCAGTAACCTTAGTAATCAGTTGTTCATTGATAACAACATGTCTGCCAAACAGGTTTATCTCACCGTTTTTCCAATCCTTCTCAAAAACCCTAGTTACCTCCGGGTCCCAGCCATGGAGATTTTCAATAAAAATAGTAATGCCACCATTCTCCAGCTTCTTCCATAGCTTTGGATTACTCTTTAACTATGCACTGCTTATCGACTCCACTCTACGACTTTCGCCACCCATCATTTCACCAACAAGAATAGAACAGTCCAGAACCCTGTAGAAACGAATTCCTAAAATGCCCAGAAAGCATGCGATAATAATCACATGCAACCAGGTGATTACAGAAAAGTTGATGATTTGTTCTCCATGAAACTGGTGAGAACAATGAAAGGTGATAAATCTAAGAGACTATCCCTAGAAGCACAAAGTGCGATTTAGCCTATGGGAGGCTGGTACATATAGTTCCCAACTTACTCCTACATCAGAGTGGAGGGATTTGATGGACACCCATTCATGCAACCTAGGTATCCTATAGATAAAATTTTTTTATTGGAATTAGTGAGACAATTAAAACCATCTTAGGCTCTTTATAGCCATGATCACAAAAAGGCCTCTTTTAAATTTCCCATCACAATAGGAAATTATTAGTGCAGTGCAATTAAAGTAAATGATTTATGTGAGGAGGAACTGAGGACCTACCATTTTGAATAATTTCCACTCCAGAGAGTGTACTATGATATTGAAGGAAATATTGCAAAAAATATAGCTGGTTTTCATGCTCATGTGCCTCATCTAGAAGATTATTGGCTTAAGCGAAGATGAGCATGTGGTCAGAAGGAACATGCATGAAAGAATGACTTTAGGGTTTGCTCGAATGCTCACACTCTATGACATCCAAGACCAATTGAAAGAAGATGATGGTCAGGTGCTGAATCAATTTTACAATGATGATAGGGTATATGATGAACCCATTCCAGAACTAGGTGTTGATGACGAAGACATGACATCAATTGATGATTTTACTAGGCTAGTCCTAAGGTATACTCAACACTGGATTAATGATTTTTGAAAAAGCTTAAGAGAAAGAGGAATTGAACCCATCTACTCAGAAGATAAAATAAGAAAACAAAGAGATGAAACTACTTTTGAAAGTGGAGAGCCTACCAAGAAGAAAAGAAAGACTAGTAAGGTTACTCTAGGTGTCAGAATTGAAGAAAGAACCCTTGAAGCAATAAGACAGGAAGTTCCCATAAAATTATAAGAAAAATAGAAAGATGCATAGAAAGGTAAACATAAATCAAAAGCAAGACCTAAAGGTGCATCTTCTACAACTAGACCCAGAACCAAAATAACTATTAATGATGGAACAAGAGCAACAAGGAATGTTGGTACACAAACTAGGTCTGCATCTCAAAGAGCTGCAACATTATTCACTTCTCCCCCTTCTGTTAATATGGCTAGTATGAAGCAAGCACTGGGCGGGACTCCTATGGCTTTAGAGGAAATTTCTGAAGAAGATGAAGCCAAAATTAAGGAACAAGTGGATAGATGGGGTGCTATGTGGGAAAAGGTATAGGAAAAGAAATCCAAGGACAAGCCCATAGTACACCCAGTGATAGAATAAATTTAGGATACGAGCTCTAACCCCATAAATATTGAAGAAGAAGAATTTATTCAAAGAACGCTCACCTCAAAGGCAGGAAATCCTAGCATGCTTGAAATGGAAATAGGGGAAAATGCAGAGAAAAATCCTATTGATGAGAGAGTTGTTTAAGATACTCTTGATTCCCAATTTTCTTTTGGGAATGTGCAAGATGAACACTAGCAGGTCTTTGAAGAATTAGATAAAGGCCATGCTGAAACTAAAATTCCAAAAGAAGAAGCTACACAGTTCATAGGAGATGGAACTGAAAATGAAAAGAATCCTGGTGTAGCGGTAAATGAAGAAGATAATGTTCAAAGAGATGAATTAGAAAATTTGGATAGAAAGGAAAATATAAGTCTCCAAATAAAGGAGGCAATGCCAAATCCTACCAATCCTGAGTCTATGCTACATATTGTTAAAGAAATTCCCATTTCAGAAAATATGGCAAGTCAAAGAGATGAAATTCCTGAATCAAGTAATAGACAAAGGCAAGAAACAGTTGCAGAGGTACAACAAGATGATGATACACCTGATTGGTTAATCAAGGAATTAGCTTCTCCAATGGAAGTAGAAATACTACCTTTGAATCTCAACAATTTTATAGAGGAAATAAGTACTCCTAAACCTAGGTGCATAGCAAAGGCAAAGCATGTCATACAGAGGAATGCAAATGGTAATAGAACTATCTAGATAGCTACTCCAACAACTGACAATGATAGACATGAGATAATACCTAAGGAGTATAAAATCACAAGTATTAATCTTGGACACTCATCTTGGCAGCAAGAACTAGAAGAAATAAAAGTAAATTTAAATGCTACTGTTGCTAGAGTGCAAAAATATAAACAAAAGAAAAGATAATTGAAAGAACGAGTTGCTACCTTGGAACAGTTTATTAAGTCACTAACTTTATCTGGTCAAGAACAAGTTGAACTACCCCAACATCCATTGCTAATGTCACAAGAGAAAGTAGATGTCATTACAGTAGTTCGTCATAGAAGGAATATGGTTGAAGAATGGATTGAATATTGGATAAAGCAGGGAGATGAATTTATTACAGATGTAATAAGAAAGTACAAGGAAGCATACCATCATTTAGAGAAATTGAAAAGATTTGAAGATGAATGTAGATCTCGCCAGGAGCAGGTCATTGATGAAAGGAGAAATATGGAAATTCTCATACAGAAAGATATCCAAGAGTTAATAAAAATAATAATATTAGAACCTGAAATTTCATTGCCAAGAAAGTGGAAGAAACAGTTGAAATTGGAGGGTCACATGTTAGTACAATGTATTGAAGGATTTGAAAGAGTCACCGTCGAGTGTATAAGATTGATCAGAGAAAATCAAGAATTTATTGAAATATTGTCACGTCAAGGCTTTTATCCCCAAACATTAGGGAAGGATGGGAAGGAAGCTAAAGCTTTCAAGGAATGGATAGAAATGATAAATAGAGATCCTATTCAATTGTTGACGAGGGAGGTCATTGATGAAATAAAATTGATCAGAAATGTTATAGCCAAATATGAAGCAGACAAAGCACAAAAAAATGATGTCATACTTCAAATGATTGAAGAATTTACTAAACTCAAGCTTACTTGGAGAGAAATACAAAGGATTTCAAAACAATGCATGCATCAAATATTAAGAACTTTCTGAGAGTACCGATCAAAGAAAGAAGGAAGAATTTGAGAATCAGTGCCATAAGCAAACATGGAAAGAACCAGATACCGGATACGAGAAATATAATGGAGTTCATTTGTTGTTTTAATCTGCAGGTTGATCCCAGTCCCGGTAGGTGTTTCTCATTCTGGTATTTTGAAAATAAGCTAGTAGTCTTGATGGAGATAAAGTGTTTGTGCTGAAGTATGAAGAAAAGTGTTACTATGGACAAAGTCAAAGCTTTTGACTTACTCTAGAATGTTCTTGATGATAGTTGGCACATGCCACGTGACACCTTTTAATTTGTTATTTCTGATTCTCTGAGAAAATTTTAAGTTGAACTTCTGAGTGCCTTGTTTCTATAAAAGGCCATCTCCTCCCACATTTTGATTTTAAGTTTAGAATTTGTGGATGTTGGAGGAGCAAAAAATTCTTTTAAGTTTTGTTCTTTTTTCCTATTTTTTGAACCATTCCGGCATAAAACTTTGTATGCACGTAGACATTAATTGATATCAGAGCTTTATGGATAGCTACCTATCTAAGTATCTTTTGTAGCTGGTTTTGTAAGTTCAGCTAAACAAGACTGTAGGCTGCGCCATTTAAGGGTGCATACAAAACCTATTCGGTGTCCATAAACGAAACCCCCTCTCTTTAAAAGCTTGCACCATTTTATATGTAGCTATGAAGCAATCTGGTGAAATATAAAGTGGTTTGCTCTATTTTGATTAATTATTTTGGGCATCCATGGAGAATAACCGAGAGAAACTTTTATTTTTCTATATTTTTATGTTTTACTTTAGATTAGATGTTTAATATTTTGAAAATGTTCTAAAAATACAAGTGAATGGAAATAGTTTCCTTGAAAATATTTTATTTTCCATGAAATTTCTAAATGCTTAATGCTAAATTTACTTAAGTGATAGCAAATAATTTGTGTTGTTCAAGAAATATTATGTTGAATCTTTTGATTTTATGATGTTATTTGATGATAAAATGAAGTTTTATGTGAAATGTTAGTAATTCTTGGCAAAGCTAGAAATAACCGTAGTCCCTTTGAGATTAACACCAACTTATCACATCATTACCCGAAAGTGACCCTAGTGCAACCATGACCTAGTTATCGAAGACTTGGGATTAAAAAAAAGTCAATCTTTGCTCTGTAAATACATAATTTTCTCTTAGGTTGTCTTTGTTTCATATCTTTCAAGAAGGATAGGCTCTTCGCGGTCTTGTCTATGGAGATTTTATTCGATCTGTTTACTCGAGTAAAACTGTTGTCAACACCTTTCATAAAAAATCAATTCAAAGGTGCAATGAGGTTACTTCCTTTCTCTTTAAAATGGGAATCACAAGTGAGCAATGAGTTTATTTAAACTGCTTAAATAATGTGCAAAACTGAGTGAAAATGCATCATTTGCATCATGCTTTTACATTATCTATTGGTTGTCTCATCATCATTTCTTGTTGTTTGTATTAAATAAAATGCATACATTGATGGTACAACCCATTCATTAAGTGCCAAAAGGAGCAACAGATAAGTATACAAGCATAGTGATGAAGTAACAGTGCATTATAACATCAATCTTTGTTTTCAATGAAAGATGATATTGAGCATTAAAATAGAGCAGTGGGAATACTTGCTCTTGCACTCATCTTTAGAATGGAGTTCCTAATTTCAATCACATGTTCACAACTCAATGGCACTTACCTAAAGAGATAGCCATATATTCTATATAGTGGAGCCTTGATTTTACATTGCATTAAGAAGATAGAAAGTGAGGTCATAGTGTAGAGGACATATCGCATAGAAGTGGATAGTGAAAAGCATAATATCAACAAAAGCAAAACATGACAGTATTTGTAAGGAAAATGTGATTGAAGGAAAAGAGGGTAGTTGTCAAAGTACAGTCCTATAAATATGTCATGCACATTCAGGGAAAAAGGGTCACAAATCTCAAAGGACGACCTTGTGAATGACTCATTTACTGCTAAGAAAGATAATATTTCAAGGAGGAAAGATAAGAGATAAAGAATAGTCTCAATGAATGTGATAACAACCACTGTATGCATAAAGGGGTCACAACATGAAAATGGCAGCTTGGTAGACTAAAGAAAATCTCATAGTCTAGAAGCATGCGAAGAAAAAACCCTTATTAGAGTATAGTTCAAAAGATGCAGCAAAGAGGATTTCAAGGAGCTATCACTAGCTGCATGAAGATAATTGTGTCAGTGGTATACAAAAAGGCAATGGACGAATTTTCCTGAAAGGTCACAAAATGAGCTATGTATGGCCACAATTTTCATGGTCAAGAAGATGGAGAGTATAAAAGAAAAGAGCATGTACATGTATGACATTCATGCGGGCAATATAGAATAGTTCATCAAAATGCACAACATAGCTATGACAATGTATGTATGATGGTGGAAATGAAGGTATTGGTATGGATTTATGAATGAAATGATAATAGGGAAGTCAACTATGTACATTTCATGTGAGGGAAGATAATTGTTCAAGGCCATGGAGCCATGAGTGGGAAGAACAAGTCCATGCATAAGAGTAAACACCCAGAAGAATAAATGCATATGTAGTGGCCCAAATTAATGAATGTAGTGATTTTCTCTCTATGAAACCTTGGTACACTTGTTAGTGATAGCAAAGGGAAATGAACACATAATGATGAAACCCTCAAGAGAAACATGGATAAAATGAGTAAAGTTTCATGGGCCGAGCCATGAGCAGAATGAAAAGAAAAGGGAGGATTTGTTTTCTTTTCAAGGCAACAAGATGGAGAAGCTTGGCCATAAAGTGAGAACAGAGCCTCAATATCTACAAAGATTCAAACCATGACCACAAAACAAGAAGATTTTTATATATTCTACCCAAAGAATACACAAGAGATGCCATGACTTGGGTTGCCATGTTTTCATTTATTACATGGAAATGAGAAAATGGCAGATATAATGTAAAAGTCATGGTCATGCTACCTTTAGAAAAGCAAAAACACATAAATAAGGATCCTTTCATCATTTTGTTGAGGATCCAAAGCATTGAACCAAATGAAAAGAATATGTCGATAAAGAGGGGTTTCATTTCTTTTTCTATTGCAAGTAAGCTTAAGTCTAGAGAGCTGAGCACAAAAACACAACAAAAGATGCAAAAATTTAAGCACACCACTCAACTTCGACACAAGCCTGTAGAAGGTTCGACAAAAGCTTCAAAATCTACACAAGTTTTCCATAGAAAAATCTAGATTGGATCGCGTTGACTCCATGAAGACTCTGTCAAGCTCATCAAACCCTAGCATGGCAGCCCAAACTAGCAGAGCAAAAAAATGAAATGCAAAAGGATTGCGAAAATATTGGAGGCCACATGTTTTGTTGTAGGGTTTTCTTGTTGCCCTAATAATTTGGCTGACCCACATCTTGGGAATTTTCACGCCTTGATAAAACCTTTGTGGTATTATTTGGAGCCCTTCATTTTTGAGACAAGCCTAGGCTATATGCCTTAGAGTTTTTTTATGATTTTTTAAGAAAATCAAATGCCCAAACATCTTAGAATATTTTATAATTTGAAAAATTTAATCAAAACATTGTATACCTTGTATTTTTTGCAAAGTCATAAATCGAAGTCGAGTAAAGTGAAGTCATGACTAGTATTTTCCTTCTATTTTTGTAAAACTGAAAACTGCAAAACATTGTAATACATTATTTAAGCAATGTTCTATAAATTGCTTGATTAATTGTCATTAAAATGCAGTAAATAAAGCAAGTGCATAATATGTAGAAGGCAATTTCAGTTTACTTTCCTTTTTCGCTTGAGTCTCCCTTTATGCAAAATAGAAAAAATTGGGCCAACTGAACCTTCTATTCCCGATTTCAGCTAGTTCTAAGTGATTTTTAGAGTCTTTTTGGGTTGATCCACTTGGGAGGGAAAGTTTCCACCTTTTTTCACTCAATTTGGAGCAGTTCTATGCCCTCATTTTGTGGTTTTTTCCTCTTGCTCGTGAGAGACACTTAAGTTTCTATTTTGGTGAGCAGTTAACTGAGATTTTTTCCCATTCACTCATGGAGACTCATTAGAGATATATATTGGAAAAAACTTAGTTTTTTGGGGAAGTTCAAATCATTGCTTCTTCCTCTCTTGATCACTTGCAAAGAGTTTTGTAAGCCTTTTTTGTAACTCAATTTTTACAGTTTGATATAGAGGCTCCTTTCAAATCCATAAAAGAAGCAGTGTATTCCTATCTCATGGTTTTTGTCTCATTTTTTAGTAAATGATTTGATGTTTCATTGTGATTCTAAGTGTTGAATCCTTTGTATGTTTCATTATTGAAAATTTGTGTGCAAAAGTTTCATGTAATGTAGGGTGTGTGTTGTGTTTAATTTCAAGCCTTCATGCAAATCACTTTTGTATTGCATGTTTCACATGAGATTGTGAGAGTAAATGTTTTTTGAGAGATGATTGTGAGTCGAATTAGTGTATAATTTTTAATGTTTTTGGTGCATCACCCTTTAGGTTTTAGGATTTTCATTTCAGTTATCCTTCTATCCCTTTCCTTAGAAAAGTTAATAGTTTTAGGTGATCTACTAGGGGAACCAACCCTCTCTAGAGATTCATTCTCATTATAATCCACCCATATCTTGAGAATGTTTCTATGTTACACAGGATAGTTGAGTCTAACTTAACTAGGGTGAAATCCTTGTTGATAATAGTTTTTGGCACACCCGGTGGGACACTGGATTCAGTTTCAGTCCACTTAAACATAATTTTTCTTTGCTATTTTGGTTTGCACAACAAAGTTTAAGCCTTTTGAGGTTAAAAACAACATACCTGGTGACTTTGTTCTCTGATTTTGAAGCATATCTAGTGTGAACATCACTTGGGAAGTGTACATACTGAAGGATCTAGTGTTTTCTTCATTGTTATCAGCCTTTGGAAGGAAAATCATCAAACACCATGGCAACTCTAAGCAATATCAGCTGGTTTCAATAGCCCAGGAATCTACAATGAATAAGGTTGGTGGTGATTTCCTCAATTTTCATGTTTTGACTGCCATATGATTTAGGCCTGCTATGCAAAATGGAAAGATAGTTGCATTTTGTTACATTTAATGCTGACAACCCATTATGTTAACAGGTGTAGGACAACTGAGAGGGGGGTGAATCAATTGTCACCAAATTTAAACTCAAAACTTCAACACTTATCAATTTCACTACACAGTTCTTTTATTAAGCATGAGCATGAAATGTAGAAAACATAAAGTAAAATAAACACACTGAACACCAAATTTTACATGGAAAACCCAATGAGGGAAAAACCACGGTGAGGATTAACTCACAATATAAAGTAATTCCAAAACCAAATGTATAAGGCTCATTGCCAAGGGCTCACTGCCTTGAAATGACTCACTGTCTAGATACAAAAGCTCACTACTTACAAGGAGGTTCACTGCCTAAAAAAAGATTTACAAAACAAAATTGGGCTTCACAACCAAAATGAATTGAAAAGAGTGCACCTAACAAGTGCTGATACAGTTTTGGAGATGCTCAATAAACTGACTTAACACACTTCATCATTTTCGTTGTTCTTCACTTTCACATTCACTATTGCTTCATTGATTATAATTTTTAATCTTCAACCCTGCCCAATATATATACTCGATTCATCTGCAAGCATTAATTAGGTCTGCCTAATTAGATGCATTTCCTTGTTTATAAAAAATACCAACTTGTCAGCAATAAGCATTCACAAAATATTTCCAAAAGGTAATCCAAATGTCCAACATGCTATATCATGTTGACATGGACCTAAGATAGGTCGTACATATATCCGCATAAGAAAAATTAATTCACCATATCATGAATTATCCAAGAATTCAGCCAGAAATAGACTTAATTGCAAAAAGTAATCAACAAAATAATGCCAATACGCCGTACGAGCACCAGAGCACAAGATATTTTGAACATACATGCTTTCAGTAATCATGAACTGTTTCCCAAAACTACAAGCAACAACAATCAACTACGGAGGATTGCAAATTAGAATACCAGAGGGTGCAACTTGAATACCAATTCAGATACTAGGCCAAAGTACCAGATCAAGCACTGACTTAGACTTGCAATCACAACATGGTGACATCAATGACAACACAAAACTTTAGAGATGGCCATCTTCATTCTTCCAACAATCTCCCCCTTTGTCATTGATGTCAACATGTGCCAAAATTTTCAAAACACAACATTCTCCCAGCTCACATGAATCTCTCCCCATAACTTTATAGTCTCTCTCCCTTTGACATCAATGACAAAGGGTGATAAAAAAGGTAGGATGTATATGATCACACAAGAATTCCGCTTCCCATTTCAAACATTCAAACAAGAATGACACTTTTTACATGAAATATTTTCTTATACCTCTCTCTTATGATTGGAAGAATTATTTTCCAGGAAAGTACAAATGAATTCATTCTTGCACTCATACCTTCCAACAAAGATAATTGCATAAAGGAGGATGTATGATTAGAAGAAAGACATAGTCGTTCACAATTTTTCAGCATTAGAGAGGATTCCAGAGAGATGATCTAACCGAACCTCAACAACTTCCTTAACCAACCAGAAGGTTCTAACCATATCTTCTCTTTTCCTTTGAGTAGTAAAAAATTATACCTATAGTTCTTCAACTCTTATTCTTTGTTTTCCATCCCTGTCTTTGAAGAAATCAAGGTTCTTTTCAATACTATTCATCTTGGCTTCAATAGCTTCAATCCTGCTTCTAAAATTATCAACAGCTGCCGGCCACTGGAGACAATACCTATAAATGCCAGATATTTCTTTGATCTTTTGACTCATTCATATGTTTAGATAATACTTGCTTTTCTCTGTTACACCTTCTTTCAAGCATAACTTTGAATTTATGTCCTTCGGGTCCTTCGAGCAATGTCCTCTCTTCAACAATCTCTACAAGATCATCTGGTAAAGAACCTGACACATCAAAAACTGAAATATCTTCATCCAACAAATAATAAATCAACACATCATCAATTTTAAGTTTCTCAACTAGAGAGCACGCATTCCACATTTCACCAATCTTCTTCATCTCACCCTTATCCAAAAACATCCGTATATCCTCTGTATCAGATCCAGACAAAAATTCTTCTTCATTCTTTTCTTCCAGGACACCTGTTACAATAATTTTCCTCTTTTTCAGTTTCAAAGGAGACTCACCAATGATAACTTCCAACTCTCTCTTACCGGAGGATGAACCCACTTCAAACTGACTCGGTATTGACATACCAAAGCATAGATTTGTTCTTAAGGATGTGAAATATGATTTGCAATCACTTACATTATCCGCCAATGATTCCAAGTATATGTAGACTTGTTTCCCAATAGGAATACTAAATTACCACACCACATTTTCTCTTCTTAGTAGGGAGTTGAAAAAGTAAAAGGCCAAGCACACAAGAAAAGATCCAAACCGAAAGGGATAACCATCAACCAATGAAATTCTAGCATTCTCAGTTAGATTTTCAAGTTATAGGCTACACAAATCAAACTACCTATTTTCCTTAACCATCATATGTGCAATATATACAACAATAGCCGATGTCGAGCCTTCAAGATTTCTGAAATAGATTTGATAGGAAATGCCATATGCAACATCCGCAAGTGTGCTTATCAATAGAGCTCGAGGATCTTTATTAATGCCAGTAAGTTCCTCCGTATCTTTGTATTTCACGGTTTTCTTTCTAGGGAGATCCCTAATACTGCATAAGCTAGTAATCGCTTCGATCGCTTCCTTTGTGATTAGGTAGGGTTTGTCTAATACAATGTTGCCATTCTTGAAATGACTCAACAAGAACAAGATGAAATCTTTATCAACAAACCAAGGAAATTCTCCCCATAAATCCATACCTAGGGTTTTCATGCTCTGTAATTTGTTTTCCTTTAGCCCTAGTTCCATTTATTTCATCTTCCTATGATCAAATTCTTCCAATTCAACTCCTTTCATCTTCAGTGGGATGTCACCACTCAATCCTCTGTCCATTTCCGTGCTTAAATTTCTTGAATTCGTTAATGTTCAGTCAACACTTCTTTTCCTTCCTAGATTGAATAATAATTCCTATGTATCCGTAATAGTTTCTTCAAATTTCCTTAGAAATCCTTCAAATCACTTCAAGATTGCTCCAAGGCACTTTTCAAACTCTTCAAATGCTCAACTAATAAAAAAGGCTTACAAATTTTATCTTATACACCATCGATTTTCCCTAAAACGCATTAAATGCAGTAGACATCAAAAAGCTGCTAAAAACATTCTTCTCAACACAAAAAACCCTAATTCGATCAACAAATTTTTATGTCAACATGTTTTTTTTTGGTTCCTTTTCAAAAACCTCTGATTATTCATTCTTCACATTTCATCCTCGTGCCAGCCTTTGACATGCCATTCATCAAGGGGGTTTTTACAATTTTCTGATAATGCTCCCCCTAAGACCATACTAGGTCTAATTCCTAGAGAAATTCTTCGTACCAAATGAGGGCATAGACACATCAGTAGTTTCAAGTTCTTCTTCCTCTTTATTCTTCCATATCTTATTCATCTCTTGCTTCATCTCTTCTTTGTCGATCTTCTTTACCGGTTCATTCTTCTCTACCAGAGTAGACTGCTTTCCCTTCTTACTTCTGCAAATCTTTGAGATATGTCCAGGTTTGTTACAATTATAGCAGACTACACCTTTCTGACTATTATGACCTTCATTACTTCTCGATCTACATTGATTTTCTTTGTGTCCAAATTTGTTACAAGTATAGCAGTAGCCCTTAAAAGATTGATTCATTCTACCTCCATTAAACCTATTTGTCATCACCAGACTGATCATTCTCACCTGAGATATGCATTCAATAGCTTTATTTCCAACCTTCTTACATGAAAAAAATTGTCCAGAGAAAGAAACAAGAAACTGATTCATCCTGTTCTTTCATTTTGTTGCCTTATGACCATATTTATTACAAGAAAAACAAATACCATTGAAAGAGGGATACCTTTGTGCATTAGGCTGTCTCATAGGCGGTCTCCTTGCAAACTTTATTTTTTGCTTCCCTTTGTCCTGAGTCATTTAGTTGTCCTTAGAACTTTCACCTGCATCATTTCCCAAGCCACCTTTGTCTTTACTTGGTTTTTGTCCTGCAAGTGGTTCTCCAAGCTTGTTGGAGCTAGATCTGAAAATATTCTCACAAATTTTTTCCTTCTCTAGTTCTATTCTCAAGTTTACTACCTTATGTTCAAGTTTAGAGCATTCATCTGACTTATATTGTACCATTGTATTCAAACATTCTTTAATTCTCTTCTTTTCTTCTACAAGCACTTTCAGTTCAATGATCTCTTGTTTGTGCTGCTCACTTACTTCTCTATGTTTTTCCTTGAATTTCTTTAATTGTTCTTTCAACTTCGAAACACATTCATTAGCCTCATCTAGATTTTCTTTCAAGTCTCTATTTTCATTTTCTACCTTATCAAGATCTTCAAGTGTAGTTCAGAGTTCTTCTTTACCATCCATCTGATCAACCTTCAGGATCTTCCTCAAGCGGTTAAGCTCTACACCAAGGAACCAAAGCTCTGATACCAATTGTTAATAGGTGTAGGACAACTGAGAGGGGGGGGAGTGAATCAATTTTCACCAAATTTAAACTCAAAACTTCAACACTTATCAATTTCACAACTACACAGTTCTGTTATTAAGCATGAGCATGAAATGTAGAAAACATAAAGTAAAATCAACACACTAAACACCAAATTTTGCGTGGAAAACCCAATGAGGGAAAAACCATGGTGAGGATTAGCCCACAATATAAAGTAGTTCCAAAACCGAATGTATTAGGCTCACTGCCAAGGGCTCACTACCCTAAAAGGACTCAATGTCTAGATACAAAAGCTCACTACTTACAAGGAGGCTCACTACCTACAAAAATATTTACAAAACAAAATTGGGCTTCACAACCAAAATGAACTGAAAAGAGTGCACCTAACAAGTGCAGATATAGTTCTTGAGATGCTCAATAAACTGTCTTAACACACTTCATCGTTTTCGCTCTTCTTCACTTTCACATTCACTACTGCTTCATCGATTACACTTTTTAATCTTCAACCCTATCCAATATATATACTCGATTCATCTGTAAGCATTAATTAGGTCGGCCTAATTAGATGCATTTCCTTGTTTATAAAAAATACCAAATTGTTGGCTACAAGCATTCACAAAATCTTTCCAAAAGGAAATCCAAACATCCGACACGCTACATCATGTTGGCATGGACCTAAGATAGGTTGCACATATATCTGCATAAGAAAAATTAATTCACCATATCACGACTTACCAAGAAGTCAGCTAGAAATAGACTTAATTGCAAAAAGTAATCAACATAATAATGTCGATATGTCGTAGGAGTACCGAAGCACAAGAGATTCTGAACATACATTCTTTCAACAATCATGAACTGTTTCCAAAAACTGCAAGCAACAACAATCAACGATGGAGGATTGTAGATTAGAATACCAGAGGGTGCAGCTTGAATACCGATTCAAATGCCAAACCAAAATACCAAATCAAGCACTGACTTAGACTTGCAATCACAACATGTCGACATTAATGACAACACAAAACTATAGAGATGGCCATTCTTCTTCATTCTTCCTATACATTACTGCTTGCACAACACGATGATATTCTGATAGCAGCCTTGAAAGGCTTGCCTTTTTTCACCGGTGAAATTCAGACTACTCCAATTGAGCATATCAAGGATGTAGCTACATTATGTTCAATCCATCATATTACATACGAGAATGTTGTAGTGAGGCTTTTGGTTGCATCTCTAAAGGGTAAAGCAATTCAGTGGTTTAGATGATTGGTTGTAGGTTTAATTAATTCATGGGATATGCTAGGTGAAGCTCTAAATAAATAGTTTGAAGACAAGTCAGACAAATTATAATTGATTGAATAGTTGACTACCATCAAGAGAGCCCCACACAAGCATATGATGGATTTCAACCTCTAATTTCAAAGGACTTGGGATCAAATACCAACAATGGTAAGGCCTACTGCTAATCATGCATTTTTGTACTTTCTAAAAGCTTTAAATAGTGATATAGCAGTGATGGTTCAGTCAATGGGTGGTGAAACATTACCAGGTGCCTATGAAATTGCTATAAGATCTGAAAACAACCTAATTCAGGCTGGTAAAATAGCCCCTAGGCTGTCAATGCTAATTTTTCCTAAGGTACAGCCACCTATTCCTATGTCATTACCCCATTTAGCTGTTGTTCTACCTATTCCTGAAATAGGTTATCAAGCTACAACCCAAGAAGTTGTTGTCCCAAGTCCATCTCAAGACATTCAAGAGTTAAAAGGCATGCTTCAAACCTTTAGAAAAACTATTAGTAATGAGTTTTTCAATCTCAAGAAACAAGTTGGGCAAGATCCTAGGCCCTACCAAGCTCCATAACAGCCTAATCAGTCAAATAGGCCACCTTTTCAAGCTGATTCTCAGGGTCAAAGAAGAAATTTCAATCTTAGACCCTTTCAGCCTTATAATCCTAATGTTTTCAGCTCTTCAAGGGAGCTCGTGCCTATAAAAAACAATATGGCACAAGAGTATGATTGGTGTCACCTATGTAACCAACCACACAACCTATCAACTTGCTTGAATGGCATGATAATCAGGCCTTAACGGTGTAAAATAATGCTGCTATTCAGCAAGATGCAACACAAGAAGATCCAAACAATAGAGTTTTCATCCTGAATATGGCCAACATGATGTAGCACTAATGAATTGGAAAGGTGAGGATTTTTGTAGGGTTAATCATACACAACAAGCTAATAAAAAGCAAGGAAGGGGTGGTGAAAAGGAAGAGTCTACCTTTTGGTTTGATGAGCTACCTTCTTTTATTGACCAAGATGAATAAATAATGCTCATACCCACAGTAACTACAAGTCAAGGGCAAGAATTTTTTTTAGAAAACCAAGATCGATTTGAACAACAAAACATTGGCAACAATTTTGAGGTATCCAATTGGTACAGTGATGAAGATCTAGAAAGTCTATCAAAAGAAGAGAACCCTATTTGCAAAGAGGATCATGTTCTCCATGGATGTGAAACATCTGATTTTTTTTCAAAACTCCCTTTGTGCTACATTGAAGAAGCTAACAAGGATGAAGATAAAATCTCAATCCATATAGAAGAGAAAAAATATAGTTTTGTTTTGGAGTCTAACAAGCTTGTTTTGTACGAAGATAAGACTAACTACCAGGTTCAGCATGAAATCAAATCAGATTAGGTTCTCCATGAAGATGAAGCATCTAATTTTTTTTGAAAACTTCCTTTGTACTACAAAGGAGAAGCTAACATAGATACATTGAAGGAAACTTACCTTGAAGAATAGTCTAGTAAACTAACTGAAGAAGATCGGTCCTTTCAAGACAACTCAATGTTTGATTGTTAGGATCCTAGCTATCTAGCTTGTAGAGAGCTTACCACTCTGCTAAATTCTCATGATGACCAAGTGAATGGTGAGGACAACAAAGTAAAACAATTTTTTGAACATGCCCTGTTTGCATTTGAACAAGATGAAACTAATCAATTTGAGGACTGCAAGGAAGGTATGCAACTAAAGCATTTGGAAGAAGAGGCCAAATGTCAAGAGGTAGTTTTGAACAAGCTCCTTGATGATACATTCACTCAGGAAGAGGATTAGGAGTTAGACAACTCCAATATGGGTAAGTTTTCAGACCCCCTAATCAGTCCATAGTTCATATTCAAGTTGAGAGGGTAGCAAAACACAAACAACAAATTAGCAATGATTTTTTGCACATTGTTTTATCAAGAGGATGTCCAATTCAAAATCTAATCCAGTTGGAAGGAAGCTGGGAGAAGCCACCACCTATCAGGCCTGTTGTAAGGCATGAGGAAGAGTAGATTGAAAAAGAGGAAGCCAACAAAGAAATTCCAAGGAGAAGCATCTCAACAGGATGCCCAATCATAAATTTTTCCTGACTAGAGGCAAAACATGAGATTGATGTTGAAAACAACAAATTTCACCTACTTATGCACTTCAAACCAACAAAATTATTTAACAAGCTCAAAGGGTAGGTGGTTTTGTCTATGTTTTCCAAGAAGTTTTATAGTAGATGTTTGTTTTTCTAGCTATGTTTCACTTCTTTTTAGTGGTTCAAAAGTGTTTAAATCATTCTTTTTTGAGAAGAAAAGGAAGCTACTTTAACCAATCTATGAATGGATGCATTTGAAGGTTTCAAGGATGACTGGTTAAAGCAAGATATAATAGGTTTTTATTTCTCTAAGTGCTTGAGGAACATCTTTTAGTTTAGTTTGGTTTTCAATAAGTGCAGATGCATTGCTTGTTGGTTCTGTCCTAAACAGGGCCTTGGTAGTTTGCTTTTTGTTTGGTTTTTACTACGGTTCATAGTATTTACAACTGGGTTACAATGGTTTTATGAATTTAAGGGGGGGGAATTTGACTCCATTCCCAATGGATCAATTTAGGCTACTGGTCTAATATTCTTAGCAGGAAAGCATTTAGCAGAAATTGCCAGAAATGTTACCCATTTTTCACTTACAACTCAATTTGGTAGAGCTGAGTCAGTTATTTTCTTTTAAAAGCGAAAAGGGATTAACAAATTTTTTCTATGCTTAACCATTACAAAAGGATTCTTTCAAAAGAAATCCAATTTTTATCATGCAATGTTTTACAATAGAAGGTAATTACATAAATTGCATGATATTTTTGTCTTTCATTGATTTTGCAAAGGAAATGTACAAATGTTTGCATAAATGTGTTGTTTTATATATTGAGAGAAGAAGAATGCTTAAATGTCCCACACAAGCCATGGGCATGACTGAACTAAAACAACATACATGCAAACTATACGAGTGAAGATAACATAGGAAAAACACATGAAAATAAATCATATCCTTCATTGCCTGAAGTGGAAGAATCTTGGTGTTGGTCCTTTTTTCTTTAGCTCCTCCTACTCTTGGTATTTGGATGTACCTGCAAATAATATAAAGAATTGGTTAGATCTCAGGACATGAAATATCATCATATGCTTCATCAATAGAAATATAGCCTACATCTATGATGCATTAAATTAGTTGAGCCATTATCACATGTTTCCAAGAGAGCCTAAAAATCAAACATCATAGGAGCATTGAGCTTCACTATTTTTTATCTAACATGTTTGTTCAATGTGCAGGTATAGGTGAAATTTTCATTGCTGGATTGTTTTCATTTAATATCATAGCATGTGGTGTAAAAGTGGGCTCCCACAAGGGTTGAGCCCAACATTCTCCCCCTAAATCTTGAGAGGGGTATGAGATAGGAAGGATACATTCAAACTTTTCAAATAAAAGCATATTTTGTTTGTAAGGTAACTGAGCACATTGTCAATTCATGACAACCAAGTCAAAGGTGCAATGTGGTTACTCCCTTTCTCTTTAAAATGGGAATCACAAGTGAGCAATGGGCTTATTTAAACTACTTAAATAATGTACAAAACTGAGTGAAAGTGCATCATTTGCATCATGGTTTTACATTATCTATTGGCTGTCTCACCATCATTTCTTGCTATTTGTATTAAATTAAATGCATACATTAATGGTACAACCCATTCATTAAGTGCCAAAAGGAGCAATAGATAAGTATACAAGCACAGTGATGGAGTAACAGTGCACTATAACATCAATCTATGTTTTCAATGAAAGATGATATTGAGCATGAAAACAAAGTGGTGGAAATAGTTACTCTTGCACTCATCTTCAGAATGGAGTGCCTAATTTCAATCACATGTTCACAACTCAATTTAACTTACCCGAAGAGATAGCCATAAATGCTATATAGTGGATCCTTGCTTTTACATTGCATTAAGAAGATAGAAAGTGAGGTCACAGTGCAGAGGATAGATTGCATAGAAGTGGATAGTGCAAAGCATGAAAGTCTTTGTAAGGAAAATGTGATTGAAGGAAAAGAGGGAAGTTGTCAAAGTACAGTCCTATAAATATGTCATGCACATTCAGGGAAAAAAGGGTCACAAATCTCAAAGGACGACCTTGTGAATGACTCATATATTGCTAACCAGGAGAATGTTCTAAGGAGGAAAGATAAGAGATAAAGAATAGTCTCAATGACTGTGATAACAACCACTATATGCATAAAGAGGTCACAACATGAAAATGGCAACTTGGCAGAGTAAAGAAAAGCTCACAGTCTAGAAGCATGAGAAGACAAAACCCTTATTAGAGTATAGTCCAAAAGATGTGGCAAAGAGGATTTCAAGGATCTATCACTAGCTCCATGAAGATAATTGTGTCGGTGGTATACAAAAAGGCAGTGGATGGGGTTTCTTGAAAGGTCACAAAATGAGCTATGTATGGCCATAATTTTCATGGTCAAGAAGATGGAGAGTATAAAAGAACAGAGCATGTACAGGTATGACATTCATGAGGGTAGTATAGTATAGTTCATCAAAATGCACAACATAGCTATGAAAAAGAATGTATGATGGTGGCAATGAAGGTATTGGTATGTATTTATGAATGAAATGATAATAGGGCAGTCGGTTGTGTACATTTCATGTGAGGGCAGATAAATATTCAAGGCCATGGAGCCATGAGTGGGACGAACAAGTCCATGCATAAGAGTAAACACCCAGAAGAATAAATGCATATGTAGTGGCCTAGATTAATGAATGCAATGATTTCCTCTCTATGAAACCTTGATATACCTGTTAGTGATAGCAAAGGAAAATGCACATAGAATGATGAAACCCTCAAGAGAACCATGGATAAAATGAGTAAAGTTTCATGGGACAAGACATGAGCAGAATGAAAAGAAAAGGGAGGATTTGTTATCTTTTCAAGGTAGCGAGATGGAGAAGCTTGGCCATAAAGTGAGAAAAAAACCTCAATATCTGCAAAGATTCAAACCACGGCCACAAAACAAGAAGAATTTTATTTATTCTACCTAAAGAATGCACAAGAGATTCCATGACCTAGGTTTCCATGTTTTCATTTATTACATGTAAATGAGAAATATGCAGATACAATGTAAAAGTCGTGGCCATGCTACCTTTAGAGAAGTAAAAACACAAAAATAAGGAGCCTTTCATCATTTTGCTGAGGATCCAAAGCATCGAACCAAATGAAAAGAATATGCAGATATAAAGAGGGGTTTCATTTCTTTTTCTATTGCAAGTAAGCTTAAGTCCAGAGAAGCCAAGCATAAAAACACAATAAAAGATGCAAAAAGTTAAGCATACCACTCAGCTTCGACACAAGCTTGCAGAAGGTTCGACAAAAGCTTCAAAATCTGCATGAGTTTTTCCATAGAAAACTCTAGATTAGCTCAAGTTGAATCCATGAAGACTCCATTGAGCTCATCACACCCTAGAATGGTGTCCCACACTAGCAGAGCAAAAAATGAATTGCAAAATGAATATGAAAAGATTGGAGTCCACATGTTTTGTTCTAGGGTTTTCTTGTTGCCCTAATATTTTGCCCGACCCACATCTTGGGCAATTTCACACCTTGCTAATACCTTTGTGGTATTATTTGGAGCCCTTCATTTTTGAGTCGAGCCTAGGCTATATGCCTTAGAGTTTTTTTATGATTTTTTAAGAAAATCAAATGCCCAAACATCTTAGAATATTTTATACTTTGCAAAATTTAATCAAAACCTTGTATACCTTGTATTTTTTGCAAAGTCATAAATCGAAGCCGAGTAAAGTGAAGTCATGACTAGTCTTTTCCTTCTATTTTTGCAAAACTAAAAACTACAAAACATTTTAAGACATTATTTAAGCAATGTTCTATAAATTGCTTGATTAATTGTCATTAAAATGCAGTAAATAAAGCAAGTGCATAATATGTAGAAGGCAATTTTAGTTTACTTTACTTTTTCGCTTGAGTTTCCCTTTATGCAAAATAGAAAAAACTGAGCCAACTGAACCTTCTATTCTTGATTTCAGTCAGTTCTGAGTGATTTTTAGAGTCTTTTTGGGCTGATCCACTTGGGAGGGAAAGTTTCCACCTTTTTCACTCAATTTGGAGTAGTTCTATGCCCTCATTTTGTGGTTTTTTCCTCTTGCTTGTGAGAGACACTTAAGTTTCTATTTTGGTGAGCAGTTAATTGAGATTTTTTCCCATTCACTCATGGAGAATCATTGGATATATTTATTGGAAAAAAAAATTAGTTTTTTTGGGGGAAGTTCAAATCATTGCTTCTTCCTCTCTTGATCACTTGCAAAGAGTTTTGTAAGGATTTTTTGTAACTCAATTTTTACAGTTTGATATAGAGGATCCTTTCAAATCAATAAAAGTAGTAGTGCATTCCTATCTCATGGTTTTTGTCTCATTTTTTAGTAAATGATTTGATGTTTCATTGTGATTCTAAGTGTTGAATCCTTTGTATGTCTCATTATTGTAAATCTATGTGTAGAAGTTTCATGTAATGCAGGTTGTGTGTTGTGTTTAATTTCAAGCCTTCATACAATTCACTTTTGTATTGCATGTTTCACATGAGATTGTGAGAGTAAATGTTTTTTGAGAGCTGATTGTGAGTCGAATTAGTGAATAAGTTTTAAAGTTTTTGGTGCATCACTCTTTAGGTTTTATGATTTTCATTTCAATTTTCTTTCTATCCATTTCCTTGAAAAATTTAATAGTTTTAGGTGATCTACCAGGGAAACCAACCCTCTCTAGAGATTCATTCTCATTATAAGCCACCCACAACTTAATAATGTTTCCATGTTACACAGGATAGTTGAGTCTAACTTAACTAGGGTGCAATCCTCGTTGATAACAAGTTGTTTGTTTGGAATGGCTTATAAGTTCCATACACTTTCATTTAAAACAAGAACTTGAATTTTCATTTCGAGCATCTATATATATATAAAATAACAAAGGAATTTTCTTTACAATACTCAATTTTGTTTCCTTCAAAAACACAAAGTTTGAGTAAACAATTTAATCTACAAGCCATTCATTTTCAAACACTGAAATAGTTCAAGTTAGGAATTTACATTCTCTTATAAATGAAAATAAGTTCAAATGTAAGTCATCATGCCATTTGTGGTGTTGATGCAAGAGCATCGATGCTGAAGGGAAATCATCATCAAGAAAAAAAGAGGGCATTTATTTTGATTTTACTAAGGTTTGGTATTTTATGTTTTTGGAGTTGGAGATAGTTGTGGAGGCAATTTTGAAAATTGAAAAATCAAATAGGAAAATTGGGCGTGGATTTTTGGGAGATACATTCTATGAAAACTCATTTATTAGTCTTTAAATGTAGCAACAAGATTTGATGCCCAATATTGATTTGTTAGATTTCTTTCTATTCTAGGGTCTTGTTGAGTGGAGTGTGGAATTCAAGTTGTCATCCAAAATTGGAAATTTGATGAAGATGGGTTCAAAGATTCTTTTAACATTTATTATGTTATTTTTTAATGCATTTTATGAGGATTTTCCAGGTTGGGCATGAAAATTGAGGAGTTACAAGAAATTATGGTGAATTCTTTGTTAAAAAGATACAAGACTTGACAATTTTGATTGGGGGTCTTGATGCCAAAAGTTGAAGAGGAAGGCCTAGAGTGTAGCCCTTGGAGAAAATACCAAGAATCCATTATTTTTTCAGGTATGGAGATGAAGTTGCAGCAACACATGGATCATGTTACATAGGTTTAATTTGTAGCAAAAGGGATCCACTAAAAGTATGCAACATGCAAGAGAAATTTTTTGTCAAAGAAGTTTGTTTGAAGGAAATAATTTTGTGATTAATATTTGTTGTTTTAAATCAGTTTAGTTTCAGATTTGTAATGGAATGCATCAGCCCATATGGCTGTAAATGAATGTATTTTCAGTTATGCCTCGAAGTTGTAATAATTTAGAAGATTTTGTATGAAGATTATGAGACATTTCCAATAGATTTGAGTTAATTTCTTGTAATTTATGAGTTGCATGTATGTGTTGTGAGATTGAGAATGAGGGTTTGAGTTGCTATTTGCATCAGTGGTATTAGAGTAGGAGTTCCTGAGTGTTCAGGCATAGCATCGAATGTGAGGCAGTTTGCACTAGGACTTGTGGTGTTTGTGTGATTTGTGTGTAGATAGATCGCCAAACGTGAGGCAGTCTATACTAGAGAGGATGGGATGGCTCATGAGGAGGCCTGTAAGAATTTTGTTTTGGGAACATTATTGGGAAGAAGTAGAAAATATGAAGTACTGTGAAGACTTTGAAAAGCTCTAGGTTGAAGTAGATGTATTAGAAAAGATGATTAAGGAGAAAGTGCAGGGAATACAAGAGGAGAGATATGGGAAGAATAATGTTTTCTTGAAAGAGGACAGTGAAAAGAAAAGAAGCATAAGGGAAGGATGCAGAAAGAAAGGAGAGAAAATGGTCACTGTAGATCACAAATTTAATTGTAAATTTAAAGATTTTGTTTTATCTGAAATTGTAAGATTTAGCAAGGACAAGGAAAATGGTGAAAAGAAGGATACCACAGTAGAAAAAGAGGTATCATTTAATTATGTTAGTGAAAATTTACATGTAAAATAGGTAGATGAATTTGTGGTTGATGTTGTAGCAATTCAGAGAATGGATTTTGATAGTCCTAGATTTGACAAAGGGAATGATGAAGAAGAAGATAGTCTCCTGTTGAAAGAGGAGAGAAGAAAAATAGAGAATTTATTCTAGGAAGAAATTATAGAAGAAGATGATGAAAAGAAAGAGGTTGTAGCTAATACGTGGCTTTTTGAAGGAGAAAAAGTTGCAACAATGAGCAAGGGGAATAAAATAGAGGTAATTGTTGATTTATTGAATTTTGTCCATGTTGCTAATGAAGCTAATTTTTGTGAAGGTGAAATGGTAAAAGGAAGTGAAGAAAGAGAGATGGTAAAGTGTAGCAATAACATGTTACTAGCTGAAATACGACAAGGTATGATGGATTTTGTTGACATAGAAGAAGAAGAGAGTGAAGGAGAAATAGGTGAGAAAGATGTGTAGATATAATTCATTGATTCTCATGAATTACTTAATGCTGATTTGTGTTCAGGTGTTGAGAATGATAAAGTGGGATGGAAAGATGAACCATGGTATAGCGAGGAAAATTCCATGAGGGGAAGAAAGAGAGGAAAGATGAAGGAAGGAAGAGATAAGAAGTTTTAGAGCAGGGTCAAGAAGAAGAAACAGGTGGGTAAGGAAGAAATATGGATGAAGAACAAGCACATGATTTATAAATGTTTATGAGTTCAACTCATGAAACATTTGAAATTACCTTGGGTGTCTGATGCAGGAGCATCCGTGGTGAAGGGAAATCCTCATCAAGAAAAAAAGAGAGCATTTTATTTTGATTTTCCTAAGGTTTGGTATTTTATGTTTTTGGAGAAATAACACAATATTTGGCCAAAATAATATTTTAAATAAATTTTTCTTTATCAAAGTTGCAATTTTTGGTGTTGGAGATAGTTGTGGAGGCAATTTTGAAAATTGAAAAATCAAATAGGAAAATTGGGCATGGATTTTTGGGAGATACACTCTATGAAAACTCATTTATTATTCCTTAAATGTAGCAATGGAAATTTGATGCCCAATATTGATTTGTTAGATTTCTTTCTATTCTGGGGTCCTGTTGAGTGGAGTGGGGAATTCAAGTTGTCATCCAAAATTTGCAATTTCATGAAGATGGGTTCAAATATTCTTTTAACATTTATTATGTTAATTTTCAATGAATTTTATGAGGATTTTCTAGGCTGGTTATGAAAATTGAGGAGTTACAAGAAATGATGGTGAATTCTTTGTTAAAAAGATACAAAACTTGAAAATTTTGAGGGGAGGTCTTGATGCCAAAAGTTGGAGAGGAAGGCCTAGGGTGTAGCCCTTAGAGAAGAGACCAAGAAACCATGATTTTTTCAGGTATGAAGATGAAGTTGCAGTAAAACATGGATCGGGTTACAAAGGTTTAATTTGTAGCAAAAGGGATCCATTGAAAGTATGCAACATGCAAGAGAAAAATCTTGTCAAAGAAGTTTGTTTGAAGGAAATAATTTTTTGATTGTTATTTTCTGTTTTAAATCAGTTTAGTTTCAAATTTGTAATGGAATGCATCATCCCATATGGCTGTAAATGAATGTATTTTTGGTTATTCCTCGAAGTTGAAATAATTTAGAAGATTTTGAATGAAGATTATGAGACATTTCTAGCAGATTTGAGTTAATTTCTTGCATTTTTATGAGTTGCATGTATGTGTTGTGAGATTGAGAATGAGGGTTTGAGTTTCTATTTGCATTAGGTGTGTGCACCCAAATTCCAACTAGGTTACTATTCGATCCGGCTAAACAATCCTACTTCAACCGTGTTCTCATCCTTCAACCTGTCACCCTACAACTGCACACACTTGCACTTGCAAATTGATCAGTAACGTTCAATTCTTGGTAACATATAAAATAATTTCTAAAAATTTGCAAAGTCAACATCAGTCATCTTCTTTCATTCAATTTTTGAATATTCTAAATTCTCCATTTAATATTTATTGAATTTCTTAAATAATTCAATTTACCATTTTATAATAAATATGTAATAAAATTGGGTTATGAAATCCTTCCCTCTTGGAAGAGACATCATCTCGATGTCTAGTAAGTCAAATAAAAGAACATCATATCAATTTTTTAACATTCATGTCTATTTCAACATCACATCAAATAGTTATGTCTATTTCAACATCAATTTGAGAAATATATGTCTATTTCAACATCACATCAAAAATATATGTCTATTTCAACATCAAATCAAAAATATATGTCTATTTCAACATCACATAAAAAATATATGTCTATTTCAACATCACATCAAAAATATATGTCTATTTCAACATCAAAATTTTCAAGTATGAAATATCATAGTATCTAATTCCAAAAAATTTCAAACAAGATTGTTGAGTTTCTTTTTCAAGAAAGGAAATGTGGAAAGGGGCATTCTATTTCTTCCACATCCTCTCAAGTAGCACTGTCCTATGAGTACTGGTCCCATTAGACCTTAAATTGAGCAATATATCTACTCCACAACTTAACATTGCGTCTATCTAGGATTCTAATGGGCTCCACTAGCACCACTCCTTGATCCTGTACCTTCAAAGATTTCCAATCAAGTGCATGAGTCACATCAGGATGATATGGCTTAAGCAAAGAGACATAAAACACATTATGAAGTCAAGCCAGAGCAGGTGGTAGAGATAGTTTATAAGCAACTAGGTTAATCACTTCCAAGATATCAAATGGTCCCACATATCTTGGGGCCAACTTGGAAGAATTTCCAAAAGCAATAGAGATTTTATGAGGTTTAACTCTCAAGAAAACTTTGTACCCTATTGTAAACTGTCTAAGAGTTCGGTTCTTGTTCGCATAACTGTTCTGTCATTCTACCGCCTCTTTCGATCTGCTCTTAATGACCCTCATTTGTTCTTCCATTTCCTTAAGCATTTTAGGTCCTACTATGATCCTTTCCTCCAATTTATCCCAACTGATGGGGGTACAACACTTCCACCCATACAAGGGTTCTAATGGTGCCATGCCTAAGATGTTGTAAGAAAAATCTACCAAAGATAAATATTCTTCCCACCTCTATTGTTGGTCCATACAATACATTTGGAGGAGGTCATTGACTACCTGATTCAACCTCTTTGTCTACCTTTCGATCTGAGGATGATAAGACGAGCTGAAATTCAATTTAGTCCCCAATGTTGCATTCAAGGTCATCCAAAACCTTGAGGTCATCCATGTGTCCCTATCAAAAATGATAGTCTCTGGCACTCCATGTAAGTGGAAGATTTGCTGAAAAAAATTCCTAGCTAGGGTCAATGATCCATCCTTAAGGTTTCCCAGAATGAAGTGCCCAACCTTAGTCAACTTATCAATCACGATCAAGATAACATCATCCTTATTCTTGCTCAATGGCAACCCTTGTACAAAATCCATACTGATCACCTTCCATTTATACTCAGGTATGTCATGAGGATACAATAACCTAGCTGGGTGTGCATGCTCAACCTTGACTCGCTGGCACTCCAAGCATTTGGCTACATACTCCACTACACCCTTCTTGAGTTTAAGCAAAAAATATAGTCTTCAACTTCGCAATCCTCTTGGATACATCGGGATGTCCTGAATAAGGTGCATTATGAACTTCTTCTAAAACCAACTTCCTTAGCTCTCCAAAGTCAGGAATTTAAATTCTTCTATGGTATCTCAAAATACCATCCAGTTCAATCTCATACTCATCGAATCAATGATCTAAAGGATTTTCTACTAGGGCGCTCTTCACTCTCTCATAGTGCTCATCCCTGCGTAGATTCTGAATTACATGCTGCCACAAGTTAGGCCTTGTTGAGATCATGGCTATCATATGTCTTTGTATACTAAGAGCATCAACCACTCTATTCTCTTTCCCTTTTATATATTCAATTCCAAAGTCATACTCGCTAAGGAATTCCAACCACCTTCTTTGCCGCACATTAAAGTTTGGTTGGGTAAATATGTATCTCAACTCCAAGTGGTCTATCTTGAGTTCAAATGGCTTTCCCAAAAGGTAATGCCTCCACATCTGTAAGGCATGAACTATGGTTTCCAATTCCAAGTCATGAGATGCGTAGTTCACTTTGTGTTGCTTGAGCTTCCTTGATTCGTATGCTACCACTTGTCCATCTTGCATTAATACTACTCCCAATCCCTCTCCTGTAGCATCTGTGATTACTATAAATCTCCTATTAGGATTAGGGATAGTCAGCATTGGTGTTGTCATGAGCCTCTGCTTCAGGAGTTGGAATGCCTACTTGCATTTCTCAGTCCATTCAACTCACATCCCCTTCCTTTAGAGTGAGGTAATAGGAGATGCAATTTGGGAGAACCCTTGCACAAACTTCCTATAGTATCCTACGAGGCCCATGAAGCTACAAAATTCTAACACATTCTGAGGCACTAGTCATTCTATGATCCCCTTGATCTTCTCGAGGTCTATGGAGACTCCTTCAACTAAAATGATATGGCCTAAATAGTGTAATCTATCTAGAATGAACACTTGGATAGCTTCACAAAGATTTTCCTTTCTCTCAATTGCTGAAAAACTATCCTCAAATGTCTATCATGCTCTTCAATAGTATTTGAGTAGACTACAATTTCGTCAATAAAGATCAGGACAAAGTCATCCAAAAAGACTCTAAATACACTATTCATAAGGTTCATAAAGGCTTTTGGTGTATTAGTTAAACCAAAAGGTACCAATGTGAACTCATAATGTCCATACCGAGTTCTAAATGCAGTCTTTGGAATATCTTCTTCCTTAATCCTCAATTGATGGTACCCCAATCTAAGATCAATTTTGAAGAACACCATTTCTCCCTTAATTTGATCAAACAATTCATCAATCCTCAGAATTGGATACCGTTTCTTGATGGTAACCTTGTTCAACATTTGGTAATCTATACATATATGTAAAGTTCCATCTTTATTTTTCACAAAAATAACCAACACTCCCCAAGGAGACACACTGGATCTTATAAGTCCCTTTTCCAACAATTCCATTAAATAGGCCTTCAACTCATAGGGTTCTATGGTGGTCATCTAATAAGGTGCCTTGGATTGAGGCTTAGCTCCTAGATTACTAGGTTGATAGAAAAATCAATTTCCTACTTCAGAGGCAATTTTACAAGTTCTTCAGGGAATACGTCTTGGAAATCCTTGAGGATAGGATAGTGATCCAAATATGGCTCCTTGCTGTTAGTATTACTAACATGCACTACATAAATTGCACCCCTTTTGACGAGCCTTCTTGAGCTGCATCGCAAAAATCTGTCTAAGCTCTAAGGGTCTCTGCATTCCACAAACCTCAACTACGTTTCCATAATCATCCAGACGGTTGACCACCTTATCCTCATAGTTCACAAAAGCCTTATGCTTAGTTAACCAATTTATTCCCACAATTACATCATATGAACCTAAGGGTGCCATATACAAGTTGACTTGAGTTTGAAAGGTTGGATGCTCTAACTCACTACAAAAGAGATAGGTATCTACCCTCCGCTTTGCTCAATTATCGTACTGGACTGTCCATGAATTTTCTATGTACCCGAGTCTAATGAGTATCTTAGATATTATTCTAGGATCTATAAAACATTTAGTAGCTCCAGTATCAATTAAGATAGAGACCGATTGGCCATAGAGCTTACCCGTTAGCTGAATTGGTGAAGCTTGATACTCTATCTAACTATTGTCTACTGTAGCATGGATCTGATGATGTTGAGTCTGTTGGTAGCTTCCTTCCTTCCATGGCTTAGACCGTTGAGTAAAATTTTGTGGCATAATGGTTGCCTCGACAAGTATAACATCCATCACAAGGCCCTCTGTGACCTCCTGGCTTATCCCCTCTAAAGCCCTTCTGCTTATGGTCATCCTTACCCTTACCCTTGTTTTCTTTCTTGTTCTTTCCACTATTACCATCTTTACCCTTCTCCTATGATTCACTTCCCCTCTTGAGATTATGGATATGATGGCTCTTATCTCCCTTATGAAATTTCTTCTTCCCATACCACAACTTAGAACTTGAATCGATGCGAAGATTAGATAACTATTGCAACTTCTATTCCTGTTTGATGACTTTTTGGAATACTTCATTCATGGTTTGAGGTTCGTGCATATACAAGCCTCAACTCTTGTTCCAATAGCCTTACCATTGAACTTGGGAAATGCTACTCTTTTGAGATCTTTCCAAAGCTCTTTCTCAATTCGCCCTCGTGGACCCACACCTAGACCACCATTTCCCTTATTTCCTTCTGCATTCCTGCAGTCCAGGTCCTCACATGCCACTCAGACTTCTTTCTCTATATGATCCATGCAAGAATCTTTCTGATTCATAAGATCTAGAATTTGCTCCAGTCTCTTGTTTGGTTCATTATTAGAACCACTACCACCCCCGTCTTTCCTGGTGGTCACCATGTTGTCCCACACTTATCCTGCCACACAGTCACATTTATCACATCTCAACACAAGGTTCTATGAATAAATTTTCTTATGCTACATCACATAATTTTTAATAAGCATACATCTCTCACATAGAAGACATACACATTCATGCAAAATACACACATTTTAGAGTCTTTCTTTGAACACACCAAAAATATTATCTAATTTTATTTATATTTAAGGTGAGTCAATAGACCCTTATTTATAATAGGCTTCTTTTTACATCATTCCGATTTCTTGGTATCAAAAAGAGGACATTCCTCTGGGTCATCATCTGAGTTTACTTCAAACTTAATAGAGGAGGATGGTTGAGCACGCAGGCTCTCCTTTTCCTCTTTGGTCAACAAGGGTGCATTGGGTCCACACCCTAGAGGCCAGTCCTAAATTGTGGAAAGATTTTTAGTCTTAGGTGTTCACTTCTCCTTAATCTTCAAGCCTCTCTCTAGCTTGAGTAACGTAAGAGCCTGAGCTAGAGTTTCATCATCAGAAATTTTTGATTGAACCTCCATCTTGGCATTTCCTTCCTTTACATCATTCTTATGTGAGGTTCTAACAATTTTCCCCTTTCCTTCGTCATGTCTTTGAACTTCCCATCCCTGTATTCAATTCAAGTTTGGTTAATTCTTAGGACATCCAAATTTGGGTCAAGGGTCAACTACCCCTATTCAACTATGTAGACTCAAAAGTCCTAGAGTTGAAACCTAAGCTTTGATACCAAATGTAATAACCCATTCCAAATTATTACTTAATTAATATTATTGTAAATGACACATGAATATAATCCAAATTAAAAAGACATAACTAGTGGCTAAAGTCAATCATAGCTACACATGTCCATCTAAGATGAGTCAAAGATTCTTATATTCGCTTCAAAATTCAAATTACAATTCAGGTTGACTTGGCTCCTAAGGTCACAAAGTCATTAAATTGTACACATTACATCAAGTACAAGAATGAATTACATCAAGTTACATCTTAGACTATAATAGTCTTGTGAAAAATGACGGTTCTTCTTTGACACTCGCCTTCACTAGTAGACGAGAACATGGTTGAAGTGCTTTACCTTCCAACCATGAAGCTTACACTTCCCCAATATTCTTTTGACTTGAAGAATGCCTGACCCTGCATGAAAAGTTTAGCAAGAGAACAATCTACAAGGTGGTATCTGGTGCGTGCCCATACATCAACATGCAATTTCTATCCACAATTTAGAAAAGAAAGTGCAAGATCTATGCTAGGAATGGTAGAGAGTGAAATCATAGAGTTCATTCATATATACATAATGAACTATATTTCTTGGCCAAGGATAATAAGTGTGTTGGAACAACAACAAACAATAGGTTATGGTAAAGCAAATCTATACTCTCTAAACTCCATTTCGGTACCCATCTCAGAAGGTAACTTTCTAATATACATCTCATAATAGCTATCTACCCTCTAGAAGCATCTACCTGTAGGTGCTCTAGTCAACTAAGGTATCACTATTTTGTTCAAGTATTTAAAATATTCTTTCACAAATGTCTTCAAAAGAAGAAACAAAATACTAATTCTAAATAGAAATCATATTTATGATTCATAGAGTAATTCAACAATTAGTCATATTATTCTTATGACTATTTTCTACTTTTCATCTTACGCATTTTCCTTTTAAAAATGTACTAAAAACAAAAGAAGATATGTCACAAGTATGTGTATGTAAATAGACAAAGTCTATGTGCATACACACATATGTGCCTATTTATGTTTAAAATTTGTGTATACATTCTGAAATAATCATTAATTTAGATTGCAATCTTAAAATAGTATTCCATTGACATTTCTTTAAATAAAAAGAGTCATAACAAGTCTATGCTAACAGTTTCACACATACTGTTACTGCATTCTCACAATTGTGATACTCTAACATTTTTGTTTACATAAGAACATTCATTGTTACGTAGAACGAGTACTATTTCCTACTAAACAGTCATAAAACAAGCTGCTTACATATGAACATTCATTGTTTAAGCAAAACAAGTACTGTTTCCTTCTAAAAAGTTGTAAATCTAGTTGTTTACATATGTACATTCATTGTTTGAATAGAGCAAGCTCTGTGTCCTACTAAATAGTTATAAAACAAGTTGTTTACAAATGTACATTCATTTTTTTAACTAGAACAAGTATTGTTTCCTACTAAATAGTCATAAAAATAGTTGTTTTCAACTAAACAGTTTAATGTGCAAGGCTGTTTCCAACTGTAATGATAACTTTTTACCATAATAGAGTTGTTTGCAAAATATTAACCACATTTAACATCAATACAATATTGTTTCAAACTAAATAGTTACAAATAATATTGTTTACTCTGTTTACTGATCTTAAGCTGTTTACATGCTAAATGATCACTTTACAAGTAAATGTTCATCGTTTAATACATAATGGGTTTCCATTATGAACTCATAAAGACAAAATGTCTATTAACCTGATCTTGAACACTTCCATCACTAGAATTATGATGAGCAACTTTAATGATATAAAGAAACCAAGTATGACATGTTTGTCGAAGAATTTCTTGAGAAAATATTTCAGTTAAGAATGCAAGGAAGTTTCAGGATCAAACAATACTTTTTCCTATTTAGGCTACAACAAACAAACCAGAGTTGCTCTAGATTCAACCCATTTCTATGGTTGGGTGCTTCCTTTCTTAACCCCAAAGTTATATTTGTAATTTCCCTTATGGGAATTCTGGCTTACCCCTTGATGCATGCCACTCTATACGTTATGTAGAATCAAACTTGATACTTATTCAAATAAATTAACCTATCGATCATGAGGATCGATCCTTACAAGGTTATAATGAAATCCAACTCATACATCCCATTGATTCTTCAAATCGAGGGCTTCCTCTTATTGCAAATATGTTTTCCACATTCCTTATTGATAAACGGTTTTCCACTTACCATTATCAACCTAGCCGATAATGGAAGGAAATATGCTTAAAATATAACACTGTCGATACACTTCAAAGGTAACACAGAGGATTATATCCTCTTTTCATAGGTTTAGTAGGAAAACCTCTACAGAATCAACACCAAATGGTACACATTCAATCAAAATATGATTTTTGATAGCCATGATATGGCTTACACTATTGAGCAAACTTACTTAACAGTCGCTTCTTAGGGTTCAATGCCTCGGTCTAGCACAAAAGGCTAGCCGAATGGCTTCATTCTAAATACTAGCAAAAGTAGGTCGTAGGCCATGCGATTCCCTAGAGGGTGGTCACTAAGTCTATACCTTCGGCTCAAGCTGAGACACACAGACATAGACTTTGTATGTTATTGTGTTATCGGTTTTACCGTCAAATGCAGTGACAAACACTAGCTAAAATAAAAATATAAGATAGTGAAATCAATATTATTTCAAGAAATTGAATTACCTCAATGGTTGAGAGTTTTGATCAAATCTTTCCTCATATTTTTCTTACCACTGCGTTCTCTTCTCTACATTTTTGCTACTTATTGATTTTCTTCCCGAATCAATCCCTTCTTTTCTTCCACCACTCTCATTCAAAAATGGTAACCACACTTCATGCATGCGGTTGGGTGCTATCGTTATGGATTTTTCCTGACATAGCCGATGCCTCTAATTTTGAACATTGTCTTTATGATTCGGTAGGCCATGTCCATCATGGTTTTTCCTTGTAATGTTGATTGATTTTCCATAGTCTGATTCATAATATATTAGTTATCAACTTGATTTCAATTCAAATTTGAATATGTATATGTATGTATATATATATATACTTAAATCTATATATCTATATGTATTTAAATGATTTCATTCACATTTACCATGTATTCTAATAATGTGTATATATATACATTTATATATATATGTATGTATTCAAATTTCATTTACATACATGTATATATATGTATATATTTATATTTATATATGCATTCATGTAATAGTTGTTTGTTTGGAATGGCTTATAAGTTCCATACACTTTCATTTAATACAAGAACTTGAATTTTCATTTTGATCATCTATATATATACTAACAAAGGAATTTTCTTTACAATACTCACTTTCATTTCCTTCAAAAACATAGAGTTTGAGTAAACAATTTAATCTACAAGGCATTCATTTTCAAACAATAAAATAGTTCAAGTTAGGAAATTACGTTCTTTTATACATGCAAATAAGTTCAAATTTAAGTCATCATGCCATTTGTGTTGTGTGCACCTAGATTCCAATTGGCTTACCATTCGATCTAGCTAAAAAATCCTAGTTCAAACATGTTCTCGTCCTTCAACCTGTCACCTTGCAACTGCACACACTTGCACTTGGAAATTGATTAGTAACGTTCAATTCTTGGTAACATATAAAATAATTTACAAAAATTTGCAAAGTCAACATCAATCAACTTATTTCATTCAATTTTTGAATATTCCAAATTATCCATTTAATATTTATTGAATTTCTTCAATAATTCAATTTACCATTATAATAAATATGCAATTAAATTGGATTATTAAAATAGAACTTAGGATTGAGATTTTTTGCCCCTCCTTTCTTGATGAAAAACTGTCTATAGGGATGTAACCTTATGAATACCATATCTACGACCTCAAATGATCTCTTTGTGCACTTCCTATTTGTATACATATTTTGTTGATTCTTGGTAACTTGCAGATGATCCTTGATAGTTCTCAAAATATCTTGACTTTGACTTACCAAATTTCTCATTGTCAGAACTCTACTGCATGTGAGGACTAACTCTGCAAAGGTTAATGCATCATACCTGTAGAGTGATTTGAATGGAAACATGCCAATGGAAATGTGATGAGTTGTGTTGTAGCAATACTCTCCTAAGTTTGGCCATTTGATCCAAGTTCATTGTTCACTAGTGGCATAATTCCTCAAGTATCCTTACAACGACTTGTTTACAATTTTAGTTTTCCCATCAGTTTTTTGATGATAGCTTGTGCTAGGAGTGATCTTGGTGCCTATTAGATGAAATAAATCCTTCCAAAATGTACTAAGGAACTAGCTATCTTTGTCACTAACAAAGTTCTTGGGTAGGCCATGCAACCAAAAACTTCTTTGAAGAATAAATCTATAACTTGTGGAGCTTTATATTCATTGGAGAAGGAAAATAAATGAGCATATTTAGTCAATCTCTCGACTACAACATAAATGCAGTCTTTCCCTTGCACCTTGGGTAATCCAATAATGGAATCCATGGAAATAATTTCCCATTAGTGTTTTGGAATGGGAAGAGTCTATAGAAATTTTAGAGTCTAAGCTAATGTATTGTAAACTTGGTAGAACCTACTCAATTAAGAGGTTTAACTGACTGAAAAGTCCACTCCGCATTGCTCAAGAATACATTAAATTGTCAACCCAAGGCTTGTAAACTTATGATGGTGCAACATTATATATTCCTTCAAAGACTCAAAATTGTTAAGCTACCCTACTTAAGTTATTCTACTTGCTAGAAACTCACAAAATTGCAAAAAAGTAAAAGCATAAACCAGAACAAGTTGCTATGGGTACCTATAGCTTAGACTGTAACTAAACTGTTATTAATGAAATGATGTTGTAATGACTCAAAAATAATAAAAACTAATGACTCAACTAAATTAACCTCCAGAGTACTATTGTTTAACCATTGCATGTATTTTCATAGGAATTCATTGACAATAAGCATAATATGAAATTCTAATTAACTTGAATATGATTCATGAAGTAGTGATAAACTAATAACAACTATTAAACAAAAATAAATAACTAAAAAATGAAGCGAGGAACAATACCTTGAGTGGCATGCTCAAGTAACTTTTCTCACACTAACTGAACCCAAATCTAGCTAATAGATTCTCCACATTCCATAAGATTAACTCCATTCATTGTATACTCATGAAGATTACACAAGATCTTTCATAGATTATATTCAATCATTTTGAATGTTTCATGTCTTGAAACTAAAAAGTAATTGATAACATAAAAATGAAAAACCAACTAACTATTCTATGGTTCAACCAACAACTATATACAAGATTGAGGGAATCTTATTCAAAGCAAAAACTTAACCGAAATCATTGAATCCACTCCCAGATATTTAGAGCGTAGAGTTAAGAATGATTTATTCAACCTATAATTGAAAAGGAAAAGGAATCATAATAGGACTAAAACTCTGTCAAAATAGAATTACATGTAAACATACAACCATTTGTCAAAATCCTATAAATGAAGAAGACCTCTTCTTCAACATTTATTAACTGGTTATAATAATACCATGTTCAACCTTCATCAAGTGCCTTTAATGAACAACCATCACATTCAACTTATCTTAGAGCTCGTTGTTTCAGTGTCCAATCATTCATTTTGCTACGGGTTCATCCAACAAATGCTACTCCATGGTTCCTTTTTAGCTGCAAACAAGTTAATTTCGTAAAACTTGTACACAAAGATAACTATCATAATTAAATCATAGCATTCCATCAACATTCCATACATATATTCATATGAACCATACAATACTAATATATTATAACCATAATTCCATCATCATATTTAAGGTTCAAGTCTGCATAATAGATATAAAATGATAGTATAATGTATGTAGAGTCTAAGCTAATATATTGTAAACTTGGTAACATTTACTCAATTCAGAGGGTTAGCTGGATGAACGATCCACTTGACATTGCTTAATACTACATTAAATCATCAACCAAGGTGCATAGAATTATGACGGTAATGCACTATATGTGCCTTCATGGACTCTTGTTCACCTAAATTATCCTATGCAAACCTATTTAGACTATTCTACTTTGCTGGAATCTTACAGAATTACAAAAATAGTAAAAGTAGTTACAAAACCTAATGGCTATGGGTACCTGCAACATAAGTTGTAGGTGACTGCTAATAACAAGCAAGTACAAAATCAATCCAAAACTGTCCAGAATAATAAAATAACCAAATCTAATTTTTAGAGTGCTAAGATTCACTAATTACACAATTGTTCATGAACAACAACTACTATAATCAACTATAAGAGCTCTTCTACTTTACTTTGCAATGCATTTATAAAACAATAAAAATAGAATTAACAGGAATGCAAAAATGAATAAGTAGATAAATGAAGAGAGGGGTAGTTCCTCGAGTGGCCAACTTAGGGGACTGTCTCACTTAACTTGGAACCAAATCTAACTCAAATTATTATGCATCCATATAACATACAACTCCATTCATTGCATATCACCAGATATTCAAACAAAATCCTTCTTGGAAATTGTATTCAGTAATTGCATTTCAACATGTTTTTAGATTACTTGAGCTAGAAAACAACTAACTGCCTAATAACTTGTAACAAACAACTAACTTTGCTACAAACTCATCCCCTGAATTTATACAAAAATGGGGAGAGAATTATTCAAAATGCTAACTAACCACAACCATTAATCCCACTCCTAGATACGAGGATGTGAGATTAAGATTGACCTTTTTTTAAAAACAAAAGGTAGGGTATGACTATAGTATATATTAATATATAAATAGATATTTACATAGTGTTTTTTGTCAAAAGCCAAAATTCTTGGCAAGTGGACTGACTCTGTAACTAACAAACTTGCATAATAACCAAAAACCCATAACCAAACCCATACCAGAGACCAACCCTTACAAAAATCATGCTTACAGCCCTTTGTAACTTTGCTTACTTAGACACAGACTATATACACTTCTGAAATTTACATGACTATTTGAAAAACCTCCTACAGAACAGATATACATTGTCAACATAGGGTACACAGGCTGAATGAAGACTAAAAGTGCATGAAATTCATATACAAAAACCACATTAGAAGATGATCAGATTCAGTCTTCTTCCATGCACGCCACAAAATTCTCTCCTTTCCCTTCTTTGAAGTCTGCAACCAATTCCTTGCCTTTTCTTTTGCACCATGATGCTTGAATGCCATGATCCGCCACCAGGGAAAACTTTAAGAAACCCCCCCTCGGTGAAGGTGTAAAATCTTGGCGAATCTTGTATACTTCCTGATAAAATTATTAATTTTAGTGGAAATTTTTTTCAATTTTCATGAAAAAAATAATGTCCATTAGCAAATCTTTTCTAATCGCTAGAAGTCTATGGAAAATCCTGGCGAAATACAAATTTTTTAAAACCACTAAATTTTTTCCATTGGCGAATTAAACCTGTTTTCAAACTAGAAAAAATAATTTTGTTGGCAATTAAAACTTTTTTTCAAACTAAAAAATAAAATTCATTGGCGAATTAAACCTATTTTCAAATGATTAAGAAAAAAACATTGGCGAATTAAACATAATATCAAACTAATAAAAAAAATGCAGTGGCGAAGTGTCAGTGCAAATCAATCTAACCATGACCATTTTATGAATTGTCAATCTAACTTCGCTGATCGAGGGCCAAGAGGTAATAATTTTCCAAACTCCACACATACCGATCTTAATTACCCATCGATCCTCTAGTCATGTCCACTTGCTAAAATCTTCCCGCGATCTTCACTTCATAAATGCACTGTCCTTGCCACCTTTCCTATCTTAATTCACCAAAGTCGAGGCTTTGGTGCTTTTCCTAACCTTAGTTTCAAGTATTTCTTGGTCATCTTTGTAATCGGTGGGTTAGAGGTTTTGAAAACTTTGAAACTTCAGACTTTGGTTCTAAGGTTCCAAGTTTCAGCAACCACGCGACATTATGGACCATGACCGTTCAATGAATTTTCGATGGACGACTATAGTTGCATTCCAGAAGTATATCTCTCAAGCACTAGATTTGCAAATTGAAACCTCCAAAATTACACTAGAACCATTAGATGCAAACATGTGGGGAGATCAAGGCTCATCATCATGGTAATTACCCGATGGGTTGGATTTTGGCGATGAGCAATAGAAAAACTTAAGTTGCAGAAATATGCATGTGCAAAAAGATTTTTTTAAAAGAGGGACCGCCTACAAAGAATGTAGGACCAAGGATTAAAAACTTAAGAACGTTTTACACAAAGGATGCAAAGGAAAATCAATATAACAATGACCATTTTTTGAATTTTTGATGGACGACTGTAGTTGCATTCTGGAAGTAAATCTCTGAAGCAGTAGACTTGCGAATTGAAACCTCTAGAATAACACTAGAACTGTTAGATGCAGACATGTGGCGAGATCAAGGCTCATTTCTCTCTTTTCAATGCCTCGACGTATTACATTTCATTTAATTGAAATTATAAATCTTTTGAACATCCGAAGCGATTGATTGGACAACTCATAGCTTTAATGAAACAAGATTTGTAATGATTTCATATTGTCTAAGTGGCATTGGTAGTGGTGACTGGAGTTTGGTGATTTTGACAACTTGTCAGATTGAGGTATAGTTTGCATGTAGCCAGATGTCAATCAAATTAAATATTTTAATTGTACATGTAAGGCTTAAGATACACGAATTGACTAAGTTGGTTTTTTGGTTTATGTGAGTCAAGTTGGTAGCAGCACTGGTGGCCCATAAATAGGGTTAGTGATAGTGGATAGTATCATAAGGTTTTTCATTTTTTTGGGTTAATAAGGATTCAAGAAGAAGATGTTGTGGTATTATTGGGGATACTCTAAATTATCCTGCCTCCAGTTATGTAGTTACAGAGTAAAATACCAATTTCCTTCAAGTTCAGAATGGGTGGAATTGGAAAGAAGTTGATTTGGTTCACCTGACTTGTCAGATAGGTTTTCAACTAGGATGAGGAGCTCTGATGGACATAAGTGATATCCCGATGCATGGAGGCTGCAGGTATAAGATGGGAGCAATTTTACTACTCCTCATCTTCTGCATGACTTTGGTTCTCAAAGGGGATAAACACATTTTGTATCTTCACATCTCCCATTTCCCTAACATTTATTTTTAGAGCGACATTTTTGCTAAGTTCTCACCAGCAGAAGCTTTGGAATCATGCATTTATTTTTAGTGTCACATTTGTATTACGTTGTCACCGACAGAACCTTGGAAATTGGAATCAATTTGTAATCCATTGTCATGAGCAATAGCTTGGAATAAATTATGTCTATTTAAAGTGACTTATGCTATTTATAAAAAATAGGAGCTTTCCTAATCTACAACTACTCATCTTTAAAAAGATATGTAATAATGTGACATTGTAATTTAGTTGTAATAAAATAAATGGTTGTGTTGTGTTAATCTTTGTTATAAATTTATGGTAAAGAGTTATTTTCTAAGTTCAGTGTCTATGAATCTATTCAAATCAGTTTTTTTTTCTAGTTAGAAACTAAGTATTATCTATTTATGAAATAATTGCATGCATATTTAAAAGTAAAACATATTAAAGAAATACAAATGAAAAAAGAAAGTTGCCATCAAATTGACAAAAAAACATTATAAACACTAAAAGTTATCACTCTTGTTAAGGTTTACCAAAATGTTATTGATTTCTAATTTATCGTTGACCTTCTCCCCCAGTTCCTAGTATCATTATTCATTTTATTAAGTCCTTCACAACGTTAAGTTACCGGCCCCTTGGCCTTGATGTCAATCCTAGCGCATTAAAGTTTAAAACAACTTTAAAACACATGTTTATTATTTATATCATAATTCATAAATTACTCAACCGTTCGATGAACATTTGATGTATGGTTGTAGTTGCATTCTAGAATGAAATGCATAGAGCGCTAGTCTTGCAAACTTAAACCTATGGAATTACCCTTTAACCGTTAGATTTACAATGATCAATGGTTTAGAATTTGCTACCAATGCAGGACTAAATGGCTAGTGAAACAAGATTTGTAATGATTTCATATCATTTGAACTTTGAGTGGCACTGGCGATTTTGACAATTGACAACTTGTCAGCTTGAGGTACATTTTGCATGTAGCGAGGTTGTCAGAGTCCAGACGTCAATCAAATTAAACATTTAAATAAATGTAAGGCTTAAGTTACACGAATCGATTAAAATTTAAGTATGTTTTTTGGTTTGTGTGAATCATGATTATGATTCATGAATCATGATTATCCCTAACCTCACACATGACACGTGTGAGGTCTACATAGGGACTAGACTGGTAGTGGCTCTATTGGAAGCATTGTTGCCTATAAATAAGGATAATGAGCACAAATGAAAATTGAAATCATTCGTTGAAGGCTAAAGGATTTACTATTGAGTGCAATGTTTGAATTGTCATAAGGGTTTTCATTTTTTAGGGTTAATAAGGAATATGATTCAGGAAGAAGATGATGTGGCATTATTGGGGATACTCTAAATTCTCCTGCCTACAGTTATGTAGTTACAGAGTAAAAGACCAATTTCCTTCAAGTTAAGAATGGGTGGAATTGGAAAGAAGTTGATTTGGTTCACTTGACTTCTCAGACAGGTTTTGAGCCATGATGAGGAGCTCTGATGGAGATAAGTGCTCTCCCATTGCATGGAAGCTGCAAGTAGAAGATGGGAGCAGTTTTACAACCACTCATCTTTTGCATGACTCTGATTTTCAAAGGGGAGAAGTACATTTTGTATCTTCACAAATCCCATTTCCCCTGTTTGATTAGCCTGCCTTTCCCCATGCATTTATTTTCAGACACCATGGCTGATCCCAGAAGTCCCAGGCGTTTATTTTTAGAGCGCATGGTAGACCTGGAAAGTCCCATTTATTTTCAGACACACATGTATTACATTTACATTTTCACCAGCTATCCAGCAAAAGCTTAGCCCTTGTGCTTACATTTGTATTTGTACTATGTAATAATGTGACATTGTAATTCAGTTGTAATAAAATAAATGGTTGTGCTATTAATTTGACATTGTAATTCATTTTATTAAGTCCTTTGCAATGTTAAGTGTTACTGTGCTATTAATGTGACATTGTAATTCCTTTTATTAAGTCCTTTGTAATTGCAACGTTAAGTGTTACTGTGCTTAGTGCTATTAATGCTTGTGCTATTAATGTGACATTGTAATTCATTTTATAAAGGCCTTGATGTCATTCTGAGCACATTAATGGTTAAAAATAAAAAAAACTTTAAAACACATGTTTATTATTTATATCATAAATTACTCAACCGTTCGATGAACATTTGATGTATGGTTGTAGAATCAAAATAAGGGACCAAAGCAAGCTTAGTCGCTAGTCCTCTAAGTTTTATAACCATGTGACATGTCGCATTGTCGTGAACTTCTAAATATTCATAACTACCTGATTCCACGACTTGGTTCACTTTGTTGAGTAACTTAAGTTCATGCATACGTAACCTTTGAGTTATGGTGTGTGGATTTAGTTGGTGGGTCAGAGGTTTCAAAAACTTTGAAACTTTAGACTTTGGTTTTGAGGTTCCAAGTTTCAGTGACCATGTGACATGATGGACTTATCTTTCCTCTCAAAGGTGCCATCATCTGACATCTCATTGAATGCTATATACAGAATAAACATGAGTTGTCTTTTCAGGAATTTCCAAAAGTATGCAGGTTTAAAGGCTATCTTTTTGAGGAATGAAATTGAATGCCGCATTTAAAACACGTCCTATCAAAAATAACGGCATAAGTGGGTGGTGAAGTTTTACTCAAACATTTATCCTGCATTCTCGTTCTTTGCTAAGGCCAATACTTCTCAAGTGTAAACATTATTTTTACTCAGACTTTTAGTCTACATTCTCATTGTTTGCCAAGGCTAGCACTTCTCAAAATCTCATGTGTAAACATTAGTTCTTTGTGAATTTTTACTCATGCAGAGTGAACGTTGGGTTGGCGTAAGGGATACGATGCTCAAACCTTTTAAGTTAGAGAATTTTGGGCGCGCCTGGAGAGGGACGAAAAGTATGAGATAGATATAAAACTCTTAGAAAGTGGGCTAGCTCAAGTTGGAGGGTTTCCAGAAGCTGTGTTGAGTGTGGACCTGATAAGTGCATGTGCGAGAAGGTACATTCCGCAGACACGGAAATTAAAGCTGCAAACAGAACTATAATTGCAAAGATTTCTCCTGAAGCTGTTTCCTCTGTGCTAGGGATTCTAGAAAGGGAACCTGTAGAAGACATGTCTGTCATAGTGGCAAGTGAATTTTTCAAAGCGAATAAGGACTGGTATAAGAACTCCATGGCCAAAACCTGGTTGAAGTTTGAAAAGAAAGGTAAGTCACAACTGTCAAGTAAACTCAAAAGATTGCATTTTAAGGGAGAAATTGCAGATGCTATTGCTTTATTGCACCGTGTTGTTGGGAATGCACAAGTTGAGTTATTTGAGGATTGGATGTGCCAATTTATCTTGATAGTCTGTGATGAGAACATTTTCATTGACTGGGCTGAAGTTATTTACTTCCATTTGAATGAGAAATTAATTAATTTCCATAAGACTACTACTTTATGTATGTGTTATTGCTTGACGCACATTGTAGGTAGTTATAGGTCCTTTTGGCCTGGGTTGGAGCCGCAAGGAACCCCAACTTTTGATATGCCTGTGTATAAATTCTTTCCTCAGTTCACTAAACAATTTGGAATGGGTTATTTTTGTTGTGTTAATGATGCATTTTTAATGGAGGTCATGAGGAAGCTAGATGGAAATCCAGAAATGCGCCTTTCCCCTTAATCAATTTCTCTTGTATCAAAATTTGAGAGTTTTTATATCCAATTTGATAAGTTTTCCTATCTAAGAATATGGCGTTTTGAGAAAGCCCCATTTAAATTACCTCGGTATCCTAAATATTTATTGATATTTCTGGAATTTTGTCAACAAATGGCCATGGTTAATATTAAGTATACGAACATGGGGAAATGAGGGTATGTATTCCCATTGGAGACCCCTTCTTTTGTGTGCAAAACAAACCAAATGGCCAGGGGAGCTGAAGGAATTCTCAAGGAATATAACCTCCAGAATCTGTCTATGAGAGCTAATTTTGATAGTAAGGGTTTTGTGAAGCAAAATCTCTATGGAGGGAGCTTATATTGGCATCACCCATTTATTGAATATTTCTGGGAAGATTGTGTTGATGAGAATGAAGTTTTGTGAAGAGATTATATGAGGCTAACACTAAAACTGATACAGGCTTTCGATCTATCATTTCAAATTCCTGAAAAATGTAGTTGAGGATTCAACAATCATAGATCCTACATATGAAAAATTGTCTAATAAATCCCACCCTAGGGTTGATTGGAGCCAAAGTGAAATTTAAGATATGAGGGTGCATGCTGCCCCAGTGCTTAAAAGAACCTGGGACTGGTTGGATGGGAAATGGTGGCAAGTTGTTGGTCCTGTTTAGGAGCCTAAGTCATCAAAAAAGAATGAAAATGGGTCTATGCAAGCATCTAGTGCAAGTGCATCATCGGGGAAACCCTCTGTGAGGTCCTCTAGTGCAAATTATCAGTCAGGAGGTCATGGTGATAGGCCAGAAGAAACAATCAAGTTGAAGAGCATCTATGAACAAGACAGTGTGCTTTCTCCTACCCCTAAGAAGAAGACCAATCAAGAAAAAATTGTGGTTGCAGATTCTGAAGCTACCTTTAAACATATTGTTGAAGATACTATCTTTCCTCCTTTGTATGAATTTACCTCTTCTCCGCCTCTGGTTGATAATCCACCTATCACTCGTAACGCTCCTAAAGAAACTAGTAGTGGAAATGAAGATTTTGGTCTGGTAGTAGCCTCCCCAGGATGGCTGAAAAAAGGAGTGGAGAAGAAGAGAAAGAATATTCCTACAATGATAGTTGGAGTGGATACAGTTTCAAAGTTACTTCAAATCTCTTCAACACCTAAGAAAGCCAGGAGGATGTCAAGGATGGTGACTGATGCTACTTCTGGAAATCAAATGTTAGAAATTGTTGAGCCTGTGAAGGATTTAAATGAAGATGAAATAACGAAGGCAAACTACAAATTCACACATGTTGATATGGGGCCTCCAACATTGGAAAGTGATGTGTACCATGCCAATTATTCAGTCAATACCTTGATTAAAAGAGTGAAAGAACAGAGGAAGGAAAATATAAAACTGGAATCTCAAGTCCTCGCATTGAGTAACTTTATTTCTTCCATGGCCACTCCTCCTACATCTGATGAAGCCTCAAGTTCTCAGGTAGAGGGAATCAATGTGCTCACCATAGAGAAAATTAAAAAGAATTTGAGTTATTCCAGAGCTACTTGTGAGGGGATCGATAAAATATCTCAAGAGGCTATCTTCTTTCTGAATAAATCTATGCTCTTTTACACTCGAGTTGTTAACAAGAGGGAGGAGTTAGTAACAAAACTTCAACAACTCAGAAAAGATCAAATTGGTCTCTATGTGCTCTCTCAGGAAATGAAAGAATTGAACTCTATGGATCCGAAGATATTAATTGGTGAGAAAATTGTGAATAATCCTAAGGAGCTAGACCCTTCCTAGTTTATTTCATTGGAATGGAAATTGAATATGTATGATAATCTGGTGAAGGAAATTAATAATATACTTGATCAATATTATGAAATGTTGGTGTAAGTTAAAGAAGATTGTCATATTCTGGGAGTGGAAATTACTAATGAGTTTGATGAAAAAATTCTAGATATAAGAGAGATCTCTCTGAAGTTTAGAGAGATATTCAAGAAAGAAATAGCTGATCCTGCTACAGTGACATAGGAGTCCTTCTCGAAACTCAGTGGAATGGAGATCCACCTAAAGATTTATAAATGTGGAGAAGAGAGAAGATCTCAAATGTTGGTTTAGTCTGAAAATGCTTTGGTCACATGGAGAACCAGGTTACAGATTACTACAACTCCAAGAAGCAAAAACATCACCACAATTGTCACCAAGTACCGAGAATACAGACAAAGAGTAAAGGTATAGGAGGCGTTACTAAAGGAGGAGGCATAAATAATTGAAAGCGAAGGAGTCGGTGCTGGGAGTGGGACCGCTGCTTAGTTTTTAATTTTTATGTTATTTTCTTTAATTTGGCTCTCTTGATACTTCAAAGACTTTTTATTTTAATTTCTAAAACAATTGTCTTCAAAAAACTGTTATCAAGACAAAAAAAACTCTATATTTGCCAGTGGATTGTCTATTATTGGAATGATAGATTTTTGGATAGATTCATTGCTATGGAATGTTTATATGTGAATAAATATTTTATGGTGATGGATGCGTAAGGATTTCTCAGTATAATTTAGGTGATTTTGTAGTTTAAGCTTTTATTGTTTAAGTTGGGTGGATTCTGTTATAAGTTATTTATGTTGAACTATCAGCTTCTGTTAGCTTATAACTTATAAGTTATGGATGTTGAACTGTTAGCTTTTGTTCAAGGAATGGATTAATAATATTCATTTAAGTTATTTATCAAAGATTGTGTGAATGGAAATGCAATAGGAATTTATAAGTAGTGTGATAAGTGTTGTTCTTTAAAAATGATGCAAAATCATTTATCAAATTCAATACCATGGAATACAATATAATTTTTTTGGCTTTTCCTAACCTTAGTCTCTAGTCCTTAGAGTTTTATAACCTTGTTGCAGAGTTCTAAATTTTTATAACTTCCCGATTCCTCGACTTGGTTGATGGTTCACTTTGTTGAGCTACAAGTATTTCTTGGTCATCTTTCTACTTGGTGGGTCAGAGGTTTCAAAAACTTCAAAACTTTAGAGTTTGGTTCTAAGGTTCACTTTATTGAAGCAATTATGGAAAAGAGATAAAGAAAACTTATTATTATAACTAATAACACTATGAAGAAATGATCACTCACCTTTTAAGTTTACGTTTTTGGCTTTTGTTGACTTCCGAATCAAGAAGTAGAACCTCAGAATTGAACAAAATGTGTAAGAATAAATGACACTTTCGATTGTATTTATATCAATCCATGATTCCATATTTGGCGAATTCTGTGGGATTTTTAAATGGTATATTAAAAATTTGGTGAATCTCGCGTGCTTATACAACAATACGTTGTAATTTTCAAGGCGAAATGTGTCCTCAAATGTAATTATTTTTTAATGTTATTGGCGAAATAGCTCCTCATGAGAAACTATTTATAAATTTTAATTGGCGAAATGGGTCTTCACAAGTAACTATTTGTAAATTTTAATTGGTGAAATGGGTCTTGATACAATGTTGTTTTAATAGTATTGGCGAATATGTAGGTGTTTTATTAAATGCTTTTAGGATTCTAGGTGAAAATATTAGTTGGTCCAATTGAAACACGCAGTTTGACAATGGCGAATGTGTTACTCAAATATGCCTCATAAAAAAACTCATTGGCGTATGGACATGCATTGGACCTATAGTTCATAAAATCCAAGCAATTTGGACACCCTATTGGGTGCGAGAAATTCTTCAATTTCGACCTGCCCGATTCCTAGAATTCGCCAATTGGTGAAGATTCGTCACTAAAGTTTACCGTATCTGCCACTATGTTTGTAAAAGGATGAACACCCAAAGCAGTGTAAACCTAATTTTCCATAACTAACTAGTCCATTCATGGATTAGAAATAGAAAGCACACATTCATGCAAATAGAGGAAAGACATTGCAAAATATTTTTCTTTGAGGTCAACCTCCATAGCTAGGAAAATAAAATGGGAATTTTTACTGAATGCTTTCAGAAAGATCTTATCATTATTATACTCAAATGCCAACTTAATACCATCATAAATTTCCTAAAACCCTTGTCACTGCTTGAGGAATTTCCTAGGAAAAATCCCACCTATGAACCCTTTTCCCTTAAACAGATTATACTTTTGCACAACCATTTGCAATGGGCCTGCTTGAAGAAATTGTTCCTTCACAAATTTCCCTACAATTATCTCTACATCACCTAATGATTGAAAAATATCCATTAGATTTGAGAAAAAGATCAACAACACCTAAGATGGTTGAAGGATCCGTCTCGCTTTGGGGCTAATGACATGGAAACCGATGACTGTGCGGATGTCAACCCTTGGGCAGTTCATTCTAATTGAAAAGGAAAAATAGACCTATTCAACTAAGATATTCAATGAAGTGACTTGCATGTGAAACACATAAGTAAACATTTAGAGTTCTAGAACAAATATCCTCCTTCAGTATGTATTCCTTCCATGATGGTTCACACTCAGCTCCGCAGCTCCTATACTTTAGGCGTGTTGAACTTCCACTGCTTTGGTTCTTGCTAAAAATTATCCATTCTTGTTACCACGTGTTGAGCTATAGAGAAGTTAATACACAAAAAATATATATACAACTAACCTTCATAATTATATCACATAATTATATTCATACACATACATTCTTATGTTTAAATCATGCAATACTATGAATATTATCACCATATTCCATATTCACATACTAGGTTCAAAGTTGCAAGGTATGTTATGAAAGGATGACATATTATGAAATTTTTTGTCTGAAAGATACTTAGAAAAGATATATAACGTGTCTAAAAACATATAAAAGAAATAGAAAAAGTACTAATGACCAAGCCCATCATTCCCCCCAACTTATCTTTTTGCTTGTCCTCAAGCAAAATGCTTAACTAAACTACCTAGGGGAGAAGATTTTAGTACAAATAAATCTACCTAAAATCTATAATTGTATTGACTCCTTGTCCCTATTTGAGATAAAATCCATTATAACATGCAAGTCTATCCAATTTAACTGATTTTGTATTCGCACATTGATTGTTCTTTTCTCCTGTCCAATGCGACATTCGATGAAGTAGAATAGGAGGATGATAAGTAAGTGGAATCCATTCCAATCCTCTTATCCTTGAAACCTTGATATACTTGCACAATATCTCAAAAAAAATCATAAAATTATGGAAAGGGTGAGGCTCTTTCTTCTATAATTTTGGAGTCATTGCTAGCTGTTGAATCCTTTTGTAATCTCTAAGTATTAAGTCCAAAATTATCTTTCCTAGACCCCAGTGAGAAAGGAGTTTCATCCATTGAATGATAAATCTATTGGGATCCGTTGCTTCCTTTCTAAGCTGTAGTGCCACTATTCTCTCTTGTTCTTCATATTTTTCCATCAGTTCTCCTCAGAGTTGCTCATTCCTGAAATAGGATGTCAAGGACCTTACATGCAAATCCCAAACATAGATTAAGGGATTCCATTCAGTGTCATTTTTCATCACATAGTTGTGTAGATAATACTCACACAACTGATCATTCTCCTCTAAATTAACTGTATTAAAGAAACTAAGAAAACTATGCCTTTTGTTTAAGGCAAAGGATTGATCATTAATAAACTTACTAAATTGAAAACTGAGAAACTATTCTTTTAAGAATAATGCATACACTCTAGATGGAGGTCTACACCCAATAATTTGGATATCTCTGTCTAACACTTCTGTCAATTTCCCCTCCAATTTACTATATTCCAAATTCTTACTTTCCAGTGATGCATTAAAAGTTTGTTTCTCCTTTTCCCAGTTTTATTTTTCTTGTTTGAACTGGCTGGTGATTTCTATCAATTCAAAACCTAAGGACAAAGTAGTATGATAAGTTGGTACTCTTGCAATAGGAGGTTGTGGATTTAATGCTACATTCTCCTCAGCTCCTACTTTGCGTTCAACCATATGTGCTAGTAAGTCCAATTTAGCTCCATGACTGTAGCTTTGTATTTTCTCTTCCAACTCCTGAATTCTTATTTCCTTCTCTTTATCTCTGTACTCATATCCTTTCACTTGTGCTTCCAATTGTTCTATTCTATCAAGAGCTTCTTAGAGCTCTTTCCTTATATTCTTTTCTTCCAACAATTCTCCCTTTCTTTCAAAATTCAAATCATCATCATCATCTTCATCATCCCTTGTAATATCAAAGATTTCCTTATTGGGGCTACTGGGGACTAGTCTTCTTGTTTTCTTTGTGTTGACGGTCAAAGTAACACAACAACGTTGAAACAAAATATTTCTACTCTATCTCTCATGAAAAATACAAATGATCTAAAACCACCTATCTTCCAAGGTCTATGTAGTTGGTTCTCAACTATGTTGTCAACATTCAATGGCCTATGCAACTGTAATGTTCAAGGGGCCTGCTGGTAAAGAGTACAAATTGAATAGTATGAACCAATCTAACGTTTGGGGGGTGTAAATAAACAAAAAAAGATAGAACAAGGCTCAAGAAAGCAACACATGAACAAAAATTTCTTTTAATTCAGACATGTAAACTTCGTAATGAGCATTTTATTAACTAACTAAAACCATAGAATAACACAATCTACAAAATAATCCATACCATTGCATTCATTCACAATGCAAATTTTTCAAAGCATTGACAACCAAATAAACAAAAAAAGATAGAACAAGGCTCAAGAAAGCAACACATGAACAAAAATTTCTTTTAATTCAGACATGTAAACTTCGTAATGAGCAATTAACTAACTAAAACCATAGAATAACACAATCTACAAAATAATCCATACCATTGCATTCATTCACAATGCAAATTTTAAAGCATACAAGACAAAATCACAAGCTCATTACCAAAATTAACAAATCAACAAATATAGAGAAATATCATCCAAAAATAATTCAACAAAATGGTTTTAGATTCAGAGTCTTCTATTGATTTCCATTAAATAAGAAACATTTATGCACAACAAAGCTCACTGGCATATGAATGACCATTGTTCATTAATATTATCATTAAACTGACAAAAAATTTGAAAATAAAACTAATTGTATTAAAGTTGTAAAAAGTGTTTTTGAGTATCTCTACATAAAAAGTTGTAAAAACAATAAACTGTATCTAGTCTCTCATTCAAGTATCTAATCTGACTTCAATTAGCCAACCTTTACAATGAGGAGAGAATTTTAAAATATAGACAAATTTAGCATCAATTCCTCCTATCAAAAATTAAGATCCATAATTTGGGGCCCAGATCCACAATTATAGGGATGCCCAGTTAACTCCCAATGTTTGTCTCTGTTGAAATTGTTGGAACTAAAAAGGTGCACCATCTGCTTCTTCTATCAAAATCTGAACTGCAAGTCTCAACTTAGTTCTCTACTGATCACCACATGTTACTCTTGACCTGCCAATCCTGACCCACAGTCATCCAGTTGCTAAAAAATTGCCCTGAAAGTACTACTGTCAAAAAGATAACTAAAACAATCTCTTCACTTGTCACCCTCGTGAGAGGCCCCACGATACTCATCATAATTTGAGAAAATGTTTTTTAGCATATCATTATTCGACCCATCGATGCAATCAACTTTAAATTTTGAATCTTCAAATTTCTTACCCACAATAGAAACAATTTCTCTCAACTAAGCAATGTCCATGAATGCCCACCACATGTCACACCTGATATCAAGTAGCCTATCCGTGAGTGTCAACTCAGTAGTATCTCCTCCCTTCATTATTCTATCAAGTCTTTTGTCCCAAGCATCTTTTTATATCCCCTAATGATTCAAGTCTATTATCTGGAGGTAAAATTTTATTAATAAGCTTTGAAATAATATCTTCAAAAATGTCTGCTTGTTCCCATATATCATGAATACTCTTAAGCATGGCTATCCTTTGTTCAAGAAGGTTTTGTGTTTTGAAAATAGATACGTTAATAGACTTTGAAATAAAATGAGGGCCTTCATCCCCCAAAATCTACGACCGAACCAATTCTTTATCAAAAATGTTGTCCAACACCCTCAATTTACCCAAATACTTCGTGAGCTTCTCTTCTTCTTCCCACCATTCTTTTATAGATTCTTCAATGGTTTTAACCTATTTAAGGCCCCTGACATAATGTTTAAACCCTTCATCCAATTTCTCATCCATGTCGGATTTAAATGTATTAAACCAGTTATCAAACCATGTGGCCTTCTTCATTTCATTAAGATGAACCACCTCTTTTCTTCTCATCAACATAGGGACCTCTGATGGTATAGGTTGTTCAGGAGTAGATTAAATTAACTCCAAAAAATTCTTCATTTTTCCCACTTCTGCCTTAAGCTCATCCTTAGCCTGCTTATGCTTAATTAATCTTGACTTGGTGGTGGTAGCGACAATGTCTATCAGATTTATTTGTTGCTTTCTAGTATGCTTCCCTAGATTAACAATACTTATTTGATAATCTTTAGGCTACAATTCTCTATCATCTTTATCAACAATTGGGGTAGCAATTTTCGCTACCAGATCTCCTTCATCGGTCAACTTGGTTGAATGAACACAAGGATTTTTCCTTGACTTTACCTTATCTATTTCTAATCTCATCTCATCCCACATTACTGGCTGAGCTTGTACCTGCTGCCTCTTTTCCAAATTCAATTTGAGCCAAGTGGGTGCAGCTGGCTAAGTAGCTACTTGCTGAACATTGGGAGATGTTGAGGATGGAGGCGTAGAAGAAATTGTTCCAATGGTTTGATGATAAGCAACCTCTTGAAGATCTTCCTGCTTGTTTTGTAACCGTTCATGTTCCCTTTTGTCATTCTCAGCTCTTATTTCTTCTATCTTTTTCATTTCTTCCTCTTTTCTAACAACTTCCTCTTCATCTTTCAACCTCTGCTGCTCTAATTCCTTAGCCCCAAGCTCTTCCTTTGCATCCTTTTCCTGTGCAACTTTCAATTCCCACTCGTGGGCTTCTTATTCTGCTTTCTTCCATGCCTCAACTGCTTCCTTCTCTCAAGTTAACTCTTCAATTTTCCTCTTTTGTTCTTCTTCTTCTTGGGTAGCTTGTTCAACAGCTAACCTCTGGGCACTTTCCATCAATTATTCCTATTCTTTCTCAGTCAATACATCATTTAGCTCCACTTCCACACTATGCAGACTATCAAATTCAAACCTAGTTTCCTCTTCTCCTGGTTCCTCTTCAACTTTCCTCATATATTCTTCCCATTTAGGTCCTTCTCCTTCCTGAGATGGAGTTCTTTCAGAATCTGAATAAATATCTACTACATCAACCACAGGAGGTATTTCCTTTTCGATAGTTATAGTTCCCGAAGTTGATGGCATGGTAGGAGCATTTTCCTTAGTTCTTGGAGGAGCAACATGTCCTCCAGAAACCTCTTCACCAGGGTGAACAATAGCTAAGGGTGTGGCAGCAAAACCTGAAGTAACCCCAACAACAACCACCTCATAAGTAACCTTTGGTTTTCACAAAGCATCATCAATCTGTTGTAATGAAATATCTTCTTCTATTTGTGGAGGCTCTTCTGTTGCTGCTTCCGCCATTGCAACAACTTTCTTCAACCTTTTATATTGTTTAGTCTCTCTGGAGGAAGTAGGTTCACTTCTAAGACCTCTTTTCTTTGACACCCCAACTCTTGGCTATTTTAAACGGAGTTGAATCCATTTTAGGCTCCTGTTTACCACTCCCCGTGACACTTTCATGATCTTAGTTTCTTCTTCTTTTTCCCAATTAATGGGCTCCAAACTCATTGTGGCCACTTTGTCCATATCATATCGAGGATCAAGTGTGATCCCATCATCTGTAGTGTCTTTAGGAATATCTATTTTAACATAAAAATCTCTCATGTGAGGAATTGTTAATATTTAATAGCCCATTTTCCTTACTTCAAACTAATGCTGAAGGTTGGCCCAAAAATTCTCAAGAAGTGGAAGATGCTGAGGAAAATGAGAAGGGTACAATGCATAAATTTTTCTCTTAGGATCAAAATTTTTCCTGTAAGTGTTGCAATTTTAAAGCTTGAAATTCCTCTGTTGCTAACTTTGCCATTACCAATGAAGAACAAGAATAGAATCCCAATTTCAAGGGGAAAGAATGAGCAATAGTCTTATGTTGTGAAGAGAATACAACATTTACTTCTACAGCTTGTCGAACAAACTCCATTAGAATCCACCTATTGCCACAACATCTTGGAAGCTTAAAAGGGTGACCATCAAAACCAAATAACCTAAAATAAGTAGTCCTGGGATATTGAATAAACAAATACCCCCATTCTTGAATAAGCTCCATAGCTTCCCGTGACAATCTGAAACCAATGTCACTTGTGAGCTAATTTATGACAACATATAGAAAAGCATCATTGACCCTTTTGAAATGTTTCTTTGATTCCTTAAGCTCTAATTGGTCATAATGTTCCAAAACCTTCTTCTGATCTGGGCCATCATCCATTGACCCTTTAGTTTCAATCCAGGAAATCTTTTGATCCTTGTTGCATAGTAGATGACATAAGAGGACATATAAAATGTATTGGTTTGTGTTACTTTGAGGAGTTGGTCATGAATGTTATCATAGATGATCTACCCCCAATCTAAGTGTTGCTTTCCATCTAGAATCAATTGGATGAAAGGAAACATCCAGTGTTCAAAGACACGATAATTTGATTTTCCAAACACCCTGGGAAGTAATGTGATAATATCCTCTATATCCTCAGAAATGTTTGACCTCTTCAGATTAGGTGGCACTTTCTTCACTGACTTCTTTTCTCTCTTCAGCCACCGTTTGTTGATAAGTTGTTTGTTTCCTTCCACATCCCTTTCCCATAGTTCAAGTGCCTTAGCCTCAGTCATAATCTTAAGATCAGGGTAAGGAGGAGGGTCAAAAACATGTCTGATCATGGTTAGAGTTAAATCAATGATAACATTACCCTGAGCATCAATACATTGTCTCTGAGTAGGATTTTACATTTTGTGCAACAGTCAGAATAAACTCAAGACATTGTATAATAGTATGAAAACTAGCTACATGAGCTAGCCCTGACTCTACAATTCTCCTTGCTCTTGGGGCAGCATCCTTTGAAAAGTTATCTATGTAGAACTACTCTAATTCCATATGTCCCACCAATGTGTTAGTTATGTTCATGACTTCAGAGTCAAACTTAGTTGCCACTGGGCTCCCCTAGAACTTATACTTCATAGTGAGAGGCACTTGTTCTAGTTTTAATCTCTTAGCTCTTGCTCTCTTTGATGTTCCTCCAAATGTTCCCTCAGCAGGTGATTCCTCAATAGGTACTTCCTCAGTATGTACTTCCTCTTTGGGGTCAGACATTTGTTATTAGGAAAAAATGAAAGATATATGAGGAGTAGTTTTAAACATAAGAATTCATATGAAATCCACATTAAATCAGGCTAAAATACAATTCAACAAGTTATTTCATCATTTTTGTGTTTCGGGTTCAGAACATAACCAAGAACTTTAACCATTTTAAGCATAAACTAAATTTTATCAAGAGTCGAGATCAGGATTGGGTCTTGGCTAGGTACCAGATCTATGTTAACAAAGAAGTTTAGTGCAATTCCATAGTCCATCCCCACAGTGTTCAAGAGTCAGGATCAAGATCTAGTCTTGGCTAGACACCGATACATATGATGGTAAACAAGGTGAGTATCAATTCGCGGTCTGATCCCATAGTGGGGTTGGGAGTTAGGATCAGGTCGCGACTAGGAAATGGTAGTCAGGGATCTTGCAGAGCCCCAATCCTGACATTTGAATCAAAATTTTGGATTGGGTCATCATTCAGAACCAGACCCATTCATAATGGACAAGTGCCAGTAGCTTCCCGAGTTCCAGTCCCAATAGGATATCACGAATCGGGGTTGGGACTCCATCATGAACTAGGCCTTAAATATGCATATTGGGAATGGGTCAACTCCAAGTTCCAATCTTGATAGGATAATGAGAGTTAGGATCGAGGTGTCACTAGGTCAATGTTCAATCGATGTGTTAATTATTTTGTGTCGGACCGACTTCTGATCCCGATGGTAACATGGGGATCGAAAGTTGGAATTGAAATAACATTTAGTCAAAAATTTATATCAAGATCACGGTGTCGGTCTGACACTCGATCCTAACAATGATGCGGGGATTAGACAAGTGGAAGAATCAAGACCAAGCATGATGCACTATAGGGGTGACAACCTTCTCACAATGTCAATCAAATGAGTATCAACCAAATTTCAAAGCAAAGTCACTTAATCTCATCAAAATTCACTCTTAACCATGACTGTCCTAGTAGCATACCTAACCTAGTTTGAGGAATCTTTCAACCAATTGCTCCAAAACACTTACCTAATAAATTAGTGATTAAGATACCCCTTTTAGGGTTACACAACATATGTGAAAACCAACTATGACTTCTTCACACCAAATTAGAGAACCAATAACTCACCCCTACCTTAGGCTAGTTAATTAGCCCTCTTTTACAAAGAGAGTGCCACCTATTCACCTATTCTTCACTCAATCACCTTGGAAAGTCTTTTGTTATGTCACAAAACAAAAAATTTCAAGATTAGTTTGCACATTCAAGGCCTTTATAATGATGATCTAGAAAACCCTCACATTACCATACAAAGGCATAGGGTTTATAGGAAATAACACCTCTAGGGATTACCCAATCAAAGAAATGATTCAAACACCTTCCAAATCACCTCAAAAAGCTCACCAAAACTTCTCAAGACCAGTCCCTTCAATATTTTGTCAAAACCCTACTTTGGTTCCTTCATTTCACCATGAAAACACCATATATGATCCTAGGGCTAAACTCCAATTTCACCCGTTTTATCTTCCCTACATTCAAAATTAAAAGAAAACCTAACCTACCAATAGACATGCCATTCCTCAAAGTAATAGGGCAGGATAGTAGGAGGAACGACTCAATTCATTATTTAATTCCCAAACAAAGCACTTACTGGCCTATTATAGGCAATCTTCATAAAACTTGGTAGATCTCTCTTAAAACTTAATATTAAACCCTCAAAATGGATGGAAATAAAGATAATACATGTTACCATCGAACAAAAAAGAATTCAGAGCATCAAGTAGTCTGTGCGGGCCGTACAGAATAGAAGAAGGCTTGAAAACACAGAAAAATGCAAAAGAGAACGTTGTTTTTTTTATTTGAATGCTTCAATATATGAACCAACAACCTTGTTCAAGCCTTTAAAAGGCCTTTTATACTCTTTCAATTCAAAAACCAACCACCCAACGTTCCTAACTATTTTTTAAACTCCTAAGACTCTTAATATTCCCTAAACCTGCATTTTAACACTTTTGATTTACAACTCTTTTGCATTTATGCAATTTTTTACTTCTAAATACAAAGGACTCAAAATCAACTTATTACAAAGAGAATGGTCTCACAAGACCTTATTTTAGCATAATAGACTCAACCTAGAACCAAAAGACCTTACTACCAACTCTTAACAAATTGACCACCATTAGAAATCTTCATTTTGCTAGGTGCTCCTGCACCAAAGCAGTGGAAAAACCTAAGTGGAACTTCAATTCTTGACCCCAAAATGCATGCAAGAATCGGGGAATATTAGGGCAATGATAAAAAAGGTGAAAATAGCTATAACAATATCATAGAATGTGCCTTTGGGACCGGGTTATGACTAGGATCAAGAACTTTTGATTTTAAACGATTGGAACTTCAAATTTGGAAATTCAAACCAATATGACCCGAACTTAGAGAAAACCCTAGAAAACTAGGGCACAATGAGATAGAAAATACCATGACCAAAACACAACCCAACAATGCAAGAAAAATGAAACAACACACAACGAACCCAAAAAAGGATTTGAGAGCGAAGGAAAATGCACCAAACAGTGTGAAGGAGAACATAGACAAATGAAACAATGCAACCAAGAAAAGAAAAGTGGAAAGCAACAACAAAAACGCAAAACACGAGCAACAAAAGGGAAGCAAGAACAAAAACAAGGACAAGAAATGCAAGAAATAACACCTACCTTCGAATGCACCAAAAAATTCTAGCAACATGTTGACAAATCACATCAAATTCCTCTAACCCTAGCTCGACGTCGCTCTTGTTCTCTTTACCAAACTCTTCAAAATAGAATGGACAGAAATTGAGGAGCGGCAGTATAAAAATTAGTTTGCACGTATGAATGGTTATGACATTAACTGTGGGTTGGTCAGGTCTCGGGATTCGAGCAGATTCATAAATACGAGGTTACAGGAATGAAGGAAAATAGGAGTCGGGATTGGGGTGTGAACCGAGACTGAACTTTCAAAAGGTGCAAAGTTCAGTTGATGACTTGTGGCCCAAAACCTGATGAATAGACAAAACAACACGGGGATGGAATCAAGTCGAGAGATGAACCTAAAAATTTGAAAAGTTCAAAGTGCAAGTCACGGTCTGAAGTCCGATCCTGAAGCAAACAAAGAAAAAAATGAAAGGAGTCGGATGTCGAGATCGGGCCAAAAATAAGAACAAGAACTTTGAAAAGTTCTTGGTTCCAGTTTTGGTCCAAATCCCAATTCTAACACAAGTGAAATGCACAAGGCAACAAGTGGAGGTTGGGATTAGGCCAAAAGTAGGAATCGACACCCAAGAAGGGTGCAAAGTAATGGTTTTGATCCAAAACCGACTCTAACACACAAAGCAAAAGACAAGACCAAGCGTGGGATCGAGACCGAGACATGCATAGGAACTTCTACTTCACAAAGTAGCAAGTGTCAGTGCCCATACGTTATCCGAACCTGAAAGAACAAAGAAAAGAGACAAGGCAAAAGATGAGGCTGGGACCAAGAAATGAATAGGGACTTGAACTTTTGAAAAAGTAACAAGTGCATGTTTCTTCCTGAAACCCGAACCTGAAAAATAAAGAAAACAAAGACTTAGGAGGAAAAGAACAACTCCTAAGACCCAAACAAGAACACCAAGGACAAAAGAAACACAAGGGGGACCCATTTTGACCCAAAAAAAATGGGGTGGTTATGCAATGCATAACAATTGGTGATTTGGCTGGGAAAATTGTTTACCCATTTTCAAGATATTGAAGAATTCAATCACCCAAAATCTCTGGTTCACGAATGTTTTTAAATCAAGTATGACTAATCACAACAAATGAGGTTGACCTGGAATCTAAAACATAAATCCGCAATGACAACTTTGAATTTGAGTGTGTGCATGTATGGTGCATCTTTTTCCTTAAAAGTCCCACCTACCATTGAACAACTGTATTAAGATTTAAGCTACGTCAGTTGAACCCTTTTGATTGTCGTGCAATGATATCCAGGGCATTGCTCCGCTACCAGCCAGGCTTCTATAGCCTCGATGAAGGTACCTCTAGTTCTCTCAAAGCATTGCTCTACTATCAACCAGGCATCCATAGCCCCAGTAGAGATACTTGAATTAACCTTTCCATATTGATTTTTCCATCATTTAATGCTTCTCTTTTATTTTCTTTTGTATAGGCTTTTCTTGAGGAAATTATTTTTCTTATCTTTTCTCAATACTCAGATGTAATAACCTAAAATTCGGGTTGAGAACTACAATGGACCTCATGATAGTGTTAGGATTCAAAATTTTCACCTGAATCAAGAATGTAGTCATGCTAAGAAAAATATGCCTTTATGTAAATAGATGCTTCTATCTATTTAGTGACAGATTCAACTATGGTTTATGAGAGCATTTACAATATACTTGTTTGTTCTTAACCTTTTAGACTGTTATTAAGAATGAACACAAGACACAGGTCTTGAAACGAAAAAATTCAATAGACATACCTAAAAATACCTAAACTAATTTCTCTCCTAGTACCCTTAGTATACTTTGAATAACTACCCCTGAAGCTCCAAAAATGGAGAAAATGAAGGTCCCCTGAAACAAAAGAAAAGAAACACAAACAACATAAAAAACAAACAAAAAAAAACCAGAAGCAAGAAAAAAACTAATTACATATATACAACCAAACAGAGCATCAAACCCTCATGGGCCAAAATAATGTTTGAGAAACTGCCCATTGATAGGCAATGGGACAGGTTCTCCTATTAAAGTACTTAACCAAAAGGAATTCTCACCAAAGATTTTAGAAATCTGATATGGACCCAACCAAATTTAGTCAAACTTTTAGTGATCACCTTTCCTTTCCCTAGCTTTGTCCCACAACAACACAAGGTCTGATATTCTAAAAGCTTTAATTTTGGCTCTTTTTTCAAACCAACACTTGACAACAACCTGATGTTTGGAGAACTATTGGAGAGAAGCATCTCTCTATTCTTCTAGACTGAGTAAACTAGTCAGTCAAACCTCTATCCTATCATCATTAGAGTAAAACTCCTGCATGAACCGAAGAATGGGTATCTGTAGATGAATAGGGAAAATAGGTTCTTGGACATAGACTAGCTTAAACGGTGAGCTTCCTAAAGTGGCTTTGATTCTAGTTTGATCTACCCATAAGGAAAACCTCAGCTATTTGTGCCAATCCCTAAGATTACTCTCTAATAAATTTTTAATTACCTCCAATATATTTTTATTAGTAGACTTTGCTATGCCATTACCCCATGGATAGTAATTAGAAGAGTATTTCAACACAATTTTATGCTCATATTCCCATTGAATAAATTCTGCAAAAGAAAAGGTAGGGCCATTATCACATACCAAGGCGTAACAATGTATTCATTTAGGAACTTAATGAAAACTTTAGTGGTGTTGTTCTTGCAAGGTTGAGCTTTAGTCCAGTGGGTACAATAATCCGTTGTCATCAGAATAAACTTGTGACCTGTAGATGAATTCAGATTAATCACCCCAACAAAATCTAATGCCCATTGGGAAAATGGTACTACCTCATATATTGGTTGTAGGGGAAGCACTGGTTTGTGTTCTCTGGATGTGAAATTATGACATGTTGGTGAGCATCGCAGAACACATGGGGCCAATAGTATCCAGATCTCAAATTTTGGTGTGCCATGGAAACAACAAAACCGTGCCCAATACCATGTATGCCATGAAATTCAACAATGGCCTGTCTCACTTGCTACTAGTCAAGGAAACGTAGATAGACACCAACATTTATTATGTACAAATCCCCCCCTTTGAGAATAGAATGTGAACTCTTTAGTCTCAATGCTCTCCTTTGAGTGGTGTTCATTCCATCTAGGCATTTGTTATTCAATAGCAAGAAGATCAAATCTACATACCAAGGATCATCTGTAAATGATTGTACAGTGTACTGTTGGCAAGTAATCTTGGTATCAACGTCTTCCATAGCCTCTGATAAGCCTTGTCCTTAGACTAGCTTCATCGGGTGGACTTCAAGGTCAAATTCTTGTAGAATCGCCATCCACTTTCCTTGTCTTTCTCCTAGCTCACTCCGCATAAGAAGAGACTTCATTGTAGGTTCAGGAACTATGGTGGTGATTTGACTGTGGAGGATATAATGCCTAAATTTTTTGACTTCTCATACCAGTGTGAAGGCCTATTTTCCAAAGATTGATATATAATTTCAGCATTCTTAAATAGAGAACTCATAAAAGCAATTGGCCTTTCATCCCCTTCGCCTTTTCGTTGTGTCAAGACAACATCACATGAATGATCAAATGTGAAAGAATAAATGTAAAAAGGGCTTAGATAATCAGGACTAGTTAGAACTGGCTCCTTTAAAATAGATTGTTTGATCTACGAGAAGGAAGACTTAGCCTCATTGCTCCATTCAATCTTTGAATCCTTCATCATTTCATTAAGGGGTTTGACAATCTCTGCAAGCCTAGTTATGAATTTCCTTACAAAATTTATCTTTCCGAAGAAAGACCTTATCTCCTTTTTGTGACTTGGGATGGTCAATTTCAGAATAGATTCCACTCTATCTAGGTCGATTGAAATTCCCCTTTTCGATATAATGTGGCCCAGTAATTTCCCTTTTGAAACCCTGAACACACACTTTTTCAGATTAAGGGATATGCCATAACTTACGCATTTTCCAAGGACTTTTGACAAATTTGCACCATGGTCTTCTCTATTCTTGGAAAATACAGTTATATCATGCATATATATGATAATACACTTACCTACCAAATCCTTAAATGCCACATTCATTGGAAAATACAGTTATATCATGCATATATATGATAATACACTTACCTACCAAATCCTTAAATGCCACATTCATTGCTTGCTAATAGGTTGATCTAGTGTTAATAAGACCAAACGACATCCTCCGGTAGGAAAATGTCCCCAACTTGGTAGTGAAGGTGGTCTTCATCCTATCCTCGTAGTTGACCAACACTTGATTGCACCCTAAGTATCCATCCAGGAATGACATCATCTGTGAGTCATTAACTATCTACAACACCTCATCAAGAGAAGGAAGAGGGTAATTATTCTTCTCTAAAGCTTTGTTGAGGTTTCAAAAATCAACACATAGTCTGATTTCCCCATTCTTTTTACGAATAGGGACCAAATTAGCAACCCAGTTGGAGTGCCTTACTGGAAAAATTATTCTTGCTGACAATAGCTTATGTACCTTTTTCAGAATTAGGGGCTCAATCAGGGAATTCAATGGGTGTTGCTTTTCATGGAGGGACTTCACATCAGGTTTCAAGGGGATAGTATGTGTTATTACCAAAGTATCAAAGTTTTTCAAATCTTCGTACCCCCAAGCAATCGTTGTGATATCCGATTTCAGGATTTTATCTCGAATGTGTTCCAGGAAAATTTTGCCAATAAATTCATTTTTCTCAAGGCCTAAATCTACCAAATTGACTAACTCGTACTTCCCTCCATCACTATCTATAGGTAACCTTTCATGGGCTTGAGGATCAAAATCAAAGATTCTTTCCAGTGCTACCATTCCCTTGGGAATGCTGTTGGTTTTTCAGGTTAATTATTCCCTCTGCTTCAGAATTTTCAGGATCCAAGTCTTCCTGATCTCTATCTGATTCATTAATAATTTTCCCCTCAAAGACATCCGAACTTGAAGGAAAGTATATGTTGATTGTCCTCGAAGACCTGGAAATTTCAGACGTTGTCTGGGATAGCTGGGATTGAGACTAACTCCACTAAGAATCTCTTCAACTTGGAATCTTGCATGGGTTCCAAGGTACTAGTAGCAACAACAAGTGCATCGACAATCTGGTTATCTTCTCTAGGAATCAATTTGATTCCAAAAGCATCAAAGTCTTCAATCAAATTCTATATCATGTTCCTGTATGCATCCAACCTCTTGTTATGGCATGTGTATTGACTGTGAACCTACTTGAAAATCACCTCAGAATCTCCCATGACTGTCAGAGTTGTAACCTTCTTCTGATGTGCAAATATCAGTCCTTTGGAAAGTGCTTTGTACTCTGCAACATTATTAGTACAACCAAACTGCAACCTGTGAGAAGCAAAGTATGTTTTCCCTTTCGGGTTTGTTAGTTCAACTCCAACTCCACTCCTTGTTTTGGACTTGGAACCATCAAATTTGAGGATCCACAGTTGATCCTAGGTTGGGAATTCTTTCCGAGCATGAGCTATAGGTGATTGCTTGCAAGAAATAGGTGGTGGCTCAGACTAGTTTAAGATGTCCAGATCTGGGGACTGTTGTGAATGACGATCATCAGAAATTTCACTCAGATTTAGAACATGTGCAGAAACTACTTCCTGCATCTGATCTTGATCAATGGTTTTACATTTATCTATTGTTTTGAGCAACCCCTTAGGCATTGGAAGGTTAGCAGGGGTAGGTGTGTCAAATAGTTTATGAGATTCCTTAACCTTATCTCTTAGATCAAAACATAGGACCTGAGTCTATTTGGTTTGGGGAAATACTTCTTCGTAGGTACTATTGGTTTGTGTCAAAATAGTGGCATCTCTAGCCTCAAATGGAAAATGATTCGGATATGTTTTAGGATGGTGTTCACAGGTCTCTCTTGACTAACAAACATGGTTCAAAATATCTATACAAGGTTGAAATCTTAGCTCAGAATGACTCTGGTAATGGATTTTGCACTAGTTAGGGAGTAGAAAAATCTATAAATCAACCTCCTCTCCCAAAACCAGTCTATCTTGTTGCAATTTTTTGATTAAAACCTCCTGGTTTACAATGGTCATAGAGTCACTATGCTCTAAATTTTGTAGGCTATCAGGATTAAACATTGAAAAGGTCATGATTTCCTCTCTCCTATACACTCCTATCTTAGTTTCAAAGTAGGATACTTCATTAGGATAGTCATACTCCATGATCATATGTTTCAGACAGGGCTCACTTTCTATCCTAATCTAAGTTGCTACAGCTTTTCATAGTAGCCAATGTGTGAGAAATCCAAGGATAGATAACCTCCAATTCTTTTCATCAAGTCCCATCTTAAAAGCATGTCATATGTCTCAGGGATATCAGCTATCTGAATATTCATATAGGTTTGGATCCATAGGTCTGATCCAATTTGCACATGTATGTTTTTTAGTTCCCCTACCACATTAACCTCAGTTTTCTCTAACTGTATTAGTTTCTTATGAGTCTGAACTGGACTTAAACCCAAATTTTTGTAAATAGAGAAATAAATAACATTACCTAAGGCTCTGGAATCCAAGAGGCAATTATGTAGATTCTTTCTGAAGATTCTCAGGCTTAAAAGGAATGGGGGGTCCCTATCTTACCCTTGTATAGGACTGCATTCATGTCAATAGTTGGATTGGCCTTATTCTTTCCTTTCGATCAATCTGCCTCTTGAAAATCTCTCAACACGATGTCATATTGGGTGGGGCACCACTTCAAGATGTGAAAGAATGACAAAGAGGTCTTTTGTTTCTACTTTTTTGAAATGAAATCGAATTCTATGTCATTATTCATCTCATATTTGGGAACAAAAGTTGAGTTACCTTTGTTTTTAAATTTAGGTGTGCATTTTGGTGGAGGCGAATTGTTGTCATCATTCTAGTTAGGGGGAGCCATGGTATTAGGAGGAGCAGATGTGGTGAACGACCCCTTATTCTGATTTCTCAAAAAATGACCTCCTTGGTTTGGAAGGCCTGAGCATCATAGATATCCTCTTCTGGTTCATTTGCCTCTTTCCTAGTGAAAGGAGATCCCTCTTCTTAGGCCTCATAAGTCATGGTTGTATTCATGGATCCACCACTTTTGTTGGGAGCACCTTGCACTGGGGCATCAAATTGTGCAATCTTAACCACCTTTTCCATCTCTGGGCAGTTAACTTCAGACTGTGCTACAATGTCATGCAACCTACACCAGTTAGTCATAAAATTCAAGTCTGCAATGTTTGTAGTGTGTGGTTTATCCTCACTAGATTGATAATTATGAGGAACTCCCCCATTGTTTGGTCTAGTGTTCCATTGCCTATTATTATTAGACCTCTGGTTGTATCCCCTATTTTGGTTATGATAGTTTTGGTTGGGGAAGTTATGACTTTGGAAATTCCTTTGATTTTGATTGGAATTTTGGTTGGAATACCCTCCCTGATTTTGGTAATTCTGGTTTTGATTCAGATTTTGATTTTGAGTGGGGTTATACTTGAGTTGTACCATATCATTGGTCACCTGGGATAATTTTTTCTTTAGAGTTTCTAACTCTGTTGTTAAATGAGCAATGCGCTCAATTTTTGCAGTAGTTACAACAGAAGGATGTGTCATGGGGTTAGACCCTCCAACATGATTATGAGAATTTTGAGTTTGTTGGGGAGAATCTAGAGTCTCACTATTAAAGAATGGTCATGGGGGTGGATTTTGTAACTCAGCCAAAGGTCCATATGTAGAGTGGGACATCCCTGTGATTGTATTGAACATAGGGGTTGGATTAGGCATCTGATATCCTAAGGAAGTAAAAAGCCCACCTAAACTCCCTGCTTGTGAACTTATTTGCTGCTGTGATTTGATGGCCAGATGATACACTTTAGACAGGGAATCAATATCTAGCGCAAGGTAGGTTCTTTGCAGAAATAAGCTGATCAGCGGGTCTATGGCCTTTATGTATGCTTGGATGGTGATATTCTCAACCACCAAGTACAGGTATTGCAAGTGCTTGTACATCCTCTAGAATCATGTATTAAACAGAGGCAACAATTCGTATGGTTCCTTCCTAATTGTAGCAAATTGGTGGTATAGGATGGCAGGGTCGACATAAACCTGGAATTGGTTAATAAAGGCATCTTCCAAATTTTTCCAGCTCAGGATGGATCCGGTAGGCAAGTTTAGATACCAATTGTAGGCCATATCCCCCAACGAGTAGGGAAATAGTCTACATGCAACATCATGGTGAGCAATTTGAGCCCAAGTAGATGCATCTTTGAATGCATGTATGTGCTCTTTGACACTTCATGATTCTCCATGAGCGTACTTGGGGTAGAATTTCTTCAGATTCATAGGAATTTTGTGTATGCCACCAGGAATATTTCCTAGTGGCAAAGGATTATTCACAAAGAATTCCATTGGTGGTGGTGGATTTGGTTGTGCCAGCTATGGGATTAATGGAAATCTAGGTGGAGTGAGTGGTGGTGGGATCAAAACCCTATGAGCTTTGGGTCTGATAGGGGTTTGGATTTCAACTAATGGTTCTAGATTTGTAGTAGATCTGAGAACTCTTTCAAACCTATCTAGTGAAAAGGACCCGATTTGCTCCAATTTTTTCTTTTGAGCCCTCCTTCTAGAGCCACTTTGCAATAAAGATATCCTCTGATTAAAAATCAAAGGAAGAAGAAATATATCTTATTTTCTTGATAGGTGCATTAACTTTTTTATGAATATCTATAGAAACATCTTCAGGGACATCTCTTTCCCTATCGGTGTCTGTATATATCATCATTGCATCATGATGTTGTTGTCCTTCACCTTTTTCTTCTTGTTTGCACTCTTCCATGCTTCTTTTCTCAACATTCTCTCTTCTCAACCTACTTGAGCATCTGGGAGTAATAGTTTCCTATGTAACTTTTCTCCTTTTCTTCCTTTCACTCCCCTTTTTCTTCCCTACATCCCTTTCCTTTACAACATTCTTCTACTTCTCAACACCTTTCTTCTACTTTTTTCCCTAGAAAATGTCGATGCAATACCTCCCCTAGCTCTAGGTTTTTTAGAGGATGAGGGCTCTTTTGTTAACACCGACCTATGTTCTGGTAGGTCATGTTTTTTAGACCCGCTTTGGCTGCGGGTAGGTGATTCCATTGGTTTAACAAGAGAAATTTATCTCTTAGGTTCATTCTGCTCAGGTTCAATTTTTGGTTTAGACCCAGGTTGAGGTTCATCCTTTGCTTTAGGTGCCTTAAGCAACTTAGTGATATTCTTGCAATTTTTAAAATCATCCCAATTAACCTATGGGTGTTGAATTCTTAGACTCTTTTTAACCAATAGGATTATTAAGAAATTATGGGATAGTGTGGTGTTTGTTTGTTTCCTCTAGAATTTAGTTGCCATTATTTTGAACAAATTATACAATAAATTGGGTACATTCACCAACTTGTCATGTCGTAAATGATTTAACAGCTTAAAATGCACAGTGTATAAGAGGTTGTGATGGCCATCACAAGTAAGATATTTAATGATATAACTAGCACATTTTCCCCAAAAGAATGGAAGGGAAAGTCGCTTTGTACCTTGTGATGTGAAGTCCAAAATTTCTCCTCGCTCACAGAACTCCTCCCTTTCCACCACTGCCTCTGCTCGAGTTGGGTATTCAGACCTCATCTGAGGTAATCCTGTGATTTGAGAAATTACCATTTTGGAGGCATCCACTACTAACCCTTTCACTATTGCCTCATCGTATTGCAATGTAGCTGGAAAATCTCTTGCCATTTCATTATCATACTCAGTTAGCTTCAAGAAATATTCTAACCATCCCACTCTGGTAAAGAGGGGTATAACCATTGGATCTTCTAATATTTATTTATGCGTAGATGGTTCCCTGCGTATAACATCACCTCCCATTGTCTTGATGTTCCACCACCTTCAAAAACCCTCCAATTTCACTGTTCCTTCAAATACCTTCTCTTATACCAAATACTATAACCTCACAATTCCCTTTCTTCTAGCTCAATTAAGTACATGAGTCTCCTTATCTTAGTTTATTTTAGGGTAGAAATCACATTATTTCAAACAACAGAGAGGTTTTTATTTTTTAGGAGGATGGCATAAAATGCTATCTAACAAACTTAGGTGGAAAAAATTAAAAATCATGACTATGATACCCCTTCCCCCAACTTTAATTGAAGTGACCACACTTCATGCATGACTTGGTAGGGGTGATAGGATAATAATTGAAAATACTGGTAAAATTTTTTGCATGCATAATTGAAACCAAGAATAATAATGAATATATAAAGAAATCTAGTTTAATTATGAAAAGTTACCTTTCTTACTTGTGTGATGGCAATTATTAGTCAACACAATTTGAAACTGGAGAAACATGTAATTTGGAATACAATTTATTTGATTAGCATTGGGAGTGGATGGAGAGTTGGAAATGATGAGTTGAGATGCATTTGCTATGACCACTTTATTAGGAAATAAATGAGGTATGTGATATTGATGGAATGCGCGAGAAAAATAATTTGACTTTTCCAAGGTATTGTAGCTTTACTTCCAACAGTTGTTGCTATAGGTACTCCAAGCACATGGCCCATCTACATATGACAGATTTAGTTTTCGACTCCCATCAGAAATAGGTCCCTCTAGAGTAGAATATGTACATCATGGATAATTTGATGTGTGTGCATAGATAAGGTGTTGTGTGTGCATGTGGTTCTAAAGCATGAGAAATTATACCTGAGTGATTTCAGGGGTGGAGTTGTGTAACTCAACCTATGGATCACCAGATGTGTTGGGTATGTCCCGTAATACTGATGTAGGAATCTGTGAATCAGTTTCTATTTGAGGTACACTGTGAGCACCATATTGTTGGATCAATGAAAAGATGAAATCATCATGTTGCATTGGTTTCTTGTATAACTTCAATCTATGACCATTAACAAGAAGTGAGAACTGAACTGCATCAATGGTATGCAACTGTACTACTCCATTGGGGAAAACCTTGCTAATATCATAAGGGCCCAACCATCTAGACTGGAATTTACCTTTGAAATCTTTATACCTTGAGTCAGATAACAGGGCCCAATCTCCCACAATGAACACATTTATTTTTATGTAGTGATCATGTCGTTTCATTCATTGTTGTTGTATTACCTCTGTATGATGGACTGCTTCTATTTTTATCTCAACCAACCCATTTAAAGAATACAACCTTTCTTTTTGTGCTTATGTTAAATCCATTCCCAATTTTTCTGTCGTCCTCAATTTTTTGTATTCAATTCAATAGGAAGGACAACTATCTTTCCATAAAATAACTCATAGGGTGTAAACCCAGTGGTTGTTTTCCATGTAGTCCTATATGCATAGACTACTTCGGGTAACCTTGAAACCCAATCCTTCCTATGCAGTTGCACTGTCATGGTGAGAATGCTTTCAATCTCCCTATTTGTGACCTCCACCTGACCATTAGCTTGTGGATGATAGGGTGTGGATTTCTTATGTCTGATTTTGTATTCCTCAACCAACTTGGTGATTAGATCATAAGTAAATTGGGGCCCTTGGCCAATGACTATTTCTCTAGGTACTCCATACCTAGTAAAAATATCTTCATATAAAAACTTAGCCACATTACCATCTCTTGCAAACTGTAGGGCCTTAACCTCCACCCATTTTGTCAAGTAATCAATGTAAACAAGGATATATTCCTTGTTGTTTGATGTAGGAGAGATTTTTCCAATGAAGTCTAAGCCCCATTTGTAAAAAGGTGCCAATGTCAAATGAGGTTGTAAAGGTATCTCATCACTCTTTGTTGGCCTTCCCATCCTTTAACACCTATCACAACTTTTGGTGTATTTAACATCTTTATGTAGAGTAGGCCAATAATATCCAATTGAGAGGATCTTTAAAGATGTTCTCTTTGTTGAAAAATGTCCTCCGCATGGCTCATCATGGAATGCTTTCATAATATCAAAAATATCATCTTCTCTGATGCATCTTCTCATGATGTTATCAAGACTTGTATAAAATAGATAACCAAATATCGAAGAGTAAGGAAAAAATTTATGAACCAGCTGTCTCTTCTCTCTTGGTGAGAAATATGGTGGAATTTTCCCTATGACCAAATAATTAGCAATATCTACATACCAAGGTGTTTGTACTTGCAAAGAAAACAAGTGTTCAACAGGAAATGAATCATCCGCCACTCCTTTAGTTGATTGTGTTGGTAGTTTTGATAGGAAATTTTCTACCACATTTTCTCTTCCAGGGTTATCTACAATGGTAATGTCAAATTCTTGTAAGAGAAGTAGCCATCTTACCAATCAACCTCCAACTACTGGCTTCTTCATTAAATACTTGATTGATGTGTGATCTATATGGACAAATATTGGATAGCTAGTAATAAAATGTCTAAATTTATGAATAGCATAAACTACAACAAGCATCTCTTTTTTTGATACAATGTAGTTTAATTCTTCCCCTTGAAGATTCTTTTTGATATAATAAATTACATACTCCTTGTTGCCATCCTTCTGACCCAAGACTTCCCCAATAGAAAAATCTGAAGCATCTGCATGTATGTGAAATGGGAGAGTCCAATTCGGTCCTCTCAACACTGGTGCTTGAGTCAGATCTTTCTTTATTTCTTCAAAGGAGTGTTGACACTCATAGGTCCATTCAAACTCAATGACCTTACTCAGCAAAACAAATAAAGGTGCAACAATCTTACTAAAATCTTTGATAAATTGCCTGTAGTAGCCTGCATGACCAAGGAAGCTCCTAACATCTCTTTGTTTCTAAGGAATAGGTAAGGTAGATAATATCTCAATTTTGTGTGGATCAACTTGTATTCCTTCACTGGATATAAATTGTCTCAATAATATTCCCTGTTTCATCATCATGAAACACTTCTCATTTTTGAGTGATAAGTTGTGTTCCTTACACCTTTTTAACACCTTTTCTAGATTACTAAGAGCTTCCTCATAACTTTCACCATAAGTAGTGAAATTGTCCATGTATATCTCCATGCAATCATGCACAAAATCAAAAAATATATTGAGTACTGCTCTTTGAAAGGTAGTTGGAGCATTGCACAAACCAAAAGGTAAGACAAAATATGCATAGGTTCCCCAAGGGCAAGTGAATATGGTCTTATCTTGATCTTCTGGTGCAATGTTGATCTTGTTATAACCACTGAAACCATCAAGAAATGAGAAATATTTCTTTCCTGCCAAAGAATCAAGAACTTGATAAATGAATGGTAGTGGGAAGTGATCCTTCCTTGTGGAAGCATTTAGTTCCCTGTTGTTGAACATTTGAAATAATGAGAGGGGGGATGAATTAGTATTCCATAAAACCATTCAAATAAAATCCATCTAATCATTACCAAAATTTTGATTGAATTAGAAAGAGAGAACATAAAAACAAATCAATGCACCAAAACACATCAACACCAGGATTTTTACATGGAAAACCCCAAAAGGGAAAAACCAGGGTGAGGGTTAACTCACAATATATTATATTCGGATACAAGATATTACAAGGCTCATTTCCAGGACTCATTGTCCTTGAAAGGCTCACAACCTAAATACAAAAGATGGCTAACTGCCAAGATACAAATATTTTGGCTCACTACCAAGAGTATGAGCTGATAGAATACACCTTCAATGTGCAGGGTTCAATTCCAATGAAGCTTCGAATAAGAATAATTGCCTCTCACAATAGTTTCTCAACAATTATGATCTGATCCTCAACTAATAAGGAATTTAGGCTCACATCTTGACTTATTCCTTGATCCTCTTTGCACTTCACCATACTTCTCTTCCTTCTCCTTCCATATTCACATCTTACACTTCTTCACCATACACCACACACCCTCTTTCACACACACATTCTCTCTTCAAATAATCTTATATAAATACAAGTATATCTTATTCATCAATTAGGTCGGCCTAATTAGATGAAAGAAAAATAATCAAAACACTCTTGTCAGCACCATATATGGTTTAAAATATTATGTCTATGTAGTGAAATATATTAGGTCGGCTAACATCCATAAAGTATAACTAGTCTACTTAGTATATTGCATATGTTAGGTCGGCCAAGACTTGAACTTAATCCACAAAAAACTCTAAACCAACATACAATCCTCAAAGAAAACACCTTCTGGATATGAGATTACATTAATTTCTCATCATACTACCATCATATAGACTACCATCAAAACCACAACATTAGAATGTTATCCTTAAGAAAATATAGAGTCTCCCACACTGATATGTTGAGCAGAGAACAATAGTAAAATACAGGGCTAAACTCTATCAGTGATAAATTTCTTCTCACAACCCAAAAATTCTCAAGATCCAAGATATAGCTATCTGAATGAGACATGATAACATGGTTAAGAGATTAGAGTCATATCTTTTCTTGTGGTGAATTCTGGACTCAAAAAACAATGCACTGGTTCATCACAAAAGAACACTACCAGTAGAGAACAACTTTTGGTAAACTAAGTAAACTTTCCGTACAGTTCTCACCATGTTGACATCAATGAAAATATAAGAACAACCAACAAAAATAATTTGTACTTCATTCTCATGTTGCAAGGCTCCATAATTCCAATAATCTCCCCCTCTGGCATTGATGGAAAAATGCATGCCAAAAATATTTTTCAATATAAGGCAACTAAATACTCCCCCTATCAAAATTGTTGTTAAAAAAATTTATTTTTCCTTTTTCTATCTCTATCTCTCCCCCTTTGACATCAATGGAAAAGGATGGGGTCTGGTATATATATATATATATATGCATCAAGACTTGACCAAAAGGATATGAACACAAATAGTTGAATCAACTTGAAGATGAGGAACCTTTGAGATTCTTCAGGGTGCCCTTCCATAAGGATTTTCCTTCTTCCCATGTACCTTTTTCACTTACAAGAGTCTTGTGTATTAGTTCAAGCTTAGTCAAGGACTCTATACCATCTGCTAAAGTATTGGGACTAATATTAATCTCTGATAAGCTACCAATACTGTCAAGAGCACTAGATACATGAATGTGCCTAAGTTTAACTATGTCTCTAAGTGCCACAAAATTCTTAATCACTTATGTTCTTTGGTCCTATAGGGAAAATAATTTTTCCTGAAGCTACGCAATGTAGGACCATCTCTAATTACCTCCATCTTCTACCAATCTATATGTATCTACTTGAGTGCTCATTCTAGTTCCACTATTCCTTATCTCATCTCTTATGTTTAGTGTACTTCCAAACTATTTTAGGAAAAAGAAAGTAGTTCCTAAGCCTCTTCCTCACAAAATTGTACACTCTCCAATTCCTTCATTACTCGACGATGTGCATTTGCACATTTCTTTTTGATATCTTTAATATTTTCTTCAACAAGCTTGATTCTAGCATGCACTTCCAATCTGAAGATGTAGACCTTCAAAGAATCAATCATGTTTCTAATATTTTCGACAACTGAAATAGATGAATCAAAATTAGCATCAGGAATAACCTTCTACAATTCTTCCAAAGCTCCTTGAATTTTTATGCTTTCATGCTTATGTTGAGCTCTCTCTGATTCACTTCCTTCAATGACTTCTTGTTTGACAACACTCTTTCTCTTCTTCCATTTTTTGGTTGCACTACCAAAGGTACCTTCTACATTGGGATTCTTATGGATTTCCAAAAGAATTCTTGCATAACAATCAATCTCAGCCTCTGATACTTCATAGTCTAACTCGAATATCCACACCAACCTTGATTCAATTGCTTCCATATGACAAAAATTTGTAGAGACTAGGAAATTGATATTTTGAGAGTACCTTTTAGTAACACTTCCTAGAATCCTTTATCTTTTGATCATCATCATTTGAAATGTTCCAAAGAATGCAGCAAGAGCATTCTCTTGAGCATCCGAATTGCCAAGATTTATCATGAAATTCCTAATTTGATGGGAAATAGGTTATGTATTTCCATTCTATTTTTCCTATTACCAATAATTCTTTCAAGAAGTAAAAGAGTAAGTAGACAATCAAATTACTGTACCAGAATGTATTCTTCTTGCTCTTCTTGATTTCCTTTAACTTCTACAAAATATTTATTCTAAGTAGCTCACATAGGTCATAAGCCATACCTCTTCTAACCATATCAATAGCAGTGTGTACAAAAGCAGTGGAAACTATGAGGTCATTGCTAGGTAGAAAAAAATTATGACCAATAACCATCGCAACATATCTGATGACCAGATCTTCAATTGTTCTAAAAATAAGCTCTTTCCCTTCGAGGATCGCACCAATCACCTTAATTATCTCTTGCTCATCTACATCTTTTTGTTTGGGAGTTGTTCCAGAGGAACACAAACCAGTTACATCTTTGATTGCTTCTCTGGTAATCGAATGTGCTTCATCAATCCACAATGATTCATTATGAATTCTGCTCAAAACTATTTGAATATTCTTCCTATCAAACTCAAACAAGGGAAATTTTCGCCAAACATCCAACTTCTTCTCAACTAACACTTTGTAGGCATCATGGTTTTCTTCCAATTCATTCTTCCATAGAACACTTAACTGAACTAGTGACATTTCCTCTATCTTACTATAGATGAATGCATAGATATATTTAGTGGGAAACACTCTAGGAGGAATGCAAGAGAATGCACCAACTGACTCTTCCGATAGATTTTTCAAATGTTTCCTCAAATTGACTTACAATCTATCTGAAATATTCACAATATTTGAATTATCCATAGCAATAAAAATGAAATATTTTTCAATCAGGAATACCTCTATAGTTTCCAATAAGGAAAAGATAGATATCCAGCTTTTGGAGCATGCTTGAATCCACTTCGATCTCTTTTTCCCTTCAAACCCTAAAATACTGAATTGGTCTGGCTTCTCTATACTTCTTTTTATGATTCTCTTAAAATATGTATGCCTCTTGAAATATATGAATTTATTTCTTTCATTCTGAATACTTTTGTAATATATGCTTCAAATTACAAGTAGATCACTTTGAAAATTGTGTGCACCTCCATTCTTTTAAATTCTGTAGACTTCATTCTTCACACATGCAACTAAAAAATTCCTTAAATTCATTACCACATTAAATGTGCTTCTACCATGATGTGACATAAGTATCAATGAGGAGGTTTATTAATTTTTCTGATAATTGCTCCCCCTTAGACATTGCTAGACTAAAAAATTGATGGGCGTATCTGCACCAGAAGTCGAAACAGATAAGACTAATGATTGTGATTCAAATTGCTTGAATTCTCCTTCCTTTCTCCAAATACTTTTCATCTCTTTTCTCACTTCTTCCTGATCAATTATTTTTTCATGCTTCTTTGTCAGATAGTTATCTTTTCTCCTTCTGTAGTTATTAGCAGGATGTTCTGGATTTTTGTACTTACAACAAATGTCATTCTTCCTTCCATTCTTTCTTTTATTCAATCTATTTTCATACTGATTAGCTTTATGTCCAATCTTCTTGCACTTAAAACATTTGCTGGAGAATGATAGAGTATCATTCATTCTACTTTTGCAGTCTTTTGCCTTATGGCCAAATTTCTTGCAAGAATGACAAACAACGTTGAAAGAAAAATACCTTAGAGCATTAGGTTGTCTAATGGGAGTTCTTCCAGAATCACTTCTTAAGTTCTTGATTTGTCCATCTTTGTCAGAAGATTGCTTCACTTTTGAACTATGACCTTCTTCAAACCCTAAACCACTTTTATCCATTGCTAGTCTTTGAGAAATAATCAACTCATCAAGCATTGCAAAGCTTACCTTAAATTTATCCTCAAAACTTCTTTCCTTTTCCATATCTAATCTCAAGATTTCTTCTTCTTGCTCAAGCTTAATAAATTCATCCAATTTCTCTTGAATTTCAACTTGCTGACAACCTTCAACTCTTTTCGCTTCTTCCAGTTGTTGTAATAGTTTGGTGATCTCATCATTTCCCTTCTTAATTGATCATAGGCATATTCATACCTTCTCTTAAATATTTGATACACTCATTCGCTTCCTTCAACTTATTCTTTAGATCTTCAATTTCTTTTGAATATCTAGTAGAGATCACTTCTAAAGGAAAAAATTTCTTATATTAAAATTCTAAGACCTTCCTCAAGTTGTTAAGTTCCTTAAGAGGAACCAAACTCTTATACCAATTGTTGAACATCCAGAATATTGAGAGGGGGGTGAATTATTATTACATAAAACCATTGAAATAAAATCCATCTAATCATTATCACAATTATGACTGAATCAGAAAGAGAGAACATAAAAAAAAATCAATGCACCAACATACATGATCACCAAGATTTTTGCATGGAAAACCTAAAAAGGAAAAAACCACAGTGAAGGTTAACTCACAATATATTATATCCGGATACAAGATATTGCAGGGCTTATTGCATATACTCACTCTCCTTGAAAGGCTCATATCATGAATACAAAAGATGGCTAACCACCAAGCTACAAAGATTGTGGCTCACTACCAAGAGTATGAACTGATAGAATACACCTTTAGTGTGCAGGGTTCAATTCCAGTGAAGCTCTAAATAAGAATAACTGCCTCTCATAGCAGTCGCTCAACAATTTTGATCTAATCCTCAATTGATAAGGCATTTAGGCTCGCATCTTCACTTATTCCTTGATTCTCTTTGCAATTCACCATACTTCTCTTCCTTCTCCTTCCATATTCACATTTTACACTTCTTCACCATACACCACACACCCTCTTTCACACACACTTTCTCTATTCAAAGAATCTTATATATACAAGTTATCCTATTTATCAATTAGGTCGACCTAATTAGATGAAAGTAAAATAATCAAAACATTCTTGTCGGCACCATATATGATTTAATTTTTTTTTGTCCATGTAGTGCATTATATTAAGTCATCTAACATCCATAAAGTATAACTAGTCTCCTTAGTATATTGCATACATTAGGTCTGCCAAGAATAGAACTTAATCCATAGAAAACTCCAAACTAACATACAATCATCAAAGCAAACACCTTCCAAATCTAAGATTACATTAATTTCCCATAATACTACCATCTGAACCGCAGCATTAGAATGTTCTCCTTAAGAAAATGTGGAGTCTCCCACATTAATATGCTAAGCAAAGAACAATAGTAAAATATAGGGCTAAACTCTGTCAATGATAACTTTCTGCTCACAACCCAAAGCTTCTCAAGATACAAGATATAACTATTTGAATGAGACATGATAACATGGTTAAGAGATTAGAGTCATATCTTTTCTTGCGGTGAATTCTAGACTCAAAAACCAATGCACTGGTTCATCACAAAAGAACACTACCGATAGAGAACAACTTCTGGTAAACTAAGTAAACTTCCCATACAATTGTCACCATGTTGACATCAATGAAAACACAAGAACAACCAACAAAAATCATTTGTACTTCATGCTCATATTGTAAGGCTCCATAATTCCAACCTGTAACCAACATAGAATCTCCATTTCCCACCTTTCTTGGGAACTATTACCAATGGTGAAACCCATTCACTATCTGATATAGGGTATATAAAAATTGTATCTAAAATATTTTGTAGTTTAGCCTTCACTATATCTCTTAGAGATGGATTCATGTGTCTGTGTGGCTGTCTTATAGGTCTGTAGCCATCATTATTGTAAATTATGTGCATGCATAGATCAGGATCTATGCCCTTCATATCATGTCAATCCCATGCATATGTGACTGATTGTGCCTCCAACACTCTTTGCAAAGAATTTTGTTGTTCTTCTGTCAAGGCATTGTTGATATTTAACTTCCTTCCTAGCATAATTTCCAACTCCTTTGATGACCCTTCAATTGATGAGAGATCAAGGCTTGGTATGATAGGTAAGAATTGTTGAGGAAGTAATGAAAGAAATAGTTATGATATCTCTTCTATAGAATCGGTAGGTATAATACTTTGTAAGGGGTCTTGTAGGTATATGAGACAATCCTATTACTGTGGACTCCTGCCACAGTCATTTTGGATTATATGATAAATAAGCTCATCTTCATCCTGGTCATCCAATAATGGGTTGCACTCTATGGTCATCAATATCTGTAGAGAATAGTTATCTTCCTCCTCTTAACCCAAATTGGGCCAAATGGTGTGCTCCCGGTCTACATATGGTTGGGAAGGTGGATAATTAAGAACCAAGTTCTTTGCAATTGTCCCATTGGATATTATCATTTTACTAGCCCTGCAGCCTATGAATGCATCAAATTTTGCCAACCAAGGCCTACCTAGGATGAGTGGGTAACCCACAAGATTAACTTTGGGTTGCAACACTATGAAGTTTGCAAAGTATTCCCAAGAATCCAAGGCAATAACTAGGTCTTCAATAATTCCCTCAAGCTTGATTGTGGACCTATTAGCTAATTGTAAAACAATTTGTGTGGGCCTGATGTTGATCAACTAAAGCAACTGCATTGTTTCTTTTGTCATGAAATTGATGACTTCCCCTAAGTCTATCAAATTATTCTTAATGAGGGTCTCATTAATCTTAACGTTCAAAAATGGACTACCAGGATCAGTATACTTAGGGATTGTAATGTTCCCCAACATGATATCTGGAAGATTCCCTAAGACATGGACTGTCTGTGGATATTTCCTTTTCCTACCTAGTTTCTTAAGACAGAGATCCCTTACAATTTTGGTATAGATAGGGATATCTTTGATAGCTTGGATAAGTGGTATTTTGATGTTCCCATCTTTTAATTGTCCTAAAAGGTCTGTCTTAGCCTCTATGTAATGCTTTTATAGAGCTAGGTGTTTAGGAAAAGGTGGCTTGGGATTTGAGGTAGTTTGGTGTATCTAATTTGGTTTAGGCTCCAAATATGGTTTATCAGAAGCCTCAACTATAGGTTCCTCATCCTCCATCTTTGTAATTTGGGGAGAGGAAGGTCCAGCAAGTTGTTTTCCTGATTTGAGGTGGACATCACTCACCTCTACCTCATAAGTGGGGTATTGCATAGCTTTGTTAGTATAAGCCTGTTGAACAGGATTAGTGTTAGGGTTAGGTGCATTTTGGGTAGGTATTTGTGGCTTGGGTGGCTAGGATACATGATTTGATGGAGGCATTAGAGCTTTTTACTATTATGGAGGAAGCATGGGTTGCTAATAATTCATATTTTACTATTGCCATTGTTGGCCTTTCTGCCACTGAGGCTGCAACTAATTATGTTGGGTTGTTCATTGTGGATTATAATTAGAACCTTGAAAATTCTGTTGCAGCCAAGGATTTGGCTGTTGATTCCAATTTGGCTAGGCTTGTGGCCAATGTTGAGGGTTCTACCTTTGGTTTTTGTTTGCTATCCAAGGTTGAGAGTTCCAAGTAGAAAAAAATTAGTTTCCAATAGGAAAAGATGAATTAAAGCTAAGGGGGTCTTGCGGAGTACCTTGTATCTACTTCCATGGCCTCCTTTGTGCTATATAAAAGAGTTGTCCATCATCTCCTTCAATGGGTTGAAAATCAAGCTTCTCAACTTTATCCTACTGGATACTAGCCACTCTTTTGCGTTTACAATTTGCTTTTCATTGCCTATAGCTTGGACAATATTTAGTGGGAATAGCCTAAGCGTCCTCCTGCTTTTTCTTAATATGGAGAGTATCCAAATTTGTTTCCAAATGACTAATTATATTCTCCTTCATGTTGGATAACAGATTGCTCAACTCTACTTTTGAAACCCCAGTAGATGATTTACCAAGAACTGATGTTCTATTGTCTCTTGGCCTCTTTGTGAAGATCTTGAAATAATTCCTATAGGCCTTACAAATGTCTAAAAATGGTTGTTGAGAAATATCTCCCTAGCCAATGAGGTTCAAGGCATCCATGTTATCTTCATTAACCCCTCTCAAAAAGACTAGCTTGAGAGACTCTTCTGCCAACTTGTTCTAAGGGTTTTTCTTGAGAGAAAATTGAAATATTTCAACATAATCCTCTAAAGGTTCATCATCCTTTTGTGTCATTCAAAATATATCATCCTTCCTCATGTCAGGTCCTCTATAGTAGTACTGATACTTCTCCAAGAATAGTGTCTTCATAGTGTCCCAGTTAGGAACAACATCTTTACCTAATACCATAAACCATCTCAAAGCTACATCTTTGAGGGTGGCAAGGAAAAGTTTTAACCTATGTGCATTATAATTATAGTCATAACTTCTACATAAGACATCAAATTCAAAGAGGAATGTATCTAGGTCTTTAGTCATTAACCCATAGAAAACTAGCAAGGTTGAAGGATGAATGTTCTTCAGCATGGTGGCCCTTTCCTAGTTAGTAATAGGAAACCCAAATGTTGGTCGGGCATCATCATCATCTCTTGCATCACCCATGGTGTGGTATGTTCCTTCTATGTGTTTGCTAGAGGTTGGTGAAAAAGAAATTTCTTCTTCAGTGGTACCTTCACTCTGAGCATTAGGGTCACCAGTTTTTGCAATAGAGGGAAGGAACCTACCCAAGGGATCTGTTTGCCTCCACATACATAAAATATGATTTTAGATTCAACAGACCTAAATAATGTTGGTAGCTTTGGTATTGAAAAAGGAAGTATCTAACAGTCCTAATGTGTTGAAAAGAGAAATTTAACTATGAAAAAATGTAAGAACAAGTCTATGGAGATAGCACCATCCTCGAAAATGGTGCCAAAAATGTAGAGTCTAAGCTAATGTATTGTAAACTTGGTAACATATACTCAATTCAGAGGGTTAGCTTGTTGAACAATCCACTTCACGTTGCTTAATACTACCTTAAATCATCAACCAAGGTGCATAAACTTATGACAATATTGCACTATATGTGCCTTCATAGACTCTTGTTCACCTAAATTATCCTATGCAAACCTATTTAGACTATTCTACTTTGTTGGAATCTTATAGAATTGCAAAAATAGTAAAAGTAGTTATAGAACCTAATGGCTATGGGTACCTATAGCATAAGTTGTAGGTGACTGCTAATAACAAGCAAGTACAAAATCAATCCAAAAATATTCAGAATAATAGAATAACCAAATCTAATATCTAGAGTGCTAAGATTTTTTAATTACACAAATTTTCATGAAAAACAACTACTATAATCAACTGTAAGAACTCTTCTACTTTACTTTGCAATGCATTTATAAAACAATAAAAATAGAATTAATAGGAATGCATAAATAAATAAGTAAATAAATGAATTGAGGGGCAGTAACTCGAGTGGACAGCTCAGGGGACTATCTTAACTTAGAACCAAATCTAACTTAGATTCTTATGCATCCATATAACATACAACTCCATTCATTACATATCACTAGATATTCAAACAAAATCCTTCACGCAGATTGTATTCAGTAATTGCACTTCAACATGTTTTTAGATTACTTGAACTGGAAAATGACTAACTGCCTAATAAATTGTAACAACCAACTAACTTTTCTACAAACTCATCCCCTGAATTTATACAAAAATGGGGAGAGACTTATTCAAACTAGTAACTAACTGTAACCATTAATCCCACTCCTAGATATGAGGATGTGAGAATAAGATTGACTTGTTCATTCTAATTGAAAAAGAAAAAGAGACCTATTCAACTAAGAACTTCAATGAAGCGAATTGCATGTGAAACACATAAGCAAACGTTCAGAGTTCTAGAACAAGTATCCTCCAATATTTATTCTTGGTTCACGTTCAGCTCCACAGCTCCATGTACTTTAGGCAGGTTGAACTTCCACTGCTTTGGTTCTTGCTACAAATGCTCCATTCTTGTTACCACATGTTGAGCTACAAAGAAGTTAATCCACACAACATACATTTACAAATAACCTTCATAATTAAATCATAGAATTCTATTCATACACATACATTCTTATGTTTAAATCATGCAATACTACGAATATTATCACCATAATCCATATTCACATACTAGGTTCAAAGTTGCAAGGTATGTTGTGAAAGGATAACATATTATGAAATTTTTTGTCTGAAAGATACTTAGAAAAGATATAGTGTCTAAAATCATATAAAAATAATAGAAAAAGTACTAATGACCAAGCCCATCAATGTAGGAACATTGTTTGGGAAGTATATCTAAAAGTATCTGAAGATATGCAAAAAAAAAATAGAAAATAAGCTATTAGCTGGACCCATCATCTCCCCCCAACTAGCCTTTTTCTTGTCCCCAAGCAAACACTAGGGATATTGATTTTACTACAAAGTAATTTTTCTTAGGTCCATAAATGTGTTAACCCCTTGAATCAGTTTCAAATAAAAACCTTGATATTTTGAAAGTTGCCCCACCCTGATAATTCATGCTTTCTCACATTCATCACCCTTCTCCCTAGTCCAATGTGGAACTAGATAGATTAGGATGGGTGGATGAAAGGTGAGTGGTACCCAATGAACTCCTTTGTTGACACCATCTACCATATATTTGTGTGTCCTCTGAAGCATAGTAGTAAAATTATATACAGAATGTGGCTCCTTCTTCTACAATTTAGGTGTTAAATTATTCCATCTATTTTGTACATGCTTGTAACACTGTTGTCCAATACCTACAGCTAACATATTCATTCTTTCATAGTATGCATCCCTAAGTTTCATGATTTTCTTACCTACTCCCTTATGTTTAAGAAGTTTTAGCCATTCATCAATGAGTGCATATGGATCCTTAGCCTCTCTTCTTATTGGAAGTGCAATGGATTTTTCTTTTTTCTTCATACTCTTCCATGATTTCACCCCTTAGCTACTCATTCCTATAGTAAGAGGCAAGTGCCTTGATATGAAGATTTCCCAAAAATATTAAAGGGATCCATTCTATCCCATCAGGTATTACATAGTTGTGCAAATAAAACTCACACAATTGATCATGTTCTTCGGGTGTGGAAGCAGCAAAAATTTCAAGAAACTCAAAAGTTTGACTCATGCCAATTGAATGCTTGCTAACTAGTCTATTGAACTGAAAGCATATAAACCTTTCTTGTAAAAATGGTGCATAATTTCTCAGTGGAAGCCTACATATGACAATTTGTGCAGCATTATTTGTTATCTCCTCTAACCAGACTATTGATTTGTTCAATTCCATATCTCTTTTCTCCAATTCCTTTACGAATGCTTCCTTTTCATTCTTCCACTTCTCCTTTTCCTGTGCAAATTCATTAGTCACTTTCCATAATTGGTAGCCAAGTGAGAAGGTTGTGTGGTAATCAGGAGTTTTGAGAGGAGGGGGTTTTTTCATCTAGCATTGCTAGTTCTTTGTCCCATGTCTTGGTAACAACCAACTATGCCAACAAATCTAGCTTAGTGCCATGACCATATAGCTATAGTTTCTCGTACATCTCCTACATTTTTACTTCTCTTTCCTTATCCTTCTTCTCATAATTATGTATCAAATCCTCCGAGTGTTTAATCCTATCCAATGCCTTTTGGAGCTCTTTTCTTACATCTATTTCTTCAATGTAGACTTCCTCTAAATCTTCAAAGACCTCATTCCCTTCATTATAGTCCCCATGAACAAGGATATCTAGGGTTTTTGTTTGTAATTTCTTGGAAGTAAATAGATCTTCTAATTTATAATCAAAAGTTGTCACCACATACCTTCTCTTTCTTGTTGGTATACTCACATTATCAGGAACATCACCTTCTAATTAAGAGTCAGTTTCTACAATCATAATGTTGTCAATTAGGATTGCACCCTTAGCCAAGATAAACTTAACTATCCTATTGAAACATGGAAACACTCTCAAATTGTGGGTGATCTATGATGAGATTGAATCTCTAGAGTGGGTTGGTTCCCCCAGAAAATCACCTAATCTAAAAGACTTTCTGAGGAAATGGTTAGGAGGAAAACTGAAAACGAAATCCTAAAACCTAAAGATGATTCACCAAAAAATTTAAATATTTTGATAACTTTTCTCACAAAAAATTCCCAAAACTTCAACTCTCACAATATCACCATAAAACATATAAACCAATAGTGATTTGTATGAAGGCTCTCAAGACTGAACACAAAATACAACTTGAGTTATATGAAACTCTTGCACACAAGTTTGGAATAATAAGACATAAAAGGATTTTATATTTTGAATCACAATAAACATCAAATTATCACTGCAAATATGAGACAAAAAATGAGAAGGAAAGGTCTAATGTTTATTAAAACTGAAGGAGTATCAAGCTCAAAATTTGAGTACAAAAGTGTTTGCAAAAACCTCTAAAATGAGTAGGAGAGAAAGAAACAATAATTTGAACTGGGGAAAATCAAAATTTTCTCCAACTTATATCTCCCAAGTGTCTCAAATAGTGAGAATAGAAAAATCAAACTAAACTGCATCTCAGAATGGCAACTCTAATCCATTTTCGAGCTCCAAAGAAAAGCCTAAAAAATAGTGTCCAAAACTGCTCCAAACTGCATGAGAAAGATAAAAACTTTCTATCTCCAATAAGTTGATCCAAAAGAGCCACAAAATCAGGCCCAAACTGACTCATAACTGAAAATAGAAGGTTCAGTTTGTTCATGTTTTTCCAATTTCTCCCAAGAACTCAAACTCATAAATAGAAAGATCCAAAGGGAACTCAAGTGCACCAATAAATTGCATTTATTAACAATTAATTAAGCAATTTATAGGAACATTGCTTAATCAATGTTTTACAATTTTGCAGTTTCAGAATTATAATATTGAAAGGCTTCAATTTTACTTGTTTGGACCTTTTTGCAAAGTACCACTTTCCTAATTTGAGTCTTTGATTTTCAAGATCAAAATACATCTCTTTTAATCCTTTATTTTTCTATAAAAAAATAGAAAAATAACTCCTAGATCACAAGGTCATATGATTTTATCATAAGTTATGAAAAACTGAGGCCTTAAAGAGATTTGACCTAGGGAAAGGAAAGGCCAAGGTGCAAGACTTATGATTTTCTCATAAAATCATAAAAGAATAGTATATGACTATATGATTTTTCTTTAAAAAATAAAAAGAAAAACTAAGGCATGGCTCGGCCTAAGCATAAACATTTGCAAACAAGGTATTAGTTGAGGCATTTTGTCTTAAGACAATGTGATAAAAGACCTTAGCTTGAATTGGGGAAAATGAAACCCTAACATCAAAACAATCGAACTCCTTGGTTTTTGGCCTCATTTTGCAATTGATACTTTAGGAAAATATGCTTTACACTCGACCATCATGGGGATTAGGTTTTGAGCTCAAATCTACACTTTTCATGTTGATTCTCCTCTGTTTGATGTCAAATATTTTCAGGAATTCGATGGTAAGTTGTTTTTTCACCAATATGAAACATTTTAATTCCATCTTGAGGAATTCTTGGGCCTCTAAGCCGCAGCCATGATACACTTTATGATGTATTTTTCTTATGTTTGTATTCTCTGTCGATGCCTTGCTTGCATTGGTTGCTATTGGAGAACTTGGTTTGCACTTTTGAGAGGAGAAATCTAGGAAAAACCATTGAACTTTCATGTATTTCTTCACAACAACAATGAGGGTAAGATTCCATTCTTCGAATCTTGCATTTTTACTTATTTCTGAGTGTTTCAAAGCTTGCATAAGCTCAAATCTTTCTATTTTCTTCTGCATTTGTGATTCCTATGTAAACCCCAAGTGGGTTTCGATGTATGTGAAGAAGGATGTGTTCTTAGATCGCGACCATGAGAACCCATAATACATTTTATTGTTTGTATTTCCATCTTGGTTTTGTGTAGAAGGACTCCATTAGAGCTCAAACCATGATAGAATAATGAGAATCTTGTGAAGAGACTGGCTCCTTACACTTTGGTTTACTAATTTTTGGGTTTTGAAAACCTTAATGGGTGCAACCATTCATGCATTTTTGGGTTTGTTCTCCATTTGGGTATTTCATTTTTTTCTTGCAAGCTTAGGGTTTCATTAGTTTTCTTTTGTATGCAACAAAAATGTGATGTTGCTCAACCTCTTTAAAGAAAAATGAAAACCCTCTCTATGAGAGGTCGTGGGCATCACCATTTCTGAGTGTTTTATCTTTATGCTTGATGTAATTTGAGTTCTCTCCATTTTTTGAGAATGCAAAAAGAGATACTATTTTTCATTTTTCTGAATGAAAGTAAAGGAAATGCTCCACCATACAGGGCCAAAACCTCTAAACTTTTATGGGTTACCCATTTTCCGAATGTGATGCAAATGTTGTTCATTTTTCAAAACTCTAGTATCATCATGGCATTTGTTCATTTGCTTTCAAGGAAGTGCATATTTGGCTTCAAAATAAGATAGGAATGGAGATAATATTGCTTATTCTTTTGAAGAAAAACAACATAACTCCACTTTCTTTAATGTACATGCAAATGTAGCTCCATTTTGTTTTCTCTCAGAAATGCAAGTTTGTTATATTAAGAGTTTTCTTTTCAAAGCACATACTGGGTACTCTTTCAAAACTCAACTATTGTATTTGCATTCTCTTTCAAAAATTCTTCAAAAACTCAATGTTGCATTTTGTTTCCATTCTATGTTGTGCAAAAGTAAATTCTTTTCTTTCTACTTACACATACAAATGCAATACGGCATGATGCACCTACAAGCATAGTGAAAACCTCACCATTGTTTGCTTTAATTCATTATCTATTCTGAAAAATACATGAGGCACTACTTCCCTTCACCATCTAGAAGCATCAAACACTCAATGATAAACCCTCTTTGTGAACATTTCTCTTTCAAAGTTAACAATATCGATACAATGGAACAATAGATCATGAGTACATGCTTTTATGATGTTGTTTATATGTAAAACATTGTCTCCTTTGGAATTTGCATACACAAACTTCTGATGATCATTATACACTGCACAAATAGTCCATAATGGTTATTTTTCTCTTCATGTTGTTGCCCACTTCATTTTCAACTATGTACTTTGCATTTCACTGCTTGATAGAGATTAAAGTCTTTTGTACTCTTCATGCATTTTTATCCTATTGAGAGCAGCTACAGCTGATATGAATATGCTAGTCTTGATACCTTGCATGGCTCTAACTGTGTTTAGCATGACTATTTGGGTTATGAATAAGCACAACTTGCACCTTGTCACTCCTCCACTTGCAATGATGAGTAGGAACAACATATTAAAGTGTGTTTATACCTTTTTTTCAGTGCCTTTCAAGTGTTCCTCATATTACTTTGATTGTTGTCCCATTATTGTGAGCTTTGATTATGTATGCATGTTCACTATCACCTTCATGATGATGCACTCCTTACTACTTCATTTGCAAGTATTACTTGTAGTCACCTTGATGAACATGTTTATGAAAAATATACCAAGTTGGCACCATCACAAACAACATAACAAGAAGCTCATTCCTTGTTGCCCTATCAAATGTGAACACTTCAAACAACCCAATTAGCATAAATAAAACATGACAAGGCAACAATAATCACTCAAAATTGATAGCAATAGAAATATTTCAATATAAAAATGATGCATTTCATCTATTTTGTACTTAATCTGGGCATTCAAATGAGCTCTTTTCCACTCATAATTTCCAATTCATTGCACTTCAGATTGACTATTATGAATGGTCAATGATCTTAAAGCTCTTGCAGTTGCTTTATGATTTACTCCTTCAAAGAATGTTTCCCTTTGAGAAATTATGGATGTGAATATGAATTCCTTCCTCAAACCCCCTCTTGAATGTTAAGGGGTAGCATGTTGGGTTCAACCCTTGTGGGAGCCCATTTTTGTACCACATGCTATTATGTCTTTAAAAATAGATTAGCAACATGATTTCTCCTATACCTGTACAGTGAACAAATATGTTAGATAAAAACCAATGAAGCTCAATGCTCCTATGATGTCTCATTTTTCAGGCTCTCTTGCATACTTCTAATGTTTATTCAACTGAATCAATACATTATAGGCAATGCACTATATTTTTGTTGATAGAGCACATAGTGAAATTCATATCTGGAGCTCTAACAACTTTTCTCAACATGATGCAGGTTCATTCAAGATCGGGAGCAAGTAGGAGCAACAACAATGAAGACCAACTAAAGACCCAAACCAAGCAATGATGGATATTTTTTTCATTATATGCTTCTTTTCTTTTCTTAATCTTCAGTTGTATAGTTCATTACTTATGATGAATTGCTTCATCTACTCCCATGACTTGTGTGGGACACTTGATCTCTCTTTTCTTTCCAATGAATGTGAAAACAACATTTTGCAATCTTGTATAATTTTGTATATATCTCTCTTGCAAAATGAATGAAACATTGTAAAGTGTATGAATTATTGCAAGATGAATGAAAGCAATATATTATATCTCATGTATTCTCTTTTATGTTGTTAAACACTGAAAGAAAAAATGAATGCTCTCTTTTATTGAAAACACATTGCATAATGAAATTGAAATTTTCCCTTTAAACTTAAAAATATGCAATGGTTTAATCAAATCAGAAATGAATTGAAATCTTTTCACCTTAAGATGAACATAAGCTATTTTAGCTCTGCTAATTTGAGCTGTAGGTGAAAAATTGGTAACACATAAAATTTTCTTGACGTTGTTCTTGTTGATGTTGTTCCTTACTCATCTATTTTCCTTCAGGTTTCCCTATATTTTCCTTTGTGGAACCATGTTTACTTAATCTTCCAAAGCATCTAGGTGTGAGTGTTTCTTTCTCAATTTTCTTCTTACCCTTTTGAACACTCTTCTTCTATTTCAGGAACATCCTCCTTCTTCTACTTTTGAGTATCCCTCTTTTTCTTTGAAATATCTTCCCTTCCTTCTAGTTTATCGGGTGTAGAGGAGGTGGATGCACTACCTCTCTAACTCTTAGATTTTTGTTGACCTTGAAGAAGAAGGAAATTCCTCGGTTATAGGTGGACTAGGCTCTAGTTTTTCAGGTTCTTCATGCTCACCTTGGCTATGAGCAAGTGAAGCCACAGGTGAGAGATGAGATTTTTCCTCTTCAAGCTCATTTTGGGGCTCATTTAGGGGTTCTACATCCTTAGGTACTATGGGTGCATCCAACAAACTATTAATGTCTATGCATTCCTAAAAATACTCCCACTTCACCTATGGGTATTGAATCCTTAAACTCCTCTTTATCAATAAGGTAACTAAATAGTGATGAGAGAGGGAGGTATCACTTTGTTTTCTCTGTTATTATAAGGCCATCTATTTCAATAGGTTGTAAAGAAAATTTGGCACATTCACTAACCTATTATGCCTGAGATGAATAAGTAATTTGAAATGAGCTGTATATAGAAGATTCTACCTACCATCACAAGTGATGTATCTAACAATGTAAGAGGCGCATATTTCCCACAACCAAGGGAGGGAAAGTTCTCTTCATACCTTGTGATGAGGAATCTAATTCCTCTCCTAGTATGTAGAACTCTTCCTGAGTTGCAACTGCATCAGCTCGATCTAGAAATTTTGTACTTTTTCTTGGTAGTCTTGTAACTTGTGCAACGAAAGTTTTAGAGGCATCTACTGATAGTCCCTTTACCATAGCTTCATTATATTGAAGAGCATCTACAAACCTTCTTGTCAAATCATCACTGAATTCTATTAATTTCAAGAAGTAATCAAGCCAACCAACCCTTGTAAAAAAGGGTAAGACTGTTGTGTCCTCCAAAATTTGTTGGTGAGTCACTGGCTCCCTTCTTATGACATCTCCTCTCATCCTTGCTTACTTCTCTACTCCATGCACTAAATTCAGCTTTGTAAATACAAATCAATATTTTCCTTCCACCTTCAAATTTCTCTATCACCTTCAAAACCCCTTCACTTCCTTTCCGTTTCCTCATATATACTTACTACCATGCCATACTACAAGTTTCCCTTCTCAGTAGTAGCTTAATTCAGGCTCATGAAAAAATTCTAAGTTCAACTCTAGTCTAAACAAAGCTCAAGTTCTAATAAGTTCTTAGGGTTTTAATTTTAGCAATTTGGAAATAGCAACGGAAATGATAGAAAAAATAAAACATAATTAAGAGGGTTTTGCATGTCATTGTATTCATTAAATTTGATTTGGGTGGCAGATTTGAAAAGACTGATGAAAATACCAAGTTGTACCCTCCCCCCAACTTAATTGATAAAGTGACCTCACTTCACGTTTATGATTTGGAGGTGGGTTAAATATGAAATGATGGTAATTAGTGATATAATAGTTCACATGCATTGAGTAATATGAAAAATATAATGAAAGTATAAAGAACACTATAATAATCATTATAGTGTACTTGAAGTACCACCTTAAAGAAATAACCATCCGCAATGCATGTAAACTCAAGAGAATACATTTTTTCGTTGATTCAATGGGATGGATATTAATTGCAAGGTTATGAATAGTGGGTGTCAAGTACAAATAATGGGATGAGTATGACATATATGAGCTGGCGATTTGACAACTCGAGTATTTGAAATGTGAATTGGAAGCAAATAAATTATGATGTGGGTACTTATAATGAAGTGATGTATAAGGCATTTGGATATTTTGAAATAAATGTTAGTGAACTTGTAGTGAATATGATTCCAACCGATTTAAATTTTTCTTTTCAGTTATCAGACAGTGCTACAAGTACCTGGAGTGTCAGGGCCCATTTTGAATGTTGACAACATTAAGGTACAGGTCCCTATGACATCATATCCCTTTGTGAATATTGGTAAAAAGGTCCCTCTGAAGATATTGTGAACATTATTATAACGTGTAGTGTGTGCATGTGAGATAAAATGAGAAACTAATCCTGAGTGAGCTCAGGGACTAAGTTGTGTAGCTCAGTTGCTGGGCCACCCGAAGTGTTGGGTATATTAGGTATTGTCAATTCATCACTTTGTGTGTTAGATACTGTGTTTGGGTCACTGTGTACACCATATTGTTGGATCAATGAAAATATAAAATCATCCTTCAATAATGGCTTCTTATATAACTTTAGTCTATAGTCGTTTAATAGAAGTGAAAACTAGTCTGCATCAATATTGTGTAACTATACTACCCCATTAGGGAAAACCTTGCTGATTTTATAGGGGCCTAGCCATCAGGACTAGAATTTTCCTTTGAAGTCTTTATATCGTGAATCATATAATAGTGCCCAGTCCCCCATAGTGAATTCCTTTGTTTTAATGCACTGATCATGCCACTTCATTCTTTGTTGTTGAACTACCTTTGTATGATGTATTTCTTTCATTCTTATCTCATCCAATCCATTTAGAGTATGCAGCCTTTCCTACTGAGCTTGTGTTAAATCCATTTCCAGTTCTATTGTTTTCCTTAGTGTTTTATATTCAAATTTAATAGGAAGGACTACTATCTTACCATAGACTAACTCATAAGGTGTAAATCCAGTGGTGGTTTTCCATGTTGTTTTGTAGGCCTAGACTACTTCAGGAAACCTTGCAACCCAATCTTTCTTGTGAAACTGTACTATCTTGGTGAGAATACTTTTAATCTCCCTATTAGTGACTTCCACCTAACCATTAGCCTATGGGTGGTATGGTGTTGAGTTCTTGTGTCTAATTTGTAATTCCTCAACCAGCTTGGTAATTAGATTAGAAGTAAATTGGGGTCCTTGATCAGTGACTATTTCCCTTGGTACTCCATACCTAGTAAATATATCTCCATATAAGAGCTTAGCCACATTACCATCTCTGGAAAATTGTAAGGCCTCTACTTCTACCCATTTCTTCAAGTAGTCAGTGCAAACAAGGATATATTCCTTGTTGTTAGATGTAGGTGAGATTGGTCCAATGAAGTCTAAACCCCATTTGTCAAAAGGTTCTAAGGTCAGCTGAGGCTGTAAGGGCATCTCATCACTCTTGGTTGGTCTTCCCATCCTTTGACACCTATCACAGCTTCTTGTGTATTTAATAGCATCTTTGTACAAAGTAGGCCAATAATAGCCAGTTTTAAGAATCTTAAATGCTATTATTTTTGCTGCAAAATGACCTTCACATGGCTCATCATGGCATGCCTTCATGATGTCAAAGATCTCATCCTCCCTGATACACCTTCTCATGATGTTTTCAAGGCCAGTATTAAATAGATAACCATATACATAGGAGTATGGAAAACATTTTTGAACCAGTTGTATTTTCTCCCTTGGATAAAACTGTAGTGGAATCTTCCCTATGACCAAATAATTGGAAATATCTACATACTAGGGTACCTGCACTTGTAGAGAAAATAAGTGTTCATCTAGGAATGAATCATCTATCACTCCAATTGATTGTGTTGGCAATCTTGACAGGAAATCTGCCACTACATTTGCTTTACCAAGTTTGTCAACTATGGTAATGTCAAATTTCTGTAAAAGAAGTAGTCATCTTACCAACCTACCTCCAACTACTAGTTTGTTCATCAAATACCTAATTGTTGTGTGCTCTGTATGGAAAAAGACTGAATAGCCAGTAATATAGTTCTTTAATTTGTTAATAGCATATACTATAGAAAGCATCTCTTTTTTTGTTACAATATAGTTCAACTCTGATCCTTGAATATTTTTTCTAATATAGTATATTGCATACTCTTTGTTGCCTTCCTTCTAACCCAAGACTACTCCAATGGAAAAATATGAAGCATTTGTATGTATGTGGAAAGGTAGAGTCCAATTAGGACCTCTTAATAATGGTGATTGAGTGAGAGCCTTCTTCAGTTCTTCAAAAGAGTGTTGACACTCAGATGTCCATTCAAATTCAATGTCCTTACTCAACAAAACAAATAGCGATGTAGTATTCTAACTAAAATATTTGATAAACTGCCTGTAGTAGCCTACATGGCCAAGAAAGCTTTTGATATTTCTTTGTTTCTGAGGAATAGGTAAAGTAGATATTATTTCTATTTTGTGTGGATCAACCTGAATTCCTACACTGGATATAAAATGTCCCAATACAATTCCCTGTGTCATCATCATGAAACACTTTTCATTGTTGAGCAACAGGTTGTGCTCTTTGCAATGTTTCAACACTTTTTCCAAATTATTGAGAGCTTCCTCATAACTTTCACCATAAGTAGTGAAGTAATTCATGTATATCTCCATGCAATCATGTTCATAATTAGAAAATATGTTGAGTACTACTCTTTGAAAGGTAGCTAGAGAATTGCATAATCTAAAGGGCAGAACAGAGTAAGCATAAGTCCCCCAAGGACATGTGAATGTAGTCTTGTCCTGATCCTCTGGAGAAATTTTAATCTAGTTATAACCACTAGAAGCATCAAGAAAAGAGAAGTACTTATTCCCAACTAGAGAATCAAGTACTTGATCTATGAAGGGCAGAGGAAAGTGGTCTTTCCTAGTGGATGTATTCAATTAACTATAGTCTACACAAACTCTGCATTTCTGACCTTTCTTGGGAACAATTACCAAAGGTGAGACACATTCACTGTCTAATATTGGATAGACAAAACATACATCAAGGAGCTTTTGTAGCTCAACTTTCACTATCTCCCTCAAGGTATGGTTCATACGTCTTTGTGGTTGTTGAATGGGTCTATATCCATCATTAATATAAATCTTGTGCATACATAGATCAAGATCTATACCTTTCATATCATGGTAATCCCATGCATATGCTATTGAGTGTGCCTACAACATTGTTTGCAGAGAGTTTTGTTGCTCCTCTGTCAAGGCATTATTTATGTTTAACTTCCTTCCTGGCATAATTTCTAATTCCTTGGATGAAACTTGAATATATGAGAGATCAAGGCTTGGTATGATAGGTAAATATTGTTGAGGTAGTAATGAATGAAATAACTAAGATATTTTTTCTATAGAATTGGTGGGTATAATACTTTGCAATGGGTCTTGTAGTAATATGAGGTTTTCTTGTTATTGCGGGCTCCTGCCGCAATCATTTTGGATTATGTGAGCAATGAGCTCATCTTCATCCTAGTCATCTAATAAGGGGTTGTGCTCTATAGTCATCAATGTCTACAAAGAATAGTTATCTTGCTCATCCAAATTGGGTGAAATATTTTGCTCAAGGTCAACATAAGGTTGGGTTGATGGATAAAGAACCAAATTTTTAGTGATTGTCCCATTGGATATTATCATTTTTCCAGACCTACAACCTTTAAATGCATCAGCTGCATCTAACCAAGGTTTTCCTAGGATGAGTGGGTAACCTGGAAGATTAAATTTAGGTTGTAACACTATAAAGTCAATAAGATATTCCAAAGAATCTAATACAATCACTAAGTCTTCAATAATTCCCTCAGGCTTGACTATGGGCCTATCAACTAGCTATAAAATAGTTTGTGTGGGCCTGAAGGTGGACTAATTAAAGCAACTGCATTGTTTCTTTTGTTATAACATTGATTGCTTCCCCCAAGTCTATCAAAGTATTCTTAATGAGGGTTACATTGATCTTAACATCCACTACTCGACTACCAAGATCTGTATATTTAGGGACAGTAATGTTCCCTAACATGATATCTACAAGGTTTCTCAAGACATGGACTATCTAAGGATCTTTTCTTTTTCTACCTGGTTTCTTAAGACATAGATCGCTTACGGTTTTAGTATAGATAGGGATATATTTGATAGCTTGGATAAGTGGAATCTTGATGCTCGCATCTTTCAATTGACCTTAGAGATCTGCCTTATCCTATGTGTGATGCTTTTGAACAACTAAGCACTCAAGAAAATGTGGCTTGGGACTTGAGATAGTTTGGTGTACCTAGTTTGACTCAAGTTCTAAAGGTGATTTTTCTGAAGCCTTAACTATAGGTTCCTCATCCTCCATTTCTATAATTTGAGGGGATGAAGATCCAACAAGTTGCTTTCCTGATCTGAGGTGGACATCACTCACCTCTACCCCATAAGTGGGGTATTGTATAGCTTTGTTAGTATAAGCTTGTTGAACAGGCTTAGTGTTAGGGTTAGGTGCAAGTTGGGCAGGTATTTGTGGTTGCTTGGGTGGTTGGGATGTAGGATTTTATGGAGGCATTAAATATTGTTGTTTTGGTGGACGAGGGGGCATAGGATGTTGATAGTTCATATTTGATTGCTGAGAGGTTGTCACTGATTTTGTTGGGTTGGCCATTGTGAATTATAATTAGAACCTTAAAATTTTTGATGTGGCCAAGGGTTTGGCTGTTGGTTCCAATTTGGCTGAGCTTGTGGCCATTGTTGAGGGTTCTTCCATTGGTTTTGGTTTTCTTTCCAGTGTTGAGAGTTCAAAGAAGAAATTTTTTAATTCCCAATAGGAAAGGATGAATTAAAGCTAAGGGCATCTTGTGGCATACCTTGTCTTTGCTGCCATGGTCTCCTCTTTGCTACATAGAAGAGTTGTCCATAATCTCCTTCAATTGGGTGACAATCAAGCTTCTCAAATTTATCTTGTTGGATACTTGTCACTCTCTTGCATTCACAATTTTATTTTCTTTACCTGTAGTTGGGACAATATTCTATGAGCATAGCCCCAGCTTCCTCCTACTTCTTCTTAATCTGGAGAGTATCCAACTGGGTTTTCAAATGGCTGATGATATCCTCCTTCATGTTGGATAACAAGTTACTTAACTCAATCTTTGAAACCCTTGAAGATGATTTTCCAATAGTGGATGGCATATCTCCTCTTGGCCTTTTTGTAAAGGTCCTAGAATAATTCCTACAAGCCTTACAAATTTCTAAAAATGGTAGCTAGGAAATATCTCCTTGACCAATGAGGTTTAGTGCATCCATGCAGTCATCATTGACTCCCCTCAAGAAGACTAACTTGAGGGACTCTTCTAACAACTTGTTTTGTTGGTTTTTCTTTAGAGAAAATTGAAATCTCTCCACATAATCTTCCAAGGGCTCATCATCCTTCCTCCTGTCAAGTCCCCTACAATAGTCCTGATACTTTTCTAGGAAAATTGTCTTCATAGTGTCCCAATCAGGAACATCCCTTCCTAATCCCATAAACCACCTTAAGGTTGCATCCTTAAGAGTTGTAGGGAAGAGTTTGAGCCTATGAGCATCAGTAGTATAATAATAACTTTGGCACAGGATATCAAACTCAAATAGAAATGTATTTGGGTCCTCATTTATTAACCCATAAAATACTGGTAAGGTTGAAGGAGGGATATTCTTTAGTTATGTAGCCCTTTCCTGGTTAGCAATGGGAAGCTCAAATGTTGGTCATCCATGATCACCATCCACTGCATCCCCCATGTTGTGGTATGTTCCTTTTGTAGGTGTGTTGGATTTTAGTGAGAAGGGATTTTTTTCTTAAGTATTATCTTCGTTTTGTGTACTAGATTCACCAACTCCAGATATAGCTAGTTGGCGTGTAGAGGGAAGGAATCTACCCAAGGAATCTCTTTGCCTCCGCATACATAAAATATGGCTTTATAACATAGCGGTCCTGTATAATGTTTGTGTATCTCTAATATTGGAAAAATATTAAGGCTAACAATCGTAATGTTGAAAAAAAAAGTTAACTAATGAAAGTTGTGAAAACAAGTCCATGAAGATAGCACCATCCCCGACAATTGAACCAAAAATATAGATTCTAAGCTAATGTATTTCAAAATTGGTAGAACCTACTCAATTCAAAGGTTTAACTGACTGAATAGTCCACTCCACATTGCTCAAGACTTCATTAGATTGTCAACCCAAGGCTTATAAACTTATGATGGTGCAACATTATATATGCCTTCAAAGACTCAAAACTGATAAAATCTAATGAATCAACTACATTAACCTTTGGAGTACTACTAGTTAACCATTGCATGAATTTTCATAGGCAGTCATTGACAATAATCAAGATATAAAATTCTAATTAACTTGCATATGATTCATGAAGTAGTGATAAACTAATAACAACTATTAAATAGAAGTAAATAACTAAAAAAATGAAGTGAGCAACAATACCTTGAGTGGCATGTTCAAGTAACTGTTCTCACTCTAATTGAACCCAAATCTAGCTAATTGATTCTACACACAAGATTTTTCACGGATTGTTTTCAATCATTTTGAATATTTCATGTCTCAAAACTGAAAAACCAACTAACTATTCTACGAATTCAACCAACAGCTATATACAAGATTGAGGGAATCTTATTCAAAGCAACAACTTAACTGAAATCATTAACTCCACTCCCAAATATTTAGAGTGTAGAGTTAAGACTGATTTATTCAACCTATAACTGAAAAGGAAAAGGGATCTTAATAGGACTAAAACTATGTCAAAACATAATTGCATGTAAATATGCAACCATTTGTCAAAATCCTATAAGTGAAGGAGACCACTTCTTCAACATTTATTAACTAGTTATAATACCTCCATGTTCAACCTTCATCAACTTCCTTTAATCATCAACCATCACGTTCAACTTATCCTGAAGCTCCTTGTTTCGGTGTGCAGTCATTCCTTTTGCTACAGGTTCATCCTGCAACTATTGCACCATGGTTCCTTTTTAGCTACAAACAAGTTAATTTCACAAAACATGTACACAAGGATAACTATCATAATTAAATCATAGCATTCCATCAATATTACATACATATCTTCATATGAACCATACAATACTAACATATTATAAACATAATTCCATCATCATATTTAAGATTCAGTTCTACATAATAGATATAAAAGGATAGTATAATGTAGGAACATTGTCTGGGAAGTGTATCTAAAAGTATCTCAAGATATGCATAAAAATAATAGAAAATGAGCTATTATCTGGACCTATCAGAAATTTGACCAAAAGCTCTTTCTCTCCTTTATTTTGCTGACATGTGATGCATTCCCTAATATTTTTGAGAACATCCTCCTTGAGGCCCCTCCAAGAGAAACTTTCTTTGATCTTCTGGTAAGTTTTGTAGAACTCGGATGCCCTGTCATAGGTTTATTATGATATGCTTCCAATATCTTCTCTTTCACTTTGGATTCAGGAACTAGGAAGACTCTATTCTTGAATAGAATTAGACCTTCTGACATCACATACTAGTCATCATTTTCTACACCTTCCACAATTATGGTAGCAAAAGGATCCTTGGCATACTCTGAGTGTGGATTGAATCCTTCTAGTCTGTTGATGTGATGGAAACATGACATAGAGTAGGTCTCCTAGATAGTACATACGCCACAATATTCTTTTTTCCTTTGACATATTCAATATCAAAATCATATGCTTGAATCTTACTTACCCATTTTTGTTGACTATCATTCAAATTTTATTGGCTCAAGAAGAATTTCAAGTTTTTGTGATATGATTTAACCACAAATCGTCTACACACTAGGTATTGTCAAAACTTCTTGAAGGAATGCATTATGTCCAACATCTCTTTGTCATATATGGAATACCATCTTTCATTTGTCCTCAACTTCCTACTTTCAAATGCTATGGGGTGTCCCTTCTGAGAAAGAATAACTCCAATTCCTTCACTGAAAGCATCACATTCTACAACAAAGGGAAGTGAAAAATAAAGAATTGCAAGAACTAGACAAGAACTCATTGCTTCTTTTAGTTTCTCAAAGGCCCTTTGTGCTTCCTCTATCCATTCAAAGGATCCTACTTTTGTCAGATTGGTTAGAGGCACTGTAGACTGAGAAAATCCTCTAACAAACCTCTAATAATAGCTACACAGTCCAAAGAAACCTCTTAGCTAAGAAAAGTTTGTAGGAGGTCGCCAATCTAGAATGGCTTGAATCTTTTATTAATCAACCTAAACTCCTTTAGCACTTATGATATGTCCCAAATACAATATATTTATTGACCCAAACTCATATTTGGGCATCTTTGCAAAGAGGGACTGTTCTAAAATTCCTAAGACTACATCTAAATGCTTCAAATGTTCTTCCCATGTTTTACTATAGATCAGAATGTCATCAAAGAAAACCAACACAAACTTTCTGAGGTGCTTACCAAAAACATGATTCATGCATGATTGAAAAATTTTCAGAGCATTAGTGAGACCAAAGGGCATAACCAAGAACTAAAAATTCTTATAGTGACATCTTAAAGCACTCTTTTGTACATCTTATTCCCTCATGTAGATTTGGTGGTATCTAGACCTCAAATCAAACTTTGAAAAGTACACTACACCATGTAGCTCATCTATCTATGGTATGGGGTACCAATTCTTAATGGTCTTCTTGTTCAATGCTTGGTAGTTTATGCACATTTGCAAGGTACAATCCTTCTTTACCAACACCATAGAGGATGCAAAAGGACTAGATATTGGTCTGATGTAGCCCATATCTAGCATCTATTTTATTTATTTTTCTATCTCCTTCTTATACATCTACAAATGGAGGTAAGGAGTTGTCATAACCAGTTTTGATCTCGGTTCAAGTTCTATGATATGATGGAAACCTCTATCTAGTGGCAATACGAGAGGCATATTATTGAAAACAAAACTATGCTTATCCAAAATCTTATGTACATAAATATGAACTTGACCACTACGTTTTTAAGAGTCTTTTGAAGTCACCAAGAAACTAGTAGTCCAAGCAACCTAGTTCTTTCAAAAAATCCTTTCCATTCTCCTAGATAATACTACTTGTAGACCTCCATTTGTCATTCCATTTAGAACCACATCCTTACCACTAGCTTTGAACTTGAGTTCCATCATTTGGTAGTTTGTAGTATATTGAGAACCTAATGAATGTTGCCACTGCACACCCAAAATTACATAAATTTCACCCAAACCAATAACATGGAAGTCATCACAAACCTTATGATCTCCAAATGTTATGTCCAACTTCTGAACTTTCTCCTTATAGGGTAATTTATACCCATCCGCCATAGTGATAGTGAAGCCTTCAAAGTTTTGTGTGCTTAGTCTTCTTTTCACAATTCCTTCATTAATGAAGTTATGGGTAAATCCTCCATCAATAAAAATAGTCACTCTTTGTCTAAAAAGGACTCTCCAAACCTTGAAAGAGTGGTATCTATATACACTAGATAGAGATGCTAATCTACCACCATTATCTTTCTCCTTATCTTCCTCCTCTAGAAGGATGTCTTCTAGATCATGAAACTCTTCAAAACCATCTGATTCTAATTATTTGTCAGAAAGGACTTCAATATAGTGAAATTTCCCCTTACCTAGACATATGTGTCCCAAAATCTATGGGTGTCTTCAAGAGAAACAAATTTTCTTCCTCTGAAGCTCATTCTCAATCTCTTCTGGTGCAAGGGCACCCACAGTGCTTTCATGCCTCCAATGGGTCAAGAAGTTGATGTTTTGTTTTGCTTTGATTTTTTTCATGTAATAAGGTCTAAGAAGACAATTTCATGGTTTTTGGAGTCTGGTTTGATTCATTAGGTGTAAGTTAGGGTCTAGATGCAAAAATTGTCAATGTTGCACAATGTTGTCAAAGCAACTTTTGCACTTTTTTGTCATAAGCAATCATAACAATGTTTTGTTAAGTCTACAATTTGAAATATGGTTGGTAACCATTGGAAAATGATGGTAAATGTTTAAGCATGCCTTGTACCATCAAAGAAAAGGTGGTTGATAAAATTTTTGGAGTTGGAGCAATAAAAATTATGATTTCCTCCATTTCATAAAGTTATTTTTGTTGCTATTTTGTGGTGTATGAATTTGTACAATCCTATCATGGTCTAAAATTGATTGTGGATGGAAATTCATTGAATCTACTTTCATTTGGTTTTTGTTGCATGTGATTTTGTTGTGTTTCAAGCAAGTTGTGCTCATTTTCCTTCATATTGGTTTAAACCCTAGGTAGGATAACCAGTGGGTGTATAAAATGCATAGAATTCCATTCCACGAGGAAAAGTCTACAAAATTGATGGAATTTATTGTGGAAACATGAAATTTTATTTCCCAAAGTTTCAAGGACAAGAGAGTTGGTGTGCACGTGTGGAAGAAGCCTAAAGGTCTAATATCTTCATGTATCAGACCTAGTAACCCTAGTGGATTGGTGAAATTTGTTGTAAGAAATTAGGGAATGATCTAGGCGATTGGAGCATTTATTTAGGACCCTATGTGATGTGTTTGAAGCATTGGAATGGAATTATAGAATCTAGAACCCAAAAAATCCCTACTACTACCAAGCTTAATTGCACCGTTAGGCCTAGTCAAGAAATAGGACAATCAAATTTTGGAGTATTTCATACAAAGTAACGCCACCTATATTTTGGATCTGTTGGAGAATGTCCAAAAGGGTATCTAGAAATGTCCTCACATTTTGAATGCCATGATTTCCCTGCAATTTATGTCCAAAAAGCCATGTTTGAAAGGCTACAAAGAAGTATGAGGGTTTGTGAAGGAGAACCCACAATTTGATGAACAAAGGCACTTGTAAGTGGTTTTTTGTGTGTGATAAGAGATTGCTTACCCCTGATTTGCATCAAATTGGTATCAGAGTGTAGGTTGATCTGAAGAGGGGAATATTTGAAGTGAAGAAGAAACAAAGATGCCTCCAAAAGGGAATGCAATCGTGAGAGAGTTGAATGAATTGAAGGAGATACATGCTAGAGAGATGAGACAAATGAAGGAGAGGCTTGCTACCCTAGAAATAAGTCAGAAAATAGGAACGGTCAGAAGAGACTTGAGTGACTAAGAAGAAGAAGAAAGGGAAGAGGAAAGTTCCCAAGGAGGGTCCGAGGAAGAGATGGATCATGATGACTTGAGGATGGAAAAGTTGTTGAAGGCGGTCAAGGGAGAAGGTTCTAAGATTGAGATGGATTTTCCAATGTATGGAAGAAAATTGGACAATGAAGAGCTCCTAGATTGGATAGGAGTACTAAACAACTACTTTGAATATGAAGATGTTCCAAAAGAACAAAGGGTGAAGTTCGCCAAGACAAGGTTGAAGGGCCATGCCTTACTTTGGTGGGATTATGTATAAGATGAAAGGAGAAAGAAGGAAAGTCTAAAATCACCTCTTTGGATAGGATGGTTGATAAACTCAAAGGAAAATTCCTACCCGGTGACTATGACATTCAGTTATTCAAAAGGCTTCAAAACCATAAGCAAAAGGATATGGATGTGCAAGCCTATACAAAGGAATTCTACAAATTGAGTATAAGGGTAGGTCACGCAGAAGATGATGTGGAAAAAGTGGCAAGATATATCAATGGGTTGAGATACAACCTTCAAGATGAATTAAGCCTCGCCGATCAAAGAATGGTGGAAGAATGTTATCAATTGGTCATCAAGGCTGAAGATAAGTTGAGGAGAAGGCAAGAGAAGCAAAGCAGGGGTAGAGGAAGAAATTGTAGAGGAAGAGGGACATTTGTTGGTAAGGGGGGAGTCCCAAAGATCACAAGGAGAATCAAGCAACAATCAAGAACAAAGCTCAGACTCAAGGAGCAACTTTAGAGGAAGGAGACCCAATAATAGGGGCAGATTTTAAGGCCAAAGAGAAGGATCAAGTGGATTGACCAGGAAATGTTATAAGTGCAATAAATTTGTAGGCCACCAAGCATGACAATGCATTGAAAATCAGCCCACTACTTCATTTGGAGGAGAAAGAAGAAATCAATCTGTACAATGAGAGGACAATGAAAGTGTGAATTCTCCATCACATAATGTTGATCCAAAAGTTGGTGAGTCTCTCATGGTGAGAATAACTTTGATCAAAGTACCAATGGAGAAAGAGCCACCATAGAGAAAGTATCTTTTTAGAGCTACATGTAAGTGTCTAGGTAAATATTGCAAAGTGGTGATTGATTTTGGTAGTACAAACAATTTGGTTTCAGTTGAGATGGTTGAAAAGCTTAAGTTGAAAAGAATCCCTCATACCACTCCATATACAGTCTCTTGGCTTAACAAAGGACAACAAGTAGTTGTGAACGGACAAATTTTGGTAGATTTTCACATAGGGGGATACAAGGATAAGGTTTTGTGTGACATAATACCAATGGATGTGTATCATTTTATTTTTGGAAGGCCTTGGTAGTATGATAGGAAGGCTATCCATGATGGGAGGAAAAACACTTATGCTATAGAAAAGGATGGGGTTTCTTACACCCTCACACCATTGAAAGATGAAAGCCTAGATTCCCAAGCGGGGTCTAGTTTGATGTTGGTCAATGAAAAGGAGTTCCTAAAGACCTTGGAAGAGGAGAATGTGGGTTTTTCCATTATAGTAAGGCCTAAATCTGTCATGGAAGTAGAAAAGAAAGAGGAGTTTCCCTTAGAGGTGAAAACATTGTTGAAGAAATATGATGAAATAGTGGTTGATGATATTCCTAACACCTTGCCACCTATGAGGGACATTATCCACCATATTGATTTCATTCCAGGGGCTAGTTTGCCCAACAAAGCTACTTACAAGATGACTCCATAGCAAAATGAGTAAATTAAGAGGCAAGTGCAAGAATTACTTGATAAGGGGCTAATTAGGGAGAGTTTGAGTCCTTGTGTGGTTCCCATAGTTCTAACACCAAAGAAGGGCGGTGAGTGGAGGATTTGCACTGATTCCAAGGCCATCAACAAGATCACAATAAGGTATAGATTTCCTATTCTAAGAATTGAAGACCTAATGGATTGTTTGGGTGGTGCATGTTACTTTTCTAAGATTGATCTCAAGAATGGTTACCACCAAATCATAATCAAACATAGTGATGAATGGAAAAAAACCTTCAAGACAAATGAAGGGTTGTATGAATGCCTTGTGATGTACTTTTAGCAAAACTAAAGAAGAGCATTTGCAACATTTAGATTTGGTTTTGAGGAGGTTGCATGAGGAAAAACTAATGATAAACTTGAAATGTGAGTTCTTGAAAACAAATTTGGTTTACCTTGGTTTTGTGGTCACCAATGGCACTTTGAAGATGGATCCAAGCAAGGTTGAGGAAATCCGAAGCTGGCCTAAACCCAAATCAGTGACTATGGTAAGGAGTTTCCATGGTTCGACTAGTTTTTACAAAAAAATCATAAAAGGTTTTAGTCATGTTTGTGCTCCTATGATTGATACAATAAAGGGTGATAAAAGGAAAAAGTTTGTTTGGTCTAATGAGGCTGATAGAAGTTTTGAATACTTGAAAAAAAAGGTTGTTGAGAAACCCATATTGACTTTGCCTAGTTTTGATAAGGTCTTTACCATTGAGTGTGATGCAAGTGGTCATGCCATAGGTGTTGTCCTAAGTCAAGAAAACAGACCTATTGCCTTATTTAGTGAAAAGTTGAATGAAGCCAAGAAAAAGTATTCTTCCTATGATCTTGAAATGTATGCAATGGTGCAAGAATTAAAGAAATGGAGACATTATTTACTTCCTAAGGAGTTTATAGTGTATGTTGACAATCATGCTCTCCAATTTTTGAATAATCAAGATAAGCTCAGTAATAGGCATGTGAAATGGGTTGAATTTTTGCAAGGCTTTACTTTCACCATTAAGCATAAAAGGGTTAATCTAACAAGGTGGAAGATGCATTGAGTAGAAGGGCTCTCATGGTGCAAGAAATTTAATTGAAAAGCATGGGAGTGGATTCTTTGAAAGGTATGTACATTGATGATGTAGATTTTAAAGAAATTTATGCAATTTGTAGGCAACCTTGTACCAACAATAATGAAAAATGGCTTGATTTTCTAATCCAAGATGATTTTTTATTCAAGGGGGCACAATTATGTATTCCTAAATGTTCAATGAGGGATAACTTAATCAAATAAAAGCATAGTGGTAGCCTTCTAGGTCATTTTGGTCTTGATAAGACCTTGGAGCAGTTGAAAAGGCACTACTATTGGCCAAAAATGCAAACTGATGTGAGGAACTTTGTGGATAAGTTTACTATTTGTCAAAGGGCCAAAGGATCTAGCACTAATGTAGGGTTATATCAACCTCTTCCCATTCCCAATAGGCATTGGGAATCAATTAGTATGGATTTTGTGATGGGGTTGCCTAGAACTCAAAGAGGTTTTGATTTGGTGTATGTTGTTGTGGACGGGTTTTCTAAGATGACACACTTTATACCTTGTAAGAGCACTAATGATGCTTCATACATTGCAGGACTCTTCTTCAAAGAGGAGGTAAGAATCCATGGTTTACCTCTTAGCACTGTATCAGATAGGGATAGCAGGTCTGTTGGTCATTTTTGGAGAACCTTATGGAAGAAACTTGGCACTAATTTGAGTTTCAGTTCTTCCTATCACCCTCAAACTGATGGGTAGACTGAGGTGGTGAATAGGACCCTTGGAAACCTCCTAATATGTTTAAAAAAGGAGCATTCAACACAATGGGATCTAGTTTTTCCTCAAGCTGAGTTTGCATATAATGATTCAATAGAAGTGTTGGAAAAAGTCCTTTTGATATTGTTTATGGTATGTAGCCCAGGGGTGTGTTTGAATTAAGAGATGTTAGTGGGATGGAAAGGAGGAGTGCTAAAGGTGAACAATTTGTTGTGGCTATGCAAGAGATCCACCAATAGGTCAAGGAGAATCTTCAAAAGAATGTTGGCAAGTATAAGCATAATGTTGATCTAAAAAGGAGAGAGGTTCACTACAAGGTTGGAGACTTGGTTTTGGCTCACTTGAGAAAGAAAATGTTTCCTAAGGGGCGGTACTCTAAACTGCAAATGAAGAAGATAGGACCATGTAAAGTGGTGCACAAGTTTGGAGAGAATGCCTATGAGATAGAACTTCATCCTAGAGTTTCCATTTCTCCTATTTTTAATGTTTTTGATCTTTAACCTTATAAAGGGGATGTTGTTGCAGGTGATAATGCAAGTTCATCAATGCTCGCAGATGAGGATTGGATTAGGGACCTTCCACCAAGCCAACCCTTGGAGTTGGAATGCATCTTGGACAAGGAGCTTAAGAAGACAAGGAGAAAGGACTACTACCAATATTTGGTCAAATGGTGATGTCTTCCTATGGAGGATGCAACTTGGATGACTGAGGATGATATTGTTAAGCATGGTTGTACAATTTCAGGTCTATCCTCAAGTGGAACTTGAGCTTTCTTTCCCCCGAGAGTATGGTGTAGGGGCACCCACAGTGCTTTCATGCCTCCAAGGGGTCAAGAAGTTGATGTTTTGTTTTGTTTTGGTTTTTTTCATGTAATAAGGTCTAATAATACCATTTCATGGTTGTTGGAGTCTAGGTTGAGTCATTAGGTGTAAGTTAGGGTCTAGATGCAAAAATTGTCAATGTTGCACAATGTTGTCAAAGCAAAGTTTTTGCACTTTTTTTGTCATAAGCGAGCATAATGATGTTTTGTTAAGTATACAATTTGAAATATGGTTGGTAACCATTGGAAAATGATGGTAAATGTTTAAAAACTCCTTGTACCATTGAAGGAAAGGTTGGTTGATAAAATTTTGAGAGTTGGAGCAATAACAATTCCATTTTCCTACATTTCAGAACATTATTTTTTCTACTATTCTATGTTGTACAGATCAATATGATCTTTTCATGGTCTAAAATCAATTGTGGATGGAAAGGAATTGATCCCTTTTAATAGCCTCTTGCAAAGGATTTCAAAAACCCCTTGAGAGGTTTAGTGATCCCTAGAATGAAAAGGTGCACAATCCTATTTTTTGATAGCTATGAAACCATCACCACCACTTTCTGAAACTCCATTATATAGTCATCTATTAAGTGATGTTGTTTGATCACGGTAAGCTTGCTGAAATATTCTTCTTCATCCTTTAACTCAAATTTGTCAAGAATCCTCTTTTTGAGTTCATCAAATATGTGTATTTGATCATGGCCTTGAGTGGTATGGCCATGAAACCACAATTCATAGGCTTCCCCTTTAAGATTCAAAGAGGAAAATTGAACTACATCTTTCTTTGTCATATGGTTGAAAAAGAAATAATTTTCCATCTTTCGTAACCATTCTCTAGTTGAGATCTTATTACTCCCATCAAAACAAGTTGTTGCAAGTTTTCCTAACTTATGCTTTAGGTCTCTGCTTTTGTATAACCGCTTCTTATGTAGCTCACTCTTCCTTGCTAATTCTATGTAGTCTGCATAGGACATCTCTGATTTGATTTCTTTCGATAAAGATTGGTACTCACCATGTCATTTATGAATAGTTTCCAGATTGAAGGAACTAGTGTTCACAGGTTCACTCTCTTGTTTGATTTCTAGCAAGAATATGTTCCTTAGGGTTCCTGATGGAGTATTATTCATTGCATCAGTACTTTTGTCATTGTTTGATGAGGTCTGACCCTTTTGACCATTGTTATTTTAATTTCCACCTAACATCTTGTCTTCCAAAAAATTCAATACATCTCTTGTCTCTACTAGGGTTGTGGATATATCACTTAACCCTTTTATAATCTCATGAATTTCAGCAATTGTTTCCTTAAATATTTCCTTGTCTTTTGAATTTTTTAAATTTTTTGCTTGATCCAATTTCTTCAGTTCTCTCCTTATGGTACCCAATGTCCCTTTCAATCAAAATAAATCATTAAGAAAACCCTACAGGCTAGAAAAATCATGATCTGATACCACTGTAATGTTCCTAACATAAAAATTTAACATAAAGATTGATTTACAAATTGAATTCAATGAATAGTAACACATGAACACAAAGATCACTTGATGTAATGATAAACTTCATAATTTCATCCACATATATGATATATCATATATAACTCACTAAGACTAATCTGAAATGATGTACAATGCTACCACAGATCAATAATAGTATCACTAACTTCCTTGCAAATTCCATGAAGCTCAAATACAATCCCTAAATGAGAATTCCCTCTAAAACCAAAGGGTTTTCATCCTCTAATCTTAGTGATCGCTGGATTTTCATCCAATGATCACAAACTCCTATGGGTTTTCATCCATAAAAGGAATTACAACATAAGTGTCATAGAATATAGAAGAATGACATAATAATTCGATGCCTATTACAAGAATTGACTCCCTACATTTATATGCTAACAATTTCCCTCAAGGAATAGGTCGGCTTTGAGCCAAAATGGTACCAAAGCCCAAAATTGAATTTCAACAGGCTACACTAGATCAACCTTAAGGCCAAAGTAGATTCTTTTGAAATTAGTGTATCACCCTATAGACCTATCCACTCACTTCCCTATACCCTTCCTTCTTCCTAAAGTTTCACAATTGATGTCACATGATTTGGAGGTAACTTATCCATTATGCTTGCTGAAGAGGTGCCAGATTCCTAGCATAGTCATCTTCTGATAGTAATATCTCTTTGGTACCTAATCCATTCCTCTTGAGATTTTGATATGATATGAAGGTGTGATTGTAGATTTTATGTTCTAAACCATACACTGGAATGCACTCTTGTGGAGGAATCCTCGGAAGTGATCCTACTCTGATACAGTGAACCTGAATTGGTGACCTTTTGATGGTGATATCTTTTTGGTACATGATCCTTTTTCCATGATCTTTGGATATGATGTGAAAGCATCTTTGCAAATGTTATGTTCCAAGCCGCAAGTCAAGAGGGTGTTCTATGATGAAATACAATAGGATTTCCAAATTACACTCTATAAATTTATTTTTGAAAAGGGACATTACAATACCCCCACTACCCTCAATATATCCCATGTGAGAACCCCACCCTTCGCAAATAACCACAAGAATGCATTAGCCTTTGGAAGACCCTTTTCCAACAAAAAAATTTAAGAAGGAAAATTTTCCCCATTATCCTTTATTGTGTGTTCTTTATAAGCCTCGTTTAATGTCACCTCTCCACTCTTTCTCTATATGAGACTAACCTATCTTCCTCATAACCCATAGGAGTGGACCAATTTTGAAGGAATCAATCTATACTTTTACATTAACTATATAGTTTAGGGATAGGGGAAACCAATCTCTTCCATGTTATTATGCCTCTATCTTATGATTATAATCTTCTACCGTGTGCTCAATGATGAGACATAATAATGTCATATTTCCTTGCTAAAGTTACATACTTTTATTTTATTTTCTACTAAACTCTGAAAGACATTACCAGAACTTTTATATACTTTAAGCATTTTAAAGCATTTGAAGTTGATATATGTTATATTAATAAGTGTGTGTATGATCTATGAATGTTTGTGAATTTAGTAGGATTTCATGTGTAATTATAGTTGTTAGCAATGAAAATTCCTTGAAGAATAAGGAATAACCCTTGCAGCAAGGAACCTATCAACCCACAACAAAAGGCTTCTCAACCTGTAGCAAAAGGATGATAGTTCGATGCAAAGGAGTTAATATACTATAGCACGATCACTTTTAGAAGATGAAGATGGTGATTTAAGGATAAGATCATAGACAACCAAGTGTCACTCTTATCTTTTAATAAGTCATGAAGGAGAAGAAGTCTATTCTAAATAGGAATAAGAGTTATAACAAAAACTGCTCTGTGTGGGCATGTTTTTGGTTATAATGGTTAATCTTGATTAAGTATAGTTTCCTTATAATACTTCTATACTTTTGTTTTGATAATTATTATTTTTTATTTTAGAATCTTAGTCCTCTTCATATTCCTATAAGAGAGTTGACGTATGCCTTTAAGTTTGTTTACAGTTCAAAAATAAATGGACTATCACGAACCTTATATAGTGGGGTACCCTATTGAGAAGGACATCTAGATATTGCATGTATTAGATTGAATAAGATTTCCTGTTAGATTCTATTCAACAAGTTTTGTGTATGATTCGAATGCAATAAAGAGAAGATACTTTGGTAGCATGTTTTCCTGGGTGAGTGATTGAAAAAGATTTTGTGGATGCAACAACTTAAGCAAGGGCAACTTGAGGTATTGCAAAACCACATTATCTTAGTTGATAAATTAGATTGTGTGTTGCAAGTTTAATTAGTAGTTTTCAATTTATGTAGTTATGAATGATGTGTTATAAATTGGGGATTGGTAATAATTAGTTGATGCTTTATTCAATACTTAGAAGGTTAGTTGGATTAGGATTTACTGAACTTTAATAGTTATTTAGTTAGAGTAATAAGAATTAAGTACCTGTAGAAATTAGGTAGTTTTTTGTATCCGTTTACTTTGTGTTGAGAAATAGAAGTTAATTTCAATTCAAAGCTTTAAATGCATTTATCTATGTTCAATTTACATATACTCAACTGATGTAGGATGTTTAAATTCATGAATGCATATATGTTGCTAGTGTCATCTAAATTCTATGACTGCCTAGTTGATAATTCAATGAAGCCCTCTCTTGAATGATGAACTAATTAGTTTAGGGATCTTCAGGTCCATTAAGCTGTGTGCATGATCATCTGCACCAGTTAATTAGGATTAGGGGAAGCTCTACATTTTTGGCGTTGTTTTTGGGGATAGTGCTAACTTCATAATTCTTATTTATGTTTTAAATTCTTTTCAATATTTCATAGATTAGTAAGTTTTGTTTCAGTATTAGGACCAAGAGATATTTAAGAATCAACAAAGAACTATTCACTAACAATGTGAAGGAACCACCACTTAAAGATCAAATAATAATTGTATGTGGAGGCAAAGAAATGATCTGGGAAGATTTATCCCCTTAATTCATGAAGAATTTGAAGGCATTAGTGCAAACAAAGAACATATTGGGGGAATTAAAAAAGGAGAACCACCCCTCACACCAGTAGCTACTCCAGACATAGAGGAGACTTCCAAAAGGAATTTTAACACCATGGCTGAGGAAACGATGCAAAATATAGTAGAGTATGTGGCATTTGAGTTTCCAATAACAAACCAAGAAAAGGTTGCTACTCTTAAGAACATCTCAGCATTACCCATTTTCTATGGATTAGTTAGTGAATACCCAAACACATTCCTATTTGAATTTGATGTGTTGTGTCAAAGTTATGATTATACTATGGATTCTCACAGCTCAAACTGTTTCTAGCCACATTAAAAGATGTCACTTTGTAATAGTTTATGGGATTGGGAAGAAATGTTGTACCCAATTGGGAAAAAATGAAGGCCAAATTCTTATAGAAATATCAATATTATTGTAGAGGGATAGACATGAAGAGGGATGACATCTCTAGGATCTCACAAAGAGAAGATGAACCACTTAAGGATTATGTGTAAAGATTTCAATTTTGTCTAAAGAAATCACATTAGAATAAGCTCTCTCTTGGGTCATTAAAATTGGTATTTTGCGAGGAGTACATGAATATTTTATGGATGCTCTAAACCTCAAAGGGGTAGGAGATATCTCTCAACTTCCTTTTAAGATATTTTCAAGGTATGTATAAACTACTCTAGATCATCCATAACAAATACCAAGGTTGATAGAACCTCTTCTTTTAATAAAACATCCACAACGATCTCAAGGGTGGAACTCGGTAACCTCCTATCTGATATGAAGGAGGAAATAATTAGCCACCTGGCTACCTAATTAGACACTTTGCATATCAAAAATTAGGAAGAATTAGAGTCATCCCTAATTAAATTTAGTCCACATTATCACCAAAAGAGGATCAATTGCAAATGCAGGAAGCTAGCTAGCATTTCTAAAGAAAGGTAGGGGAAGTCTAAATTTCAAGCCCTAGAGGATGAACAAGTTCAATTATTTTACATTTCTCAGTGAAAACCTTGGAAAAAAAGATAAGGTATACCTCAAGATCCATTATCTCATATCATTTCTAGGTGATAATTCAAAACTCTCACGTTGGAACACTCAACCCTAAAATTATACACAAAATCCATCATGGAGAAATTAACCAAGCACCCAATTAGACTCAAAAATAGGGTATATGGCCACCACAACCTTACCAAAACCCAAATTACAATTCCCAATGGCCATCACAATGGCATGGGAGTTGAGGTGAGTGATGTCCACCTCCATTTAGGGAAGATGTTATTTGGGCCTTCATCTCCTCACATTATGGAGCTTATTGATGAGGAGCCCATAGTAGAAATTATAGAAAGACAACAAAAGGAACTTGAACAAAGTAGGACTCATTAAAACATCACAAGTCTAGAACCACCATTCCCTAAAATACTAACTACACAGAAACCACATTTTGAAACTGAATCTGACCTATTAAGACAACTTAGAAATGTTTGCATAAAAATACCCTTGTTTCAAGCAATTAAGTACCAATATACACAAAAAAAGTGAGAGAGTTATGCCTTAAAAAGCTAGGAATAAAATGAAAGGACTCCCATATTGTTCATGTCTTATGATAGATTGCAGATATCATGTTAGGAAATATAGTTGTTCCTAAATATCTAGACCTTGGGAGCCCTATAGTAGATGTCCAGATAAAAGGAACTCTCATTAAAAACACCTTAATTGACTTAGGAGCAACATAAATATTATGACAAAAGAAACTTTGAAACAACTTCAGCTAATGGAATTCCAACCTATGCCTATTGTTTAAAAACTAGAACATAGGTCAACTATTAAACCAAAGGGTATTATAGAATATTTAGTCATCACACATGATTCATGGGAATACCCTACATATTTAATGGTACTACAACCTAAAGCAAACCTTGTAGGATATCTCTTAATCTTAAGTAGGCCTTGGTTGGCTATTGTAGATGCATTCGTTAGTTTTAGGTCTAGCAATATGATCATTTACAATGGAAATGTGACAAAAAATGGGCCCTTTACCCACCTGCACAACCACATACATATTTGGATCAAACTGTATGGCCTACCCTTGATGAGGATGACCAATATTCTTTACAAACACTCATGACCATCGAATGTAGCCTAATGTTAGAAATCCAATAGGAAGATGAAGTCCTTGCAAACATTATACAAAACTCTTATGGTAGGGACCCACAACAACACAACTGCCTCACATGATTACATTTTTCTTTGCATAACATAATACTTGCAAATGTGTTTGAGTCTACTTCTCAACGTTTTCATACACTACTACCCCACAATTGCAATATCAATTTGGAAAGGCTTGAAATTACTTTTGTTAAGTCATTAGCCTTAACCATAGAGGTCACACTGAGAAAAAGCATTAAATTTCAATAACCAATTGACAACTACACAATAGTTTTCATTATTAACCATGTTGCAAACCCACACAGCAGCATTCACATAAGACTATCATGACATGAAGAGTATATATCCTCACCTATGCATGTAGAGAATTTGTATTAATGAAGGCTACAAGCCTATGAGACAACATCAAAGGAGAATGAATCCAACTATACATAACATAGTTAAAACAAAATTACAAAAGTTGCTAGATGCAGGGTTTATTTATCCCATATTTGATAGCTAATGGGTATCCCCATTGGTAATTGTGCCAAAGAAGGGAGGAAAATGGAGGGTATGTGTAGATAAAAAATAATTGAATGCATGATGCAAAGCAAGGTGGATGCACACAAATTAACTTATCAACTCAAATCTTTCAATCTTAGAACCCTAGTTTTATGGGTTTTTCTTACAATTCTCCAAATTCTTCCAGTAGCACTCCATACAAGCTCTTTCTAATATAATTTGTAGATTAGGCCTCAAAACCAAAATCCAATCACCATTCTAGATACCCTTCTTGGAGTTTTAAAAAATATCAAATTTTCAAGTAGGATTACTTTGGAACAAAACTCTCAAATATTGGTTGCTATCGTTCTAAGTAGGCCTAATGTGGAGTAGAAAATGGACTAAAACGGGAATAAATTTTCATGCATACCTCCAACCAAAAATTTAAAAGTTGTTTCAAATACCCATTATCCTCTTACACAATATATCCCAAAACCATATGGGGTGTTGTGTAACATAAGGGTCAAAAATATGTTGCTACACTTGCACAAAGGCCTAATTAGGCTTGTTTTGATAGGTCACAATGTGGTTTTTACAACCCAGACCTCAAAATCTCATGCAACTAGCCCATAAATGTCCAATATGGTCTGCACAAGCATTTCCCATCACCCAAAATGGTTTCTAAGCAACTTTTCTACAAAACCCTACTTCTACGCAACTTTTTCACCCAAAATCAAGTTTTCACCCTAGGGCATCAATCCATTTGCCCAAAGTTGTCTTCCTTGCTCCTGAAAACAACATGAAATAAAAATACACTCTATCTAACCCCATTCCACCAATTTTCAATAATTTTCATTGGTGGAATGGGTCACAAATCATTTTTGTTGCTCTTAAACCCTCAAAATTGGGGTTTTATGATAGTTTTCTGTAAAAATGTAATAAAATCCTTCAAACTTAATGAAAATGAGACAAACTAATTTTAAATGATATAAGATTCATTTTTTCACCAATCCCAATGCATGAGATATCACCTGTAGGCCGTGCGAGGTTGTACCAACCCCTATAGCAGCAATTTAACGTTCATATTTACAAAACAGAGCGACCTTTATTGATTTTTCTTCAAAAGTACAATCAACCAACCTTTGTCTCAACCACCACAATCTTTTTAAACATTCACACAACCACCCAACAATTCCAAAATTATTTTTCCCACCAAAAACTCAATTTGACCCTTCAACTTCCCTTTTTCTGCTTTTTTGCAACATAAATAACATTTGCAAGAATTGACAACTTTTGCTAAATGTAACAATTTGACCCCACCAACCTCCTAGAAACCTAACAAGGACTCAATACAAATGTGACATGGTCAAAATGACCTTATTACAAAGGAAAACACAACTAAAACCAAAAATCACAAAATTGCCTCATGGAGGCATGAAACCAACTAGGTGCTCCTGCACCATACTCTCGGACAAAAAGGAACTCAAGTCCCCTTGAGGACTGTGTTGCAACAAAACCATACTTGCTCACATCATATTCTAACTTCCAAGTGTTTTCTTCAGGTGGTGCACCCTTCCAATGGACTAAGTACTTGAAATAGGCAATGTTCCTTGCCTTTGTGAGCTCCTTTATATCTAGAAAATGCTCCAACTGCATAAGCCTACTTGACAGATGATCTTGGACACCTTCCCCATTTGAGACTGATGTTAAATTTGCATCACCTAATCTCTTGCTACCTTGTAATGAACTTCCTCCTTCTTTACTCCCATTGTGTGCTTAAACTTGCTCTTTTCCCCTTGCAACGTGTCTTTGATCTCTTCACCTTTGCTTTCAATCTCTCCCATCTGATATTCTTCCCCTATAGCTTTTTCTTTCTCAAATTCACCAAACTCTATTTTGATAGAAACAAAATGACCACTATTTACCCCTAAAAGCAATGAACAAAACACCCTTTCCATCATCATATTAACATGCTTCTTAACCCACTCTTGAATCTTCACAACCAATTCATCCTTGACCTTCAACTCAACATCATTTCCCTCCAAAATCTTATCACTCTTCATGTTTGTTGTCCTAATGTCTCCATGTGTAGTAGTGGCTGCAAACTCCATGTCTTCCTCTTCATATACCCTTATAAACTCTTTCCTACCAACCATCATTATTGTTGTCACCTCGAAGTGCACCCTATGCAAAGTTATAAAACTGAGCCTTCTAGGGAAACATCGGATCATTTCAAGGTTGTGGGTCACCTGAAGTTGAATGAACCTCCAAAGAAGGTCGACTTCCTTTGGGTATCACCTAAACTAATTATCTTTGTGAGGTAAAGGGAGAAGGAGTGCATACAAAATGAAACTAAAATGAACTATTCCTATGGTGATATACCGAGTTGATAAGAAATCATGAAATGAAAACAAAATGCAAACACACTAAGAAAACTTAACTACAACTATTTTACTTACTCAACATAACCCCTTTAGTCTTATGCATAATTCTCAAAAGGCTTAATCTACAAACTTATCTTAAGAAGGAAAGATTAATTTCACAACTTTAAGGTATGAATACAGATTTTGAAACACACAGTTGAAAACCTTGCATAAGCTAAAATACAGAAAATGAGAGTAGTATTAATACTTGCTTTCAAGGTGAACTTTGTTTTACATTCTAGATTTCAATTGGGTTACAAAGCATACATCAGTCGAGGAAGGATAGCTAGAAATCACTAACTCTTCTGGATGCATAGTTCGAACTGTCTACAAAAAGGAAAAAAATGCCTTATATATCAGAAGGGTGTCGGCCCCCTAGGGCTTACAAAATATCCCCCTTCAGGATAAAACTTCCTCAGATCTTTTGATTGAATTTAATGTTGCTCCTTGTGTGTCCATGTCGGTGAAGAGTCAATCCCCGGAGAAGCCTTCAGATCCTTCTGCAACCACCGCATCTACTCCTACTCCTCATGTCCACCTTTGAATCCCCCTGTTGAGTGCCTTGAATGCTCCTGAGTTCAAAACAAATACACGTTGATTTTCATCCTGTTGATCTTCTTCTTCTTCTGGTCAAATTGCCACGCAAGCTGTCTCGGGCGGTCACAAGCTCATCACCAAAATCGCATGTCGGTGAGACACTTAATCATGTCTCCCCAATGCGATTATGCTTCTCTGCAGCCATCAGCATAGCTTTTATCATCGACAAGAGTCATAGCGAGCTCTAAGAGTCCTGCCGATCTCCTTTCTCTTGCTCTGAGCACACTTCATCCATCGTCGGGCTCCTCATTTCTCGGTGAGACATTCGTGTGTCGATGAGACCTCTCACCGAAGCTTCATTATCCTACTACTATGCTCCAGAGTCGGTGAGACATCCTCAGGTCGGGGAGACTTCCGTTGGTTTCCTGTCGGTAGGACATTGCTTTATCGGCAAGAGGTTGTGCCGAAGGCACCTTGCTTTGGCGAGGGCTCATTTCCTTTCACTTCGGCAAGAGAAACATTGATCGATGAGAGGTTACAGTGGGCTTCATTAGTCATGCCGATATCACTTTCCATTGCTGAGACCACTCCATATCGGTAAGACATCACTCTGAGGGTCGGAGCCTTCTGCTAGTTGATGAGACCTCTTAACGAACACAAATCACATCCCCAAGATCGCTTTATTTGGCGTGACTCTCAACGGTCGGGAAGACATCTCATCGACAGGAAATTTAAGCCGGGAGCTCCTCGGTGAACTACTATCAGCATGACGTCTTGCCAAAACCACCATTTCCTACCGAGTGCATTGCTATCTGTCGGCAAGTCTCTATTGATGTCACCCTGAACATTTGCTCTACCCGAGTTTAGCTTTCCCTCGGTGAGACCTTACCGATTCGGCAAGACCTCACCGCGACCTCAAAATGTTACATTGAAGACATCCCCTCAGTCAGCAAGACCCTCGGCATCGCTGAGACCCTATGTCGAATTCGCCATCCTACCGTGAGCTCCCATCTTGTCACTAAGACCTTGGCCTGTCGGCCAAACCTCATGCTAAAGGCGCTTTGCTTTGGTGAAGGTTTATTTCAGCTGGCATGACTTTCTTTATCGCTGAGACATCTTAGCGAACCCAATCTCCTGCGCCGAGAGACTTAGAGTCAGGGAGACCTCTTGACTTCGACGAGACCCTACAATGAAGCTCACTTGCTTTGTCGACGCTGCCTCCTAAGTCACCAAGACCCTTCCATGTCGGCAAGACGTGTTGGCGATGATGCCTTCATTTAGCGAGGCCCCTTGTTGGTCGGCGAGACATCGTGACGGTCTTGGCGACTTTCTCCTTAGAGGATTTCATGTTGAACTTCCCCAAGGCAGGTTCTCGAACTGAGTTCCTTGTGACCTAGCACCAGATGTAGGATTCGTTCCCTTGCTTCGAATGCTCCATTTGGCCTCTTAGAACTTCTGAAACATAATTTTCCCAACCAAAATAGCCCGTAGGTGAAAATTGGGCAACAATTATATTATCCCCTTTTGTTTGTCCTTTATCCTCCTCCATCAATGGTATGAATGTGTAAGAGACTTCATCCTTGTCTATCTCATAAGTGTTTATTCTCCCATCATACAAAGCATGCCTATCAAATTTCCAAGGCCTCCGTAGCCGCAAATGGCACACATCCATAGGTAATACATCACATAGAATCTTATCTTTGTACCCTCCTATATTAAACTCCACCCAAGCTTGCTCAATAACCAAAACAAATTGACCCTCATTCAACCAAAAAAATTTATAAGGAGTATCGTGTGGAATTTTAGGCAATCTAAGTTTCTCAACCATCTCATTAGAAACCATGTTATTTGTGCTTTCTGAATCAATCACAACTTTACATACCTTACCCATGCACTTGCAAGTTGTCTTGAAGAGTGTTCTTTTTGATGGCTCCTTCTCTTCTGATGCTTTGATGAGAGTTCTTCTAACCATAAGTGATTCACCAACCTCAGGAGTAGCATGCTATGATGTTGAACCCACACTTTCACAATCCTATCCTTGAGAAATATGATTTATCCTTTCTCCACCAGTTGAAGTAGAAGTCTATCCATCATGGCATTGTCAAGCTTGATGTCCAAACTTGTTACATTGATAGCATATTCATGTGAATGTATTAGAACCTCTTCCTTGACCACCAAATCTGCCTCTAAAACCTGATCTACCTCCTCTAAAACCACCTCTTTGATTAGCAACTTGCTCTTGACCTTTGCTTGTATCTTCTTGACCTTCATAGGACTACCTTAGAGTAGAAATTGAACCTCATCCTCTATTATTGCTTCCTCTACCTCTACCTTGTCTCTCCTTCCTTCTTTTCAACTTCTATTTTTCGCTAACAACCAACTAGAAAACATTCTTCAACCATTCTAGGAGTGGCCATACTCATTTCATCTTGAATTTGGAATCTCAATCCATTTATATACCTTGCTATCTTCTGAACTTCATCCTCAACATGACCTACTCTAATGCTCAATTTATCAAACTCCTCGGTGTAAGCCATGGCATTCATCTCCTTTTGCTTAAGATTTTGTAACTTTCTAAAAGTTGGTATTGCATAGTCACCAGGAAAGAATTGACTCTTCACTTTAGACACCATCCTATCCCATGAATTGATTTTTTCTTTGCCATTTTTCACTCTCTCTTCTTGTACATAGTTCCACCAAGTTAGGTCAGGGCCTTTCAACTTAGTCTTAGCAAACTTTACCTTTTGTTTATCTGCTGCCTCCTTGTATTCAAAATAATTGTCTACTGCATCAACCTAATCCAACACTTCTTCACTATGCATCTTCCCACTATACATGGGAAATTCCATCTTCACCTTAGTAGTCTCTCCTCTGACATCCTTCAACATCTTAACCATCCTTCTTTCATCAAGGTCCAACTCGTCATCACCTTGGACTCCTCTTGGAGGGTTTTCATTCCCACCCTCTTCCTCTTCCTCTTGGTCACTCTCCTCTTCAATGGCCTTACTTATTCTTTGGTATGTTTTCAATGCTACAAGTCTGGTTAAAACAGCTTCTTGAGAGTCCTTCATCATCCTTATTTCTCTAGCCATAACTGCACTTCCCTTAGGAAGCATCTTGTCCTTTCAAATTACAACCTTTCCCTCTTCAAACTTCAACCTCTTTCTTTCAAATGATCAAAACCTGGGCTCTAATACCAATTTAATGTAGATCAAGGTGGATTCACACAAATTAACTTATCAACTCAAATCTTTCAATCTTAGAACCCTAGTTTCATGGGTTTTTCTTACAATTCTCCAAATTCTTCTAGTAGCACTTCATACAAGATCTTTCTGACATAATTTGTAGAATATGCCTCAAACCCAAAATATAATCACCATTACAAATACCCTTTTGGGAGTTTTAAAATATATAAAAATTTTAGGTAGGGTTACTTTAGAACAAAACTCTCAAATCTTGGTTTCTACCGTTTCAATTAGGCCTAAGGTGGAGCAGAAAATGGACTAAAACGGGCATAAATTTTCATGAAAACCTCCAACCAAAAATTTAAAAGTTTTTTCAGATACCCATTATCCTCTTACACAACATATCTCAAAATAATATGGGGGTGTTTTGTAACATAAGGGTCAAAAACCTATTGCTACACTTGCACAAAGGCCTAATTAGGCTTGTTTTGATAGCTCACAATGTGGTTTTTACAACTCAGACCTCAAACTCTCATGCCACTAGCCTAGAAATGTCAAATATGGTCTGCACAAACATTTCCCATCACCCAAAATGGTTTCCAAGCAACTTTTCTACAAAACCCTACTTCTATGCAACTTTTTCACCCAAAATCGAGAGGTTTTCACCCTAAGGCATCAATCCATTTGCCCAAATCCATCTTCCCTTATTTTTCAAACACTATGAAATCTAAATACACTCTATCTAACCCCATTCCACCAATTTCCATCGGTGGAATGGGTCACAAATCATTTTTGTTGCTCTCAAACCCTCAAAACTGGGGTTTTATGATAGTTTTCAGTAAAAATGCAATAAAATACTTCAAACTTAATAAAAATGAGTCAAACCAATTGAAAATGAGATAATATTCATGTGTTCACCAATCCCAATGCATGAGCGATCACCTACATTTTGTACAAGGTTGTACCAACCCCTGTAGCAGCAATTTAACGTTCAGATTTGCAAAACAGAGCTGACTTTATTGATTTTTCTTCAAAAGTACAATCAACCAGCCTTTGTGTCAACCACCAAACATTATAAATTTATTTTTCCCACCAAAAACTCAATTTGACCCTTCAACTTCCCTTTTTTTCATTTTTTCAACATAAACAACATTTGCAAGAATTGAAAACTTTTGCTAAATGTAACAATTTGACCCCACCAACCTCCTAGAAACCTAACAAGGATGCAATACACATGTGACATGGTCAAAATGACCTTATTAAAAAGGAAAACACAACTAAAACCAAAAATGACAAAATTTCCTCATGGAGGCATGAAACCAACTAGGTGCTCCTGCACCAATGCAGCAACAAGGAGAGACCATTTTTCCCTTCCTTTTATTGATTAGGTTCTAAATTCATTAGCAAGTATGCAATATTTTTCCTTCTTAGATGGATTTAGTGGGTAAAATCAGATAAAAATAACTCCAAAGTATAGGACAAGACAAATTTTACCTAACCATGGGGTGCATATGCCTATTTTGTCTTACCATTTCTGTTATGTAATGCTCCAATAACATTTCAAAGAGCGGTCTTAAGTATATTCTCAAACTTTGCACATGATTCCATGGAAATTTGTATGAAGAAGAATTTGCTAATTTAGAGAAAGTCCTACAAAGGTGTCAAGATCACAACCTTTCCTTTTCATGATGATGACTAAAGGAGTGGTATTGGGACACTTTGTGTCCAATAAGGGAATACAGATAGACCCTAACAAGATAGAATTAATCTCCACTCTACCTATTCCTCAAAAGAAAAAGGATGTAAGAATTTTTCTTGTTCATTGTGGTTACTATAAGAGGTTTATCTAGGATTTTAGTAAGAGCATCCCCGTTATTTGTTCTCCTCTCTAAAGATGTGAAATTTGATTGGACTCCTACATGCCAAGATGCATTTGAAGCTCTCAAAGAAGCCCTCACTAAGACCCTTGTCTTAAGAGGACCTGCCTAGACAATTCATTTTCACATACATGCAAATTCATATGATTTTGAAATAGGTGTTGTTGTAGGATAGAAAGAAGGGAATTTTGAATATGCCATCTAATATAGAAGCAAGAATATTCAAGGTGTAGAGCTTAATTATACAGTCACTGAAAAGGAAATGTTCGTAGTAGTATATTCCATTAATAATTTTAGGCATTACATAACATGATACTTTTTCTTTATTCACACATACCATACATCCATAAGATATCTAATAAATAAACTAGTGGTTGGAGGAAGACTTGTCATATGGTTATTATTGATGCAATAATTTGATATCACAATTATGGATAAACCATGGAAGGCCAATGTAGTACTAATTTCCTCTCAAGATTATCAATAAAATTAATAGAGTATATTGTCGATGACTCTTTTCCTGATGAACATTTATTTTCCCTCTCTATGAAAAAATCTTGGTATGCAGATATAGACACCACCACATCTCTCACCAAGAAAAAGGAGACATCTCTAGTTGAGAGAAGTTTTCCTTATTCATGGGTAGATGTATATCTCTTTTATATAGGTTCTAATAACATAATGAGAAGATGCATTAGGGAGGATGAAGTCTATGATATTCTAAAGGCATGTCATGATGAGCCTTGTGGAGGGCACTTTGTAGCTAAAAGGACAACTCTAAAAATTTTGAACACTAGTTACTACTAGCCTACACTTCACAAGGATGCAGTCAACTATAAAAGAAGGTGTGGTAGATGCCAAAGGATGGGAAGACCTATTAGGAGTGATGAAATTCCACTCAAACCACAATTGGTCATTGAACCCTTTCACAAGTGGGGATTGGATTTCATTGGTCCAACAGTCCCATCATCCAATAACAAAGAATATATTTTGGTTTGCATAGATTATCTCACAAAATGGGTGAACCTAAAAGCATTACAATTTGTAAGGGATGGAAATGTTGTTAAATTTCTTTATGAAGATATCTTCACAAGATATGGTGTTCCTAGAGAAATAGTAACAAACCAAGGGCCTCAATTCAGTTTTGAACTGGTAAACAAATTAGTAAAGGAGTATGATATTAGACATAGGAAAACATCTTGAAAATAGGAAAGATTAAAGCAACTCAAAAGCTAATAAACTCTAATGTAATCTAAAGCTAAACAACAAAGAACAAAGAAAGCATAAACATAAACACATAATGATCTCACCCAATATCTACATCCTTCCATGAATGACCTCGATTGTCCTTCTCCATTTCACTGTGATGGTATTCTTTCCCTCATATTTTTAGTATGTGTGCAAGTATAGCCTTGATGTATGTGATTATAGAAAAATATCGAAGATTATAAAACAAGTGCTCCAAAATTCATACAATTTCGGGAGGATAACAATGATGAAGGTCGGGTTAATTTATAGAAAATTGATTGTTCAAATGATAGGCCAAGATTGAAAGATAGACGGACGATTCAGATTAAAATATTCGACATGCATTGAGATAAGTGTTAGTAGTGATGTGAGTGATAAAACCTAGAAGATAGAGATCAAGATTAAATAATGATTTAATCTCTAGTTGAAAGTATTTGAAAATTGGAAGAATAAAGGTTGCATGAAAAGGATAAAGATAGAATAATGGAAACGATATGATCGAATGCATGCATGAATTAATTAATTAAATAGAGTTATTTAATTAATAAATGTGTACATGCATAAGAGTTAAAGCTAGATAACTAATTGGTTATGATAGAGAGTTTTTTCGTGAAAGACAATGAGTCATTAAATCAGGAGATGACTGACTGATTTAAATAGATCTCGAGTGAAGTGGAAATGAATAATTAGATAACTTAGAAAATTATCTAAATATAGAAGAATATGTCCAAAATAGACTTTTATGAATTAAATGATTATTTAATTCAACATTCAACATTTAGGGATTAAATTAAATAAATAAGATTTATTTAATTGACTGAAGAAAAGATTATTGAATAATTAAATAATTAAAGTATCTATTTAATTAGTGATGTAATTAAATAAAGAACATTTATTTAATTAATATGGATTTGAATAAGGATAATATAAATTAATTAATTAATTAGGTTTATTTAATTAATAGAGGAATAAATGTTAAAATGAATTAATTAAATAATTAAAAGTTATTTAATTAATAGATGAGAAAGGACTTTAGAAAGTAATTAAATAATTAACATTATTTAATCATGACCATGAAAATACGAATTGTGAAGAAATTGAAGTCGCAGGCTTAGACCAAATTTCAGTGTCTACATTTTGCCCCTTTGATACAATGTAGTTTATCACATTATGTCAAAGAAAAAGATAGAAAAAAAAGATATGCCCCAGTAAAAGTAGGGTGAGGAAGGATGATGAGGAGGTAGTGGTATGCCCCCTCGAGAGGACAGGCAAGTTCAATGAACATGAGTGTGCTATCGATATCGTTGAGAGAACTTGAAAATGAAGGACAAAAGGATAGGGGAAAATAGATAAGGATGATGAAGATGCAAAAAAGAAGAAGTGTTAGCGTGGAAGACAAGGATGTTAGTACTAGAAATATTCAATATTTTGTCAAAAAATAATAGGCCTTGTATTAAATCATCATTGGGCGGTAATTGATACAAATGGAGACAAACACCATGATATGAGATAGATCAAGGTGTGCAAGGCCATCCACCTGCTAAAAACAAATAGTCACAAACAAGGAATGTCCTAACTCATACTAAGGGCACAGTTGCCCCAGTCTTTTTGTCAAGAAAAACCATACACAACAAACAAAATAAAAGATGGGTCATGAGATGTCATCTTTCCTCTAAATCCTTCATGGGACATCCTTGAGGAAACTAGTAACATGACTCAAAATCAAAGCCAAAAGACAGTCGACAAACAATAGTCAAAGAAAATAGAATTCTGATACATCGTTGCTTCTCTAAATCCTTCATGGGAGATCCTTGAGAAAGCTAGTAACAAGATTCCAAGATAAATCCATATAAAGTGATAAGATAAACAAGCCACAAAGTCAAAAGCTAGTAAAATATTTTCCAAAACTTGATCTATTTGTTTGATTGTTTAGATTGAGTAGTTATTGATTGATAGAGCCTGATTTTAGGAAGGACCATACCATATAAGATGTTAAGTCTGGTTTCGATGTTATGACTATCTGTATAAGGCATGATAAAAGGTTGGTTTCAGAAAGACATGTATCGTATAAGACGTTGAGTCTGATTTCGTTGATGTGACAACCTATGTAAGGCTATGATGATTGTTTGACAGTGTTTGTATTCAGGAAGGACTCATCCTGTATAAGACATAGGTTGATTGTTTTGGCGATGTCTATTTCCAAAAAGGACACATCCTGTAGAAGACATAAGTTGATTGTTTTGGTTATTGCTTTGGCAATTTGTTTGATTTGACTTGATGAAATTGTTGACTTGTTTGTCTTTATGATGCATGACTTGATGTGATATGCTGACAATTGATTGTGTTTGATGACGAACCCTAAAGGACTGACCTAGTGTGGCCTCGAGGGCTCATCGATTGATGGTCTTGCCTACGTTATACACGCATAGACCACATAGTTCGACTAGACTTTGACTGACAAGACTGAAAAAAGATTTGATTTATTTAAAGATATGAGATGTATGTGATAGTGAAAGTGATGAACCCTAACGGACTGACCTAGTGCAGCCTCAGGGGCTCATCAATAGATGGCCTTTCCTACGTTATACATGTAGAGACCTCGTAGTTTGACATGACCAATGACCTTGTCATATAGATAAATGTATTGAATCATGATTTTATACAAACAAACCTAAAAAGGACTGACCTAATGCCTTGGGGGCACATCGGCAGATGGTCTTGCCTACATCCAGTCATAGAGGCAACATAGTTCGACAATGACAAAGACTAACTAATGCGACTGACTCTGACTCTATTTTTGGATTTTTGACTTGTTTTGATTTTTTTGTATTTTTGAAGTTTCTCGATGTTTTTGTATTTTTTTAGGACATTTTGCAATGTTTTTGGATTTTTTGATGGTTTTACGTCTTTAGCATAGCCACTGTAAGGACCAATATGACGTAAGTCAAGTGCTTGCCCCCATTCGAGTATGAGACCAATTGATTATGAATAGGATAGGATGGGGGATAGTAAGTGCACTTGATGTCAATCGTTCCAAGTTATGGAAAAGACAACCATTTATTATGAATGATATGTACAAGTGATGGATGGGAAAGATAGGTGATATGTACAGGGATAGCCAACATGTACATGGATAAGTGATATGTGCAGGGATAGATAATATGTACAAGGATAAGCGATATGTACAGGGAAGTCAAATTAGAATGATAGTAGACAAAGGAGTAGAGTCAACTACACATGGTGCCTGTTTGCCAGGTTTTCACCATGGTACTTATCCAAAGCACCATCGAAGTGGTTTTCACTATTGGACAAATTATTTCTCTTTACTATTTTCTTGATTTTTTTAATTTTTTTGATGTTACCAAGATGCCTGTTTTCCAGGTTTTCACCTAGGTAACGATTTTTTTGATATTTTGATTTTTTTTGTATTTTTGATAATTAAGACAAGGCTCTTAGAAGCTATGTGTAGAACTTCTTTAGATGAAGAATATTGATAGGTACTGACAATGGTTCTCCTTTAGGAGTAGAGAATTGATATGCTCCTGATCCAAAGGCTTCTGTGACAATGTAGGGTCCTAACCAGTTAGGTTCAAACTTTCCTGGTTTCTCTCTTTCAGCTTGATTCTCAGGATTCTCCATTAAGACCAGGTCACAATGTCAAAGTTTCTATCCAAGAATTTCTTGTTGTAGCTACGACGAAGATGATTTTGATATGCTTGAAGATGATCTAATGCCTTTTTTCTTCGTTCATCTAGGAATTCTAGCTCATGTAGTCTTGAAACTTGACACTCTTCATTGTCAATATGCCCTTTCAAGAATACCCTTAGGGAAGGAATCTCGACCTCAATAGGTAAGATGGCCTCAGAGCCAAATACTAAATAATATGGAGTGGCGCCAGTGGGAGTACAAATGCTTGTGCAATAAGACCAAAAGGTTGGATTAAGTTGTCAATGCCAATCACGACCAACATCATTGACAATATTTTTGAGGATTATGATGATTGTTTTATTAGATGCCTCAGCTTGGCCATTACCTTATGGGTAATATGGGGTGGAAAAATGATGTTGGATATGGAACTCTTCATAGAGATGACGGACTTCTTGGTTTTTGAATGGACGGCCATTATCTGTGATAATGGATTGAGGTACACCATGTATCAACAAATGATATAGTTCAAGATAAATTTAGAGATCTGTGTGCTAGCGATGTAGGTCATGGGAATAGCCTCAATCCACTTCGTAAAATACTCAGTGGCAGAAATGATGAACTTATGGCCGTTGGATGATGTGGGATGTATCTTACCTATGAGGTCGAGTCCCCATTGGGAAAAGGGATATGGTGATGTTATGGGATAGAGCTCCTATGTCGGTGCATGTATCAAGTCTCCATGTACCTGACATTGGCAACATTTCTTGATAAAGACATATGAGTCCTTTTCCATGGTAAGCCAATAGTAACCCAATCTCATAATCTTTTTAGCTAAGGTAGGACTACTAGAATGGGATCCACATATACCCTCATGTACTCCACGCAAGGTTTTTTGTGCTTTGTCAGTATCAAGACATCTCAGTAGGGTATTATCTAAGGCACGTCTATAAAGGGTGTCTCTGATGATGGTGTACTTGGCTGACTTATGAAGGAATGTCCTACATTGGTTATTAGAAAGGTCAGGGGGTATGATTTCGGCATGGAGGTAGTCATAGATATCTTTGTACCATGGGGAATTGGGACCAACAATATCACACACCATCTTCGAATTTGGGATGTCATAGGCAGCGACCAAAATTTGTTCTACCAAAAACTTGAATTTAGGCACGTTGCTAGGTATGTCCAAGAGTGAAGCAATAGTAATCATGGTGTCTACTACCCTATTTAGAACACGAGGTATTTGATGAAAGTCAACCTTGTCAAAGTACTCCTTGAAACTATCTGCCATGCATTTGTAGGGAGCAAGCTTTTCATCCTTAGTATCATAATCATCATTTACCTTTCGGATTACCAACTGAGAGTCACCATAAACCTGTAAGTTCTTGATCTTCCATTTGATTTCCATGCATAATCCTATTACAAGAGCCTCATATTCTACTATGTTTTTGGTACATGGAAAGGAAATCCTGAATGACTTAGGGATAGAATCACCCTATGGTGTGATAAACAGTATACTAGCCCTTGAGCCATGATTTGTATGGGACCCCATCAAAGTATAGTTTCCATGTCGTGCTTCTAGTAATGGTGAATATAAACTCATCAGGAAAATCTGCAACTGAAGGGTGATCTGCTTGTATCGGTGCATCAGCCAATTGATCAATAATGACTTGTCCCTTGATAGCCTTTCTCTCTATGTACAAGATGTCATAATCACTAAGTATCATTACCCATTTGGCCAGTCGCCCTGTTAATGTTGCTTTCCTTAGAAGATATTTCAGAGGATCTATCTTTGCAACCAACATTATTTGATGGTTTAGCATATAGTGCCTTAGTTTTTGAGTAGCAAATACTACTGCAAGACAAGCACATTAAATGGTATTGTAATTAAGTTCATAGCCTACCAAAGTCTAACTGATATAGTATATTGCCCTTTCATGACCTTCATCGTCATTTTGTGCAAGCAATGCTCCTAGTGATGAATGGGTTGTTGAAATATAGAGAATCAGTGGTTGTCCCTCAACATGTGGCATTAACACTAGTGGTGTGAGTAGATAATCCTTAATCAGTTGAAAAGATTCCTGACATTTACCTGTCCATACAAAAGGTATTCCTTTTCTAAGTAAATGTTGAAAGGGATGTGTCTTATTTGCTAACTGCACTATGAATCTTCTGATGGATTGCAGTCTCCCTTGTAATGTCCTTAGCTGACTAAGATTAGCTGGTGGAGGCATGTCTATGATTGCTTTTACTTTGGTCGAATCCACTTCAATTCCCCTTCTAGAAATGATATATCCCAAAAGCTTTCCTGATTTCATGCTAAACACACATTTATTTGGATTTAGTCTCACTTTATACTCTTCTAGCCTTTGAAATATCTTGTATTAGACCTATAAATGATCAGCCCTTGTCAGTGATTTAGCAATAAGGTCATCGACATAATCCTCCATAAGAGTGTGTATAAGGTCATGAAAAATAGTGGTCATGGCACACTGATAGGTTGCTCCAGCATTCTTGAGTCCGAAGGGCATGACATTCTAGCAATAAGTTCCCCAAGGACATGTGAAATTTGTCTTAGGTTGGTCTTTAGTTGCAATTTTGATCTGATTATACCCTGAAAATCTATCCAAAAGGGATAACATCTCATATCATGTGGTCATGTCTACTATCATGTCAATGTTCGGCAAAGGAAAGTCATCCTTAGGACAGGCTTTATTTATATCTTTGAAATCTGTGCAGATACAAATGCCCCATATTGGTTTGGTGACTGGTACGATATTGGAAATCCAATCTGCATAGTCGATTGATCTAATGAAGCCAACGTCTAACAGTTTCTTCAACTTAGCCTTGACTAGTAAAGCAATTTGTGGGTGCATTTTCCTCAATTTATGCTTTACTGGTTTTACACCTAGTTGTAAGGGAAAATGATGTAGTACAAGTTCAAGATCCAGCCCAGGCATGTTGCATATGACCAGGAAAAATTAATTTGTCTTTGTGTAAAGAAGTTGCAGAATTTTGGTTGCTTTTCTTTTGTCAATGATGTTGCAAAGTATACCAATCGGGGATTCTCTTTTGTACCTATGTTAACTTCCACTGATTCTTCAACTAGCATGGGTGACTTTTCCTATGCAACAAGGAGAATGTTCAAACCTCCATCCTTAGGTGCCTCAGAGAGGTTTTCACCTTTGGATGCATCCTTCTTCTTTTTTCATTGTCTAAAGGCGCCTTTCGGTTTTCGCCTAGAAACTCATCATTTTTATTTTTGTCATTATTTTTCTTATTTTTGTGACTAGAGGGTTGAACAGATTCCCCAAAATATTCCTTTTTGTCCAATTCAATGGTAAATCCAGACTTGTAATCACCACTAGGTATGCCTTCTCATAATCCCAAGAACTCAACAATCACTTCATCATTCTCAAAAATGTCTAAGACGGGTGTTTCTTGTTGGTCCCAATCAATGAGTTGGGGATAGACAAAGGGCATGTCATCATCGGAGTTTTCAAAGTTCAACGGGGTCAAGGTAAAAGTTGAGTTGTTCATATAGTCACAAAAGTTTTGTACCAAGTCCTCTTTGCTCTTTCGCTTAGATCTAGGTGGATTTTGAGGTGGGCCTAATACCAAGGTTTAGTTATCTGAAATGGGATTGTCAGGCTCCCAAGAGGTAGGATCAAGAGATTCCCAATAGTAATTTTTAAACCATTCATCTTTTGTCATATTCTTTGGTGGATGGGAATTCAAAGGATTTGGTGAGGATTTCAACATTAAGTCAAGTTCTCCAAAAATTTTATCAAGGTCTATGGCAGAGGCGGAGGATAGGTAATCCCACTCATATTCATTTGAGTCAAGGGAATCATAGTAGGGTTGGTTAGATGGTTCATCAAATGTCTCGATATCTTCAGAAGCACTTACTTCCTTGAGTAAAGGTGATGTTGTACTAGGAACACCAATCTAAATCAGTTGAAACCCAAGCCCTAAGCCTTTCGGCCACTTTGAAACAATGATTGGTTCAATCCTTCCATCTTGATGTAAGCCTAAACCAATATGTCCATTATATCCCTTTCTCTACATGATTGTGAAACCTTTGCCATATTGATCTATAGGAATGTGAGCAAGTGAGGGAGGTTCTTCATGGTCTTCTCTATATATCCAAGAGGTCACATCATCTTCGTTGATGGATTCTTTTCTTAATTCACCCAATTTTGTAAAGGTTTTTGAGGGAGGAATGTCTATGGTGACCATTGATTGTCTCCTATCTGTTGTAGGTAAACTATATGATTTAGGAGGAATCAGATGGCTAACACAATAAGATGTCTTCATGTGATATTCTCCACAACCCTTTTCTTGGATCTCGACCCTAGGAGTGGAAGGTAATGAAGGCGAAGTGGATGTTCTAGTGAGAGTGGATGGATCGACATAATGAGATGATTGGATGATGAGACCTCTTGGTTTATAGGCACTTGGCGCTGAGGTGTCTCTCGTATATTGGTGCAATATTGGAATGAATCTGGGTCACCATCTATTGTAATTTTAGTGCCATTGTAAGGGAATTTTAGACATTGATGGTAGGTAGAAGGAACTCCCTTCATGCATGAATCTAGGGTCTCCCTAGTAGAAGATTGTATGGAAAGGTGAGATCCAAAACTTGGAATTTTTTCTCCATAACTACAGGACCAATTCTGATAGGAAGTGTGACAACCCCCTTTGATTTGCATTCTTCATCATCATAAGCCTTAATGAAAATGCTTTTGGTTGTGTCCACACATGCTTCCGAGAAACCTAATGCCTTAATCAATTTTAAAGTGCAAATATTTAACCTTGATCCTCCGTCTACCAGAACTCATCTAACTTTGGTTTTGTCAACAAGGACTTCAAGATGTAACGAGTCATTATGATTTGTCTTCTCAATTGCATAGTCTTATTCAAAGAATGTGGCATGATGAATATTAGTCAGGTAACCTACCATTTCCTAGAAAATATTGACATCAAGATCATTAGTGACAGTGGTGCTTTGTAAGGCCTTGTCTAAAATGGATCGATGTTCAGGGGAGATACATAATAGTTCCATGATAGAGATTTGGGTTGGGGTCTTCCCCAACTAATCAAGTAAGTTATACTACAGCTTGGAAGTCTGTGGTGTCTGATGTGATGGAGGGACTTGGATGGTGATCTTGGTCCGGCGAGTGTTAACAGCACTCGGGAGTTTTATTTATGGAAATGGTATTGACCTGCTCATCAGAGGCCCAAAGGTGATTTATGATTTTTCCACCATAATCATGCTTAACATTAGCATAGTTGGCCGAAGTATTGGTCTTGTTACTCAAACTGGGGGTGTTTCCTTTCCCATGGTCATGCAATGGATCCAAAAATACCTTGTGATCATTGTTCGAAGATGTAAGTTTCTATCCACTAACTTCAATAGTTCTATTGTCGACAAAGTCCTATATGATGTTTTTCAGTTGCCGACAATTTTGTAGGCTATGTCCTTTTGTTCGATGGAAATCACAAAAGGAGTTATCATCCCACCAAGATGGTTTGAATTTCCCTGGATCATATTTCCTTGGCTCTTGGACCTGTATGAGATTGTGTTGCAATAGTTTTTTGAAGACTGACTCGATGGGTTCCCCGAGGGGAGTGAACTCACATTTCGGAAATCGTCTTTGTTGTTGTGGTCGTTGGGTGTTTTGGGTAGTGTTGGGGGTTTGGTTGATGGCGTTGAGTGTGTTGGTAGAGGGGTTATTTCCTCTAAGTGTGATGATCAATCCTGCTTGTAAATTATTTACATCAACTACCCCATCGTTTGTAACGTTTTTATTTCGAGACCAAAACTTGTTTCTGTCATTGAGTGTGTTCTGCACATTTAGATTTCTGTTGGGTGTTTGTGTCTTAAGTTCTCCTTTGTCGATGAGAGCTTTTTCTAGTATGAGCCCCTTTTCCACTATTTTTGTAAAGGATGTGCAACAATGTACCCTCAAGTCACTTCTCAATTTTGGACTAAGGTTTTCTTGGAACATAGTGACCTTCTATTTCTCAAGTATCTCAACAGGACATCAACTAGCTATATTTCTCCACCTTTGGAAGAAGGAAATAAAATTTTCTCCTTCGTCTTGTGTAGTATGACACAAGGTTGCTATGTTAATCTCATGGTCTATGTTAAAGGAGAATTGTTCAATGAATTTCTCAGCCAATTCGCCCCTTGATTTTATGTCATAGTTAAGACCTGAAAACCATTCTAGTGCAATTCCAACAAGACTTCTCAGAAAGAGTCTCATAAGATAGGTGGGGTCATAGGTGACATCTATGCACATCATAGAAAATTCCCTTATGTGTTTGATTGGATTTCGCTTTCCATTGTACTTGGGAAAATTTGGTATGACATACCCATGAGGGAAAGGTGTCATGTACAATGATTTATCGAAGGGAAATGGGCACAAATCCTTTGATGAAAATGTTTTCTTGGTTGACACTGCCATGTTATCCATCTATGTTTGAAGTGCATGCATTTGTGTCTGCAGGACGTCAACTTGAGTTAATGATGTGTTGGTTGGATTATTTGGATCTATGTATGTGTTTTGAAATCCAACATTTTGTGATGGGTTTTGATTAAATGTCGGTATGTAAAGTGGTTTTTTATTTGGAATGTTAGTGAATGGGTTTTGATTCAGAATCTGTGAAAATGGATTTTGATTTGGGGTTTGTGTAAATGGATTTTGATTTGGAGTTTATGAAAATGGATTTTGACTCGAAATTTGTGTAAATGGATTTTGACTTGGAATTTGTGAAGTGATGGGTTGGTTTCCTTATTGGAAAGAGGGTATGCCTCCTGTCCATGAAACCCCAATCTATGGTATAGTACTAGCGACATTAACAATAGGTATAGTTGTTGTTTGTGGAATAGTGCTAGTGACATTGATAGTTGGAATATGAGCCAATGTTGTAGATTTTTTGTTCCCAACAAGAGGACCGAAGGGATTGGACAATGACGCCCCTAAGGTGAAATTTATCCCCTGTGTCGAGGTAGGCGTACCAAATGGAGATGTGTGTATCATTGAGGCACTCTGTGTAGGTCCTCCAGATGGTATAGCAGTAGTCACTTGAGGTATAGTAGCACTAGTGGTAGTGGTGTTTGTTCCCTGGGTAGATGCAGTTTGTAGGGTATGGATATCAAAACCAAGAGGTAGTTTGGCACCTCCTGCTAGAAATTTGCTAAGTATCGTTGAGGATCATTTGCTAGATAGTCATCTAAAAATGAAGCAAACTCAGGGTCCTATGCAACAGCATCTATGTCTTCCACTATAACATGTCCTTGTGTGTCTCTAGTAACAAATTTCTCTAACAAAGTCTTGTGAGGTCTAGATGAATATGTCCCTGAAAAGGGATTTGAGAACAGATTGATGAATTCATTTGGATCAACCATCTTTTCTCTTTCTTTCCTTTTTGATCTTGTTTCAACCATGTAATGTAAGCTCAAAGTGCAAGTGATGCAAAAGCTAAGCCTAAGGATAGTATGAATCTAATCTATGGTTTTTTTTGGATTTTCTTAATATAAAGGATGTATGTATGCAGCTATTTTTTTGGTATTTTCTCTACAAATAAGGTATGTCTAAAATGACTCTATTCTAGGATGGCAGTGTCTAAATATGTAAAGGTCTAAGTGATCAATTTGGAAGATTCTAAAAGAGGTTATCTATCACCTAAAGTTTAACCCAGGTTTCAGCTTAGTTTTGACAAGGAACCTTTGTAGGACTAGGACCAAAAGATAAGGTGAACTCCCAAACTAGACTGATGAGCTGGAAGGATTCATGTGTAGGAAAAAAGATATGATGACTAGGTTCAATGATAACGTTTGATGAATCAAGGGTTTATCCAAAGCGTGAATGGTGCCTATCCTAAAATCTGCAAAAGATGATCTCTCTAAAGGAAATAAAGACCCCTAAGATGAAAGTAAGATCTATGACTAGGGTATCTATCACTATGGTTGAATGACTCCTAAAGGATGTAATCGTGCAAGTTTTGAGAAAACTTTCTAGTTTATGTCCAAGAATTAGTGTAAAAGGATAAGTCAGATACTGGTTTGACTGTTTGTTCTCGGTCTGTGACAGTAGATTCTAGTTTTCTAATACTCAGGCAGTTGCATTGCAAAATTTAACAGTTGTGGTTTTCTTTCTCAATTGCAGTTTTCTAGTAAATTCAGTTTCAGGTATCAAACACATGCAGTTTTGTTTGCAATAGATGCAACTCAGGGTATCAATTGTGACTATGTACTGATCAGATGTGGTTTTCAAGATTTTGACTATGTACTGGTAAAAGTAGGTTGGTTCTATGATAGGGGCATATGTGTCATTCCGGACTATAGATGTGGCTCACCTATTCAGATGCATCACAGAGTGTTTCAATTGTAGGTTTTTCAGTAACAGAGGTAATTACAGATGTGACTGACATATTAGATGCAATTTTCTACTAAGCAGATGCGACTCAAGATTAAATAGATGTGACTTAGATTCTGGAACATGCAAATTGGACTCAGTTTCTGATAGATGCGACTTGGGTGCAAATTGGACTCAGTTTCTAATAAATGTGACTCAAGTTTAAACAGATGCAAATCAGGTGCCAATTGGACTCAATTTCTAATAGATGTGACTCTAGTTTAAATAGATGCGTCTCTAAGTAAAATTTGTGTTTTTTTGGTGAACAATTGTAGTTTTCCAATGAATGACAATGTAAACTGGCTTTGTTTCGTGATCAAGTTTTGACAAATAAAGACAATCAGAAGACAATGTATTTTTTAGTTTGACGATCATGAACCAGTGTATTTCTAGAAAACAAGTACAATCCTAAGGCTGTGAAAGACAATACTTGTTGAGTTCTCACTTGGGTTTCCCCAGCTACGTTTATTCAAAGTGGATGACTAGTAGCTTGACCCCACTGGATCCCCTCCACGGCTCAACACTTCATTCGAGGCATCCAAGCTATAGTACCCATGAAACTCCCATGGCATACTTCTCATCTCTACTATGAACCATAAGAACGTGAGATGGCTTCACAAGTTCAACTTGTTGCACCAGCAAATAGAAGGTTTTTATAAACAAATGTTTAGTATGGGCATTCCATTTGTGGGGTATCATCCATGTGGCAAGAGACCATTGTTTCCCTTCTTGTTGGAACAATACTCATGATTCTTGAGTTTTCCTCAAGAACCCACTTTTATATACCGGTTGGAAGTCACTCGGGTTCAGCATGTTACCGATCTGAGTCGTCTTGGGGTGAGTACTTTTTCCCACCAAGACAGGCCCAATTTCTAGAGTTAATAACAGGTTCTCTTACACCTAGGATCACAAGAATGCGCAAGGGGAGAGGATACTTCTATATACTAAATCATGGGGTAATAACAGAGCGTGCTTTCGCACCAAACACAATAGACAGTAGTAAATTTTAAACCCAAATACAATTTTCTAATCTACCAAACAGTCTATTTCAAAATAGTCTTTGACACACGCCCTGCAAAATAATTCATCAGTAGTTTGCAATTTATCTTCACTGATCATCTTGCAAGAGGGGTTTCGAAAAATTGTCTTCTACGCTACATCCTACAAACACTATTTAATTCCTTAAAACACACACTGAAAATTGAAAATTAGATAAAATTAAAACACAATGAAAAACTATAAATCAGAAATTGAACCCAGAAATTTCACCAGTCAAATGCGTCGCATAGAGCAACAAATGCATCACAAAATTTTACTAGTGGATTGCGTTGCAAAAAGCCACAGATGCGTCGAATTTTGTCAGATGGATCACTGTATTCAGCAGATGCGGTTTGTAATATTAGTTGAGTCGTTTTGTCTGTCAAATGCATTGGGTCGTATGATACCTGCAAAAATTGAATAAAACGTCTATGGATTTGTGAAGAACGTGTCTTCACGTCGGGTTCACCAATGTAACATAATGAAAACAGGAAAGATTAAAGCAATGCAAAAGCTAATAAACTCTAATGTAATCTAAAGCTAAACAACAAAGCACAAAGAAAATATAAACATAAACACATAATGATCTCACCCAATATCTACATCCTTCCATGAATAACCTCAATTGTCCTTCTCCATTTCGTTGTGATGGTATTCTTGCCCTCAAATTTTCAGTATGTGTGCAAGTATAGCCTTGATGTATGTGGTTATAGGAAAATATCAAAGATTATAAAACAACTACTCCAAAAGTCATAAAATTTTCGGAGGATAACAATGATGAAGGTTAGGTCAATTTATAGAAAATTGATTGTTCGAATGATAGGCCAAGATTGAAAGATAGAAGGATGATTCAGATTAAAATATTCAACATGCATTGAGATAAGTGTTAGTAGTGACGTGAGTGATAAAACCTAGAAGATAGAGATCAAGATTAAATAATGATTTAATCTCTAGTTGAAAGTATTTGAAAATTGGAAGAATAAAGATTGCATGAAAAGGATAAAGATAGAATAAAGGAAACGATATATTTGAATGCACGCATGAATTAATTAATTAAATAAAGTTATTTATTAATAAATGTGTACATGCATAAGAGTTAAAGCTAGATAACCGACTTGTTATGACATAGAGTTTATTTGTGAAAGACAATGAGTCATTAAATCAAGAGATGATTGACTGATTTAAATAGATCTTGAGTGAAGTGGAAATGAATAATTAGATAACCTAGACAATTATCTAAATATAGAAGAATATGTCCAAAATAGACTTTTATGAATTAAATGATTATTTAATTCAACATTCGACATTTGGGGATTAAATTAAATAAATAAGATTTATTTAATTGACTGAAGAAAAGATTATTGAATAATTAAATAATTAAAGTATCTATTTAATTATAGTTGGAAATATGATTAGGATAAATTAAATAAGGATGTTACTTAATTTTAGAAAGAGGATAAAGTTAATTAGTGGCGTAATTAAATAAAGAACATTTATTTAATTAATCCGGATTTGAATAAGGATAATATGAATTAATTAATTAATTAATTAAGTTTATTTAATTAATAGAGGAATAAATGTTAAAATGAATTAATTAAATAATTAAAATTTATTTAATTAATAGATGAGAAAGGAATTTTGAAAGTAATTAAATAATTAACATTATTTAATCATGAGAAAATATGAATTATGAAGAAATTGAAGTCGCAGGCTTAGACCAAATTTTAGTGTCTACACTTTCTATAGCTTTTCATTCACCACTAGCAATACTCCAACACGTGTCATAATCACACTATGTTACTTTTTCTCTTATGTCTGTCTGTGGTACTTCGCATTCAATTACCATAATTTCAAATCTTTTCCAATAGGCTACATGTCAACATCTAATTTCATTCACACATGCCATATTTCCATCACTCCATAATAACATGTACACTTCTTATTAATTATGTATAATTAACATTCAAAACTCCTAATTTTCGTATGCATTTAAAATTATGCATATTGGTTGTTTTTACTGTAACCAGGTTGGTCTTCTAATCTACCTATGGAATTACCAATTCCAATCAAGGGCAGCTTGAAGGACCTGGACCAACTGACGAGGATTTTAAAGACCTCCTACACTTTGGGCTCTGCAAGACCCGGGAGGGTGATCCCTTAATGCATTTACAACCTCTGCACCATTATCATAAATGACATTAACAACAAAAGATAATCTCATTTAATAGCTCAACACAATAGGATAATACTAAATAGAATTGGTTGTTCATCAATAATATCAACTATTTGGAGCATGAGATAACTACAACACATTTCTCAGTATAAGATAGTCATTAATTTGCAATTTGTAGCAAGCTCTAGGTAAAGACAAACAAATATTGAACCATACAAATTAGTACAACTTAGATCAGTGCCATATATCCATTGGGGGAGTCAAATTCATAAACATCTAAGGGTTTATGACAGATTTAACACATAACATATAAGATCCTTGATAACATTGCTTTACAATCTCATCAACATTTATTCTAACCCAATACTACTTATCAAATCCTCTTACAGAACATATCGACCTACAATCCTCATTCAAGCATTTTAATTAATTCCTTGAATTAAAGCTAAAACAAGAATCATACACACCACAACAGTGAGAAGAACGAGATAACCCATGATCATCTTATTCAAAATTCAGATATGCATGTACAATGGAGAGACATGGGTTTGAATTAATCATTTCAATTCAAATGTCAGCACTGTAATACAACATCAAATCCTCATGAATTCAAAACCTACTATAGAATGACTCAAAACCTAAATTGTATTTTCTCTGAAAACCATCGAACTTTACAAATTTTATCTGCAACTCTACCTAGACTCGACAAAAAAATATCTCACTTGCTAACCCGTGCTTCTGGCCTTGAAATCCTTCTTATAGAAATGAAGGAGAAAACAAGCATCGGGCCAAAAAGCACACGTGTCACCAACCAATTGAACAGCTTAGTGACATTCCAAAAATCTGTTACAACAGCAATTTCACAGAGAATCCTCATGTTCATCGTGCCCGTTGAAAATAATTGATGCAGCAATAGAAACTTTAATAATTTCATGCCAAGACTATCACCAAAGACAAAATTGGAATCTGGTGTAACTGCAACAGCTGACTTGTGAACTGTTAACAGCCTACCCCTTTTCACTCCTCCTCAGTTAAATATATATTTACCCATTTCTAGTAATCCTCATCAATTGGCCAATCAAAATTGATTACCTCATTCACCTTGACACTATAGGGTGTATACTTAACTACCACCTGATTCGCTTCTCTTTCAAAAGATTCAAAAAATGAACTGGTGCTAATGATCTTGTCCATACAGCTCACCAATAAATCATAATCTGAGTCATCACAAATTAATCTAATTTGACAATTGATGACTTCATTTGCCTAGTCCTACCATTGTTGGAGTGACCTGATATTTCCTTGGTCATCAATTATGTTAGGTAGCAATGTGTCACTCCAATCATCAAAATTCTTCATCAACTCTCTGATCTTCCTACTCAAGTCATCTAGTAAGATATGAAAACCTTGCGATGAGTTAACTAACACCTGAGTAGGCCTTAATGATTTGGGCCTATTATTTACATCAGACCTTGAGGCTTTATACATTATATCTAAATCATTGGCCCTAGGGATCCATCTTTCAATTAATGGTACTATTACCTCCTAATCCCTATCAATATTCTTTATTGCACTCAATAATAAAGAATATAAATAATGCACAAATGACAATTTGTCATCAAATTTCTCATTTAAATGCCTCAATACAACATTTAAAACCTCCATCTACTTTAAAAATATTCCCTCCTCACTCACCTTCAAGGATGCTTGTAACTCTGTAATCTTGTCCATTAGTTGCTTCTTCGAAGGATCGACAGAGTATTCCATTTCTTCATCAATTAGCTCTAAAGTAGGGCTAAGGGAAGTATTTTGAATGGGAGACCCTGGTGTAGACACAATAGGAGAAGCAGGAGGCACTGACCTTGATGTGGAAGGAAATGTTCTGATCTCTAGAGAACTTGATGTCTCCCCAATCTGCTTGTTCTTTAACTTGTCCACCTTAGTCTACAGCTCAACATTCCTTTGCTGCATCTTGCTATATTCCTTAATTATGGCATTGTACTTCTCCATTAAGCTTTTCTTTTTAGCCTCCCCTCTTTCAACAGTCTTTTGGGACAATTTGGCCACATTTACAGTCAAATTTATAGCCTCTATGGTTGAGGTCTTTGAAGCTCTCTTTATTATCAACCCTCCTCTTAAATTTGGGTTAATATCAGTAACATTTGGCTTTCTCCCTTGAGGGGCCAAAGCCCAAATTGCTAAAGTTTCATACTCTTCACTGAAGGTAGAATCTTGCAATGTTTCCTTGACCTCTTCTTCAGAGTCTTGTAAGGGGTTCTTGGACTTCATAATAGCATTGAAAGCTACAGCATCTGCAATGTCCCATTCAGGTAAAATCGAGACACTGGCTTGATTTACTAATTTTCTCCCCTCTTCAAGAGTGATGTTCTTGAACTCTTCCATTAGTTCAGCTTTCACTTCATCATCATTCTCTTGGTCTGACCTATCAAGTCTCAATTCTCTTCTCCTCTTGCATTGATCTTGATATTCTTCCAATTTCATTCTCCATACTAGTTGCAAGAATACCGAAGTTTTTACAAATGCATTGTCATTTAGAAACTCTTTACATGCCTCCATTCTTGCATCTTGTACACATTTTCCTTTCATATTCAGATCAGAGAGAACCAATTCAGCCGGCCTAGGAGGGGAAGGCATACACATCTGAATGTCCTGGTCAGTGACAACAATCTCATCCACCAAATCCTCTTGTGATTGTTCAATTGTTTTCCTTTTAGGGCTTGGCTCTGATGGTGGTGGTGAGGGACTATTTTCAAGTGATGCATCCAAATCAATAATCTTGATTTCCCCAAGAATTTTGAGCTTTGGACCTTTTTGTACAGGAAATTTCATTATTTGCTTTCCCTTTCTATCCTCTTCTTCCTCATCACTACTATCATTTCTCTTCCTTCTATAAATAGGCCATCTTTCTGTAGGTTGGTAAGTTGGCCTCACTTCAACTAGCCTAGCATATTGCTCCTATATGCCCAAGTCTGACTCCAAGTTTATCTTCTTAGTCATCAAGGTGCCCATGATTTCTTTGAAGTTTCCCATCAAGAAGTCAATTTTCTTATGATATGGACTGAACTCCATCAATGGATCATATTTTGGATCCATTTTGTGCACAATAGCCAATAGCTTGTCAAAAGCTACCCATTTCTCCTTGTTCAATTCCTGCCTATTTAGGTCAAATTCATTTCTAATCAAGTCTTCAGGGAAGTTGAGCTCATGCATGAACTTACCACCTTTTATCCTTTTTCTGAAAAGAGCAAAGATGCCCTCAAGATCATGTTGTCGCTTGGGACCACACCTCAAATGGTATTCTTCAAAAAAATTCCCAAAGTGTACCCATCCTCCCTTCAAAAAGACAAAATCTGATACCACTGTGTAATCCGGGAAAAATGTTCCTTTACCTTTCCCAGTAAGGTTGTCCTCATGGATACAACCAATCTACCACATGACTTTTGCAAATCCCATTCTTGGTGGCACATTGTATGGCAATATATGAGGGGTCCCCTAAAAACCATACACCCTCAAGACAGTGTTGACCGGGTATGGAATTATATCACCCCAGTTATGGCAAACCTTCAGTTCTGGCTTCCTTCCCTTTGGTATGAGGAAATCATGCAACTCCTCAGGAATCTTGGGTACATTTACCATTAGCTTGGCTCTCAATATAGAAGCAAAACAATTGTCAAAATGCACATAACTGGTGTTCTCCCTGTTATATGAAAAATTTGAAGTTCATACCTGCACTGGCAATCTTTCTCCATCAACCCACTACTTTAACTTCATCTTCTCAAAGAAGAGTTCAACATTCTTATACAAGAACATATACATTAACATGGAATACCAGAAGAATGGAGTGCATGTATCATTTTTCTGTAGCTTCGACAACCCTTCATGTATCTTTTCAGCCAACAGAGAAGCAAAATCATAAATCACTAAGAAATTAGGGTGTTGTATTTGCACCCCCATAAACATGTAAGCAATAGGAATCACTGTGTTAGGGCTAAAACCTAAAATCTGGCACAATGAGTAAAAGGTAGCCAAGAAATGTTTTGCAAAGAAATTCAATCTGAAAGGTTCATGGTCATTAGGGCTAATATGGAATTTTGAACCTCCTGCCCTAGCCAAATGAGGTGGGAGCAACTTAGCTCTTAAAAGTGATTTCGACCTCCCATATTCCTGCTTCATCTCTTCAAGATCAATAGGAACCAAGAATGTACTAGGCTCACTCAGATCAAAAACTTGTTAGAATTCCTCCATGTTGATGCTTAACAGAACCTTTCCATCATTATCTCGAATCACCCGTGTGACAAGGTCGTATCCTACAACCACTACCCTAAGCAAGTCTATATTAGGGAACACATTCGATACCAATAACTTCCCCATATCATACATCCAACCATTAGAAAAGGGGTGGGGAAAATTCCTCTATCCAAACCATAATCTGAACATCTCTAGACCAGTAAGAGGAACCCTAGCATCAGCTATGTTAGAACAATTATATACTAATCCCTCCCCTAGAGTTTTTCCTCGCATCAAAACCAACCCCTTCTTCCTATCATTTGTCGACAAGGGAAATTGATCCAGGAAATCATCATATAAGTTTATACTTAAATAATCAATCTGGCCAGAGTGTTGCTTTGTTGGTGCCATCCTGAGTAAACTAGGGCTTCCTTGCTATTTCAAACTTTAAACAAACTAGGGCTTAACAAAATATGAAATTACAGAACAAAACCTTGCAATTTCCCACAATTCAATTAACTTATAGCCCTAAAACAACTATCAACAAGCCCTACAACAAGCACACAACAAATTTCCCCCAAATTCAAATTCAGAATAACCAGGAGATACATAAATGAACTCACGGCTTTGCGCTTGCAGAAACCCAAATTCTTGTTGTAACAATTTGTAACTTCGTTCTTGGCTCCACAAAGATGTTTTGAATGCTTTATGATACCAAAAGCAGAATAAAATTTGCTTTATTTCAATCAAACCCTGGCAGTAGATGTCATGTCTACCATTAAAGCTTACTCGTACGCTGCACAAACAGCTCCAATCACATTTGATGCAGATTCAAATATTGGTCATTGATCTTTCACCTTGGTCAGATCATCGAATGGCTGCCTTCAAATCAAACTGACATAATCTCCATCATGGCAACAAGGGTCCCACCATACTCCACGTTGCCACCAAAATCCATGTGGCGCTCACCCATGATATTGCAATCGATAAATACCTTGCAACTTCTGATCACGCGATGGCGGGAAACCGTGGATCTTCAACTATCGTCAATCCAGTTCATCCAACACGGTTGCCAGCTTTGTCAACCATCGAGCACCTTTCCTACCGAGATTATAACATTTTTGTTGTTTTGAAGCACGTGCATCTCATAAACACTTTAGTAACCCGCTGCATAATGTATTAAAATCAAATAGATGCATCAAAGTATTTTATCATCCCTTCAGCATCACCGGATGAGACATGTGGCGCTTGCCCGTGATATCACAATCAACCAAGACAATGTGGTGGGGTCATTGCGGGATGGCGAGGAATGACTAAGATCAAATGATGATTGATCAACGGCCATGCGAACTTGTCCCTCTGCAAAATAAAAACATTTATTAAAGGAATAAGGGGACATCACTAGGCCGACGACAAACAATGACATAAGTTGTCACTTAAATGAGGGTGCACAAGACCATCCAAGACTTAGGAGAATAAAGTCAAGCGAAGGAAATAAAATGATAAAATAGAAAAGGGGGCCTGGCCTAGACGAAGTGATGGGGCTTAAGATGTTTTAAAAAACCCTCCTAAAAGGTAATGGCCGAATAGATCCCTCTTAAGGCGTAAGATGAACACTAAGGTTTTACATGAAGACAAAGGTAAAACCCCAACCTTAGGCTTTTCCCAAACACCATAGATGACTAGAGACATAAGGTAGGATAAAAATTTGAAGTTCCATCAATGCACACATTGAAATTTTATATAACATATCATTCAAATGCTTTACAATTATCCTTCATGTCCTTTATGTACATGTTATTTGAGGAAAAATAGCACACCTAAGTTGGGGGGAAGAAAAAGGTTTTTATTTTTATCACCAACACCTTTTAGGAAACAATGTACAATTCTCAATTCCCTTCATTTTCACCCATTGGTCACAAAGAAATGACAATAACAAGTTCAAAACATAAAATAAATAGAGATAAGAAGGGAATGTCTAAAAGGAGTAGAGTACGGTAATAGTAATAGAGGTTGATAGAGGTGGTTAGATTTGTAGCAATGGGACGAGATATCATAAGAAGAGAACCTACAACACATAATTTATTATTGGAATATTAGAAATGTTTGCTAATCTTCCAACAAGCTAGGTGGATGGATTATTTCCTTTGACTTACTAAATATAATGAACTTATGATTCAACAATTTACAAGTACCAAGTACAAAATGATGAAGCCATGATTAGACAATTAATGGTGGATACTTCAAAGGCAGCAATAGAAGAAGTATCAGGATTACCAAGAACATGTTAAATGCATAGAACAACTAAGCAAGGGAGCGTGAATCAATTGTACATTAAAACATTCAATCCTGCATTAACTTTCAAACCCTTACCAAAATTTAAACCCTCATTAAGTATTAGAAAAATGTAAACATGTGAAATAGTAATGCAAAAATAACCATACATAAGAGAACACCATATTTACATGGAAAATCCTAAGCAGGGAAAACCACAATGAGGATTAGCTCACATATATATAAATAGCAACATTGAATACAATAATCTCACTACCGGAGGGATCATTACCAAAAAGATAAGAAAGGCTCACTGCCCAAAGGACTCACTTTCCAAAAGAAAGAAGAATAGAATAAAAACTATTATAGAGAGATTCACTATCTCAGAGCAATAAGAAAGATCCACCACTACAAATCTATTCCATCCGCAACCTTTGGCTCACTGCCTCCAGCAACTTCAAGCACACTAAAAATATAGACACCTTCTGCTCACTACATCTAGAATCATGGGTATTAATCCCACACTCAAATCATCACACTTGATCAAATTCACATCATTACACCCATCCACACACTCAACACAACCTTCACCTTGAATTTATACCATCTATGACCTCAAACAACTCCTTAAGGTCAGTCTTAATGAAATGTATGCACCTAAAATGTGCAACACCAAAATAGGTCGACACCAAACACCTCCATGATGGAAATAAGTGAAGGCAGACCATGCTAAGGGTTAACTAGGACCAAAGTCTACACCGACATACATCACCACTTTTCCACAAACAACAAACAACATCTGCAATTAGTGCTAGCATGGCAGGTCGGCCAAACTTGCACTAACACTAATAAGTGACCACATACATGCTTCTCTAGGTTCAAAAAAAACATGTGGATGACACAGCAACACCATATGACATCCGATAATATTACAACATCAACATACCACACTACAACACTACCGCAACCACCTAGAAAAAAAATTACTTTCATCCTACGCATCAGGATGCACTACCATTGAACTCCAACATAAGAACTAAACTTGTGGAGCAACTAAACACTAGAAACTCCAAGGGAAGATAAATACAAAAGCATGTTCCCAAATCCACAAGACAGGAAAAAACAACCTAGAGAAATGTGAAGAAATCTCATTTCTCCCAAACAACCTTCTTCATAGGCAAACACTTTGTCAAACACAACTTCCACAGTCGCATGATCTAGAACCTAGAATTCTAGATATAGAACATTTGAGCACCTCTAATCATCATATCCAAACCAAAATCATATCTTTAACCATGAATAAATGTGGAACACAATACAAAACACACATTTGTCACACTTCACACTCTTTTATTCAATTTTTCTCAAAAGCACTCAGAAACCAAGTGAACCAACTGCATCAGCAACACCAACACAACATATCTACAACATCTGCAACACTAAAAGTATCCAACAATCTCCATACTGTTGACATCAATGACAACACCTACTACATACTTGCAACAATCTCCCCCTTTTCATTGATGACAACACCAACTCTGAAAAACCAACAACAAAAGAAACTATCACCAACAACAACTCTACATCAAGAAACACTCCCCCTTACTGGGGCATATCTTACACTTCTTTTCTTTGTGTCTTTTAGACACTATTCTCTCCTCTTTATATTCACTCCCCCATTCTTAAGGATTTTTTTAAGTATTACTCTCCTCCTATGTTTTTCATATCATACTCTCCCCCTTTGGCATCAATGGCAAAGGCCAACATCTTTCCCTTTGACAACACAAACAAGAAACTTCTCTCTCTCCACTACTCTTCTCCATACAATTCTCACTATTGTACACACTACACTCTCTTCTGCTTACTCTCCCTTAGGGAAACAAGATATGTTTCCCCTAACTGCACCAACCAAAAACACGCCACTACCTTCTCCCCCTGTGAGGTAGCCTTCGTTAGTCTAGGACCAAAAATGTATCTTAAAATGATTTCCTAGACAGATGCACCACTTATTCATCTAGTTGAAAGAAGGAGGGTAGTAACCCCTAACTTCAACTAGAGATAATCAAATGTATCTTTAGGAAGAGCCTTTGTGAAAATATCTACAACTTGATGGACTTTGTAGGCACATACTCCAACTTCACCTCATTCTGTGCAACTTTCTCTCTTAGAAAGTGATACCAGATAGATATATGTTTTATTCTTGAATACATTACCAAGTTATTTTAAATAGTGATAGCACTTGTATTATCACACAAGATAGAAATAGGTTCACCATATGATACTTTGATATCCTTCGATGTTTGTTTCATCCATAACACTTTTGTACAACATGATGTTGTTTCAATATATTATGCCTCTGCAGTAGATAATGACATAGAATATTGCTTCTTACTCACCAAGAAACCAACCTACTTCCAAGAAAGAAATCACCTCCACTTGTACTTCTTCTTCCATATGCACAACCTACCTAATATGAATCTGTATATGTACTCAAGGAGAAATCAGTATCCCTAGGATACCATAAACCAAAGTCCAAAGTGCCCTTCAAGTATATAAATATCCTTTTAACTGCGACAACATGTGACTCTATGAGATCTTCTTGAAAACTTTCCACAAGACATACTACATGCATGATATTTGGTCTAGTAGTAGTTAGGTATAGTAGTCCACCAATCATTTATTTATACTTTCTTTGATCAACCTTAGGAGATTCATCATTCTTACTCAATTTACAACCAGTAACCATAGGAGTACACATTGGTTTAGAATCCTCCACTCCAAAATTTTGCAACATTTCCTTGACATAATTTGACTATGAGATGAAAATACCTTTTTTTCTGATTGATCGATTTGTAATCCAAGGAAGAAATTCATTTCCCCGCACATTGATATCTCAAAATATTTTTGCATCTCAGCTGCAAACTTCTTGCACACACCTTCATTTCCTCCAAATATAATTTTATCAACATGTTGAATGAACAAGACAACTGAGAGGGCGGTGAATTAGTTATAGCACAAAAACCCTCAATAGTAATCAGATCCACAAGCATTCATTAAACCCTTATTCTATTAATATGATTAAACATGAAATGCAGATAACAAAAACTGAAATAGCAACACCATACAAAAGAGAACACTATATTTACATGGAAAACCCAATGAGGGAAAAATCACAATGAGGATTAGCTCACAATATAAGTAATTGAAAAACTGATACAATAACTCACTGCCAGAATAGGACACACAACCCAAAAAGGCTCACTCCCACAGAAAGAAACACAAGAAGATAGAAGAAGAATATTACACAGAGAACACTTTCTCAATGCAACAAGGAATCCACCACAATTCTCCAACAATCTCGTGGTCTTTCTTAAATGACTTTGGATGCCTTCAACTCACTACCTTCAAGAACCCCAACACTTGAAACTTGCACTGCTCTACTCAAATTCACATCACACATGTTGATTGATGTTTTCTACACAGCAACAACTTAGACAGAATATGAAATCCTATCTCTCTTGAAAGGTAAATCTCTATCAGCAAGCTTCAAGAGATAACCCCCAGGTCTCTAGTGTCGGGTCTTGACAATGCATAAACAACTCAGTGATAAATGTGAAAAAGTTGGTAATCACAAAGGGACCTTACTACAAGCAAGTATTGAATCTTGAACTTATCAGATCTAGCAATGTAATGATACTTCAATCCTAAATCTAACTCAAATGATAAAGAAATAACAAAAGATTAGGGTTTCAGAGAGATTCCTGAATTTAACTACTCCTAAGATTAAAAATGAAAATAATGAAATACTTGAAATGGACCAATCCCTCATAAAACTATTCTTGCTTGACCAAGATAAATCTATAATCTTACAGAAACAGTGCAATCTTCTAAGGCATTAAAGATTTTTAGATCATGAAAATTCATCCAAGACAACCCAATTGCAATTGAAATGAATAAATCTCCACAATTGAACTAAGCACAATGAATATAAAAGTCCAGGCTAACTTTCCAAAGCAACTAACAATCAGCTAGCTGCAAAAAGTATGGACCAGGGACTGCTGCAAACACTTCAAGCATCAAATCATGAACACCATTGAATCATATCTAAATCTAAATCTAACATATATCTAATAACCTTGAGCAATTTGAAAGATAGAAGCATAAGAACCATGCAAGATAAGTCAACACAAAAGAGATCACCAGAAAATCACAATGTCCTCAATTGTATTGAATCACCAAATTTTAGCAACAATTTCAATGTTTTGTTACAACACTTGCTCAAAAATTAACTAACTTCTAACTCTTCTCTACTACCTAATTCGCTCTTGCATCAAACTAGCTATCTGTGTATCTATCTATTCTATCTCTTACAAATGAGGTGAAATGCCAAATTTATAGGAACATCCAAAGCATGTCAGCCAATCCAAGTTTATACAATAATAAAATAGCCAAGACAAGTCCGCCCAAGCAATGTTTACAATAAAAACGGCCATAAAAAATGTCGGACCAAGGAGAATTCAAAATAAAGAAAATTAGCATTAAATGCTTGAACTCAATCTAGGTCGGCCTGGGAGCTTTAATATAATTCAAACCAATGCACAAGTTTCAATGCATCCCTATATTAACTGCCTCCTTCCATTCTTATCCTGAGTGCACCTCACTAAGTCGGCCAAGGGGTGGAGTAACTAGAACTTGAATTTCTCCTTTAATCGAATTAATTTCATCTCCAGAACTTCCTTGACGACTCAGCAAAATTTAGCCTGCACTCAGCAAAAACTACCATTAATATCCATTATAACATGAAGATCAAGATTAGCCCATTATCAGTAATGTATTCATAATCCAAATAAGCTCAAACACAAATCGAAATCAACCCAAAGATGCCACTCAATCGCAAACTACATAGTCTAGGATTTCAAGCCAGACGCAAAATCCAGGCCAAGCGGATTTTCATGAAGAAGGCACAAAATCAACCATAGATCCTTAAAAATGCAGAAAATATGCAGATAACAGTGTGTAATCTATCAATTAAAAGCATGGAATAATAATAATTTAACACTAAAATCATCCAATTCAACCAAATTCGAAGTTCCACAGCGCCTCCCAGAAAATCCAGAAAACTCTGGCTGGATTGGATTTCTGCGAAAATGATAACACTACATGAATTTCAGGAAAATGAGGGGAAGAAGGAGAAACCAGGAAAATCCGACCAGACAGGAAAATCCTAAAGTTGGCAGAAAACCCGAATATCAGCAATCTAACACAATCTCACTCAAATTGATTGAAGATCATAAATTTGAGGACCCTGGGCACGGAAATCGTTTAACTTGAACCTCCCATAGATCTTCTTTGAATTCTAGGCTCATTCGAATGCAAATTAAGATGCAATGGCAACGCCCAAGGCATGAAACCCTAAACTTTAACCATGAACACACAGAGCAAACAAAAATGCCAAAGCACAACAAGATCAAATATCACAACTCAACAGGATGCCAATGATAAGTCATAATGGCACAAACCTCCAAAAAATCAATCAAGTTCGGGAACCCGACGACAAGGCAGAATTCCAGAAAAATCTGGCCCAAGCGGAATTCCGCAAAGACTAGAAATGTATGAAATATAGTGCAAAGCAGATAGAGCCAAACTTCGAGCACAATCTGGGAAAATCCGGACGGGGCGAAAAATCCTGAATTGGCTCAAAAACCTGAACCTGGCCCAAAACTTAAGATTTTCAATATGCAACTTGGGGAAAACACTTGGGAAAGTAAAATAAACATTTTAAGCTCATTCCAAGGAAAATAAAATCCCCAAAATCAAAGGGCCAAAACAACAAGAGTGAAAGAAAAAGAGGGTCCCTGCTTTCAGCAGGGCGTGTGTGCAAAAACTGCACAACACACATCACTCGCATTGATCTCACATCTATCTTTCTTCTCACTTATTTCATTCCATCAACTCACAACACCACACTTATTTATATCAACCTCAACCTCAGAAACCTTCTCCAATGTTGGCAACTAATTGTTATACATACAAATTCAAAATAGTTAGGCACCTAAGCATTCTCGTGGTGGATAGGAATGAAAGTGACCTAAATAAATCCTTAATTAGGACCCAAATAGATCCCAACACACCTTGATGAGCAACATTCTTTTACAAGCCTCGCATGTAGTGCTGACACAAGGTCGGCCAATACCCATGCTAAACACCATAATCATTGAGTACATGCTTCCTTAAATCAATCTAGAAATTCTAGACAACATAATTCACTTGAACACGATCTAGAATAATCCACAAACTAATTGAGATTCATCAGAAACTTTATCCAAGCTTGCATCATACAAATATTTCAACTCATAACAACTGGTAAACCTTATTCACATACTGACAAATGAAACTCACTCTGTACTGTACCAAATCAAGTAAGCTCTTGAATACAGAAAGATACAAACATTATAAGAAACTTCCTAAATCTACACAACCTGAATCAAAATAGTGGAGAAACATGGAGAAAATGCATTTCTCCCAGGCCACAAAAAACATCACCAAAAAACTAGTTCTCATACTACTAAAAATATCTCACTCTATACAATGATCTAGAATCCCCAAATTCTGAATATAGCAACCTCTGACAACCATAAATAACATATCAAATCCATGGAGGCATAGGATAAATACAAAAGAAATGTAGAGCACAATACCAAAGCACACTATGAACACTTGCACAACGCAGTTTACTCTATTTATCAAATTTTCTCAAAAGCACTTGGAAACCAAGTACCAAAGACATCATCTCATCTCATTACTTCATTCCAAATCATCTTCAAACACTACAAAAAAAAGATAGCCCCATGTACTCACAATGCTTTTCAATATCTCAACTATACATGTACAACCTATTTTCCTCTTTTTCACAATTTTCTCAATATCCTTGACAACTTCATCATTCGACAACTTCCTTAACACACAATTGACATAAATGAAAACACCAATCAATATACTTCCTGTTGACATCAATGACAATACCTTCATACTCACAACTATCTCCCCCTTTTTCATTGGTGGTAACACAAGATGTGAGAAACCATTAGAGACAATATACACACTCTCCTCTCTTTTTTGGATTAGATAGCCTACACAACAGTCCTGCACTCACTCCTCTTGAGTAGATAAACTTTTTCACATGATACTTTCTCTTCCCCTTTAAAATCAATGGAAAAGGATAAAAAAAAATCATTTTTCTCCCCCTTTGACACTGAACCAACACACCTGCTCTGAATACTCCCCCTTAGGAGGACACCCAAATGATTCAACAACTGAATGACAACACATGACACTACCTACTCCCCTTGGGAGGTAGCCACCAACACTAGTCCAAAAAATAAATAGATCCACATATCCACTAGACTAATACATCTCCATATGCATCTAGTTCACATAGGGAGGGATAATAACCCCCAAATTCTCTCAAAGATACTCTAAAGTATCCTTAGGAAGAGCCTTAGTAAATATATCAACAATTTGATCCTTTCTAGGAACATGCTCAAGTTTTACTTCATTCTCCATAACCTTTTCTCTCAAAAAGTGATACCTAATAGATATACGCTTTGTCCTTGACTGCATCACTGTATTCTTTGAAATGTTAATTGTACTTGTATTGTCTTAAAAGATAGAAATAGGCTCATCATATACAACTATAATATTGTTCAATGTTTGTCGCATCCACAAAACTTGTGTATAGCATGATGTTGCTACAATATACTTAGCCTCTTCAGTAGACAAAGAAACTGAATCTTTATTCTTTCTCAACCATAACACCAATCTACATCCAAGAAAGAATACCACTAGTAGTTTTCCTATCATCAATACAACAGGCCCAATATATATCTGTATAATCACTTAATGTGAAATCAGTATCCTTAGGATACCACAAGCTATAGTCCTGAGTGCCTCTTAAATATCTGAATATCCTCTTCACTACTGTAACATGTGTTTCTTTAGTATCTTCTTGAAATCTAGCCACAAGAAAAACTACATGCATTATATTTGGTCTAGTAGTAGTTAGATATAGCAATCTACCAATCATAGATCTATATTTTCTCTGATCAACCTTAAGTGAATCATCATCTTTGCTCAATTTACAACCAATCACCATAGGAGTGCATATTGGTTTGGAGTCATCCATTCCAAACTTCTTCAACATCTCTTTAGCATACTCATACTATGAAATGAAAATCCCTTTATCTATTTGATTGACTTATAGCCCAAGGAATAAATTCATCTCCCCAAAGATTGACATTTCAAATTCTTTTTCCATCTCTTCAGCAAATTTTTTACACATAACTTCATTTCCTCCAAAGATAATATCATCCACATATACAACTACTATCAATATTTTTTCTTTCTCCAATTTTAAGTAAAGATTACTATATGTGATGCCTTTACTAAATCCTTGTTGTAACAAATATATTTATAATCTTTCATACCAAGCTTTGGGAGCTTGCTTCAATCCATATAGTGCCTTCTTCATTTTACATACCATATTCAATTGATTTGACAATTGAAAGCCTTCTGATTGTTCGATATAAACTTTCTTCCAATTCACCATTCAGAAAAGTAGATTCCACATCCATCTGATAAACTTTAAAGTCCTTATATGTTGTAAATTCCAAAAACATTATGATTGCTTCCATCCTAGCCACAAGAGCAAATATCTCTTTTTCCAAGTGATTTCTGGATTTGATTGTGTGCAAATTTTTTGATGCAAAAAATTTGCACACAATCAAATCTAGAAATCACTTGGAAAGACATTATGGATTGTGGAAACTTGATATCATTAGCAAATATCTCCTCAAATTCTATTCCTTCCACTTGTGAGTGACCCTTACACATAATTATTGCCTTGTTTATTACTACTCCATTCTCATTCAACTTGTTTCTGAATACACACTTAGTTCCAATTATGTTCTTGTTTTTCGGTCTAGGAACCAATTACCAAGTCTAATTCTTCTCTATTTGCATAAGTTCTTCCATTTCCTTCGTCCAATGTTCATCCTTGCATACTTCACTCACTATTTTAGGTTCAGGTTCAACTTAGAAAGTAAACATAGATTTACCTCAACTTTAGTAGCTTTGCTTCTTGTCAATACACCTTTCCTTTCGTCTCCAATGATCTGTTCTTCAAAATGATTCTTTTGCACATACTTAGGGTTCTTAGGGGTCTTCTCTGGAGCTTCTTCCTCTTCATTATGCACTTTTTCTTCATTAGCTTTTTCTTCTTCTATTTTGCAATCAGGTTCATCTGATACATATCCATCCACCACAATTGAATTTTGTTGGTTTTCATCAACCTTAACATTTTCACTCTCGATAATATTTCTTAGCCTTTTTTGTAACATCTATAAGATTTTCTTTTAATAGAATATCTAAGGAAAATACCTTCATCATACCTTGCATCAAACTTTCCTAAACTTTCTTCTTCTCTTTTGATATAACATTTGCTTCCAAATACTCTAAAGTACTTCACAGTAGGCATCCTTCCATACCATAACTCATAGGGTGTCTTTGTGTTGTTAGCTTTAGCTTGAAATCTGTTAAGTATGTAAACAGTAGTATGAAGAGCTTCTCTTCAGTAGACTTCTAGTAGATTTTCCTCTTTCACCATAGTCCTAGCGGCCTCTTGAATAGTTCAATTTTTTCTTTCAACAATTCCATTATGCTAAGGAGTTCTAGGGGCAGACAAATGCCTCTTTATTCCATGAACTTCATAAAACATGTTCAACTTATCGGAGGTGAATTCACCACCTTTGTCAGACCTCAAACATTTGATTTTCAAATCCATTTCATTCTCAACCATAGTTTTAAATGCCTTGAATCTATTTAATGCGTCATATTTTTCTCTAAGAAAAGTAACCCATGTCATTCTAGAATAATCATCAATCAAAAGCATAAAGTACCTATCACCTTGTAGACTTATCACCCTTGTAGGACCACAAAGATTTGTATGAATTAATTCTAGTAGTCCAATAGTAGATTGTTCCTTTCCTTTGAAGCTTCTCCTTGTTTGTTTTCCAAATTAACAACTCTCACAAATAGCATTGATAGGCTTTGTGATTCTTGGTAGGTCTCTCGCTGCATGCACTAAACTAATTCTTTCCAAATTATCAAAATTCATGTGAAACATCCTCTGGTTCCATAACCAACTATCACTATTCTAAGACAAAGTAATGTCTATCAGCACACTTAAGCTAATAAATGTTTCCATTTGTTTTCTTACCAGCAACAATCAAAGTTTCAGACCCTTTTCTTGTCTCACATGTTTCATCCTTAAGCACAAGATTATATCCCTTGCTACACATTTTTCCAACACTCAAAAGGTTATGACTTAAACCCTTAACATAGTAAACATTATCGGTGTTATGCTTTCCATCAAAACTGATTGAACCTATTCCACAAATCTTAGTTCCTAAATCATCTCCAAATTTAACTAGTCCTCCATCATATTTTTCAAGTTTAGCAAACTTACTCTTGTCTCCAGTCATATGATTAGAGCACCCACTATCAACAACCCAATAATTCTTATCTTCTTTAACATGAAAAGGAGATACCAAAGTACCTTCAACTTTCTCCTTCTTCTCTGAACACTTTCCTTCACACAACTTTCAGAGTTAGTAAAACTAGATTCTTCTTTCATAGCCAAGAAAAATAATTCATTATCATCAAAGTCTCCATAGTCAGATTCATCATCCGAAATTCCAGCATCTTCTCTCACATAGTAAGCTTTCTTAATCATATTTCCTTTATTTTCCTTGTTCTTATTGTTTATAGGTCTTCTTGGACATCTTGAAGCATAATGACTTGTCTCACCAGAGCTAAAACATTTGAAAGGTAGTTTACCTTTGTACTTACCAATGCCCTTCTTCATTCTTCTTACAAAGTTAGCTTCCACATCATCAAGATCTTCCTTATCTAAATCTTCAAACTTTTTTGGTATCTAGCCTTGAAAGTAGTCTCTATATTTATACCCTTTTTCCTCATTTCAAAAGAAGTTAGTGTACCAATCATCTGATCTCTAGAATAAATATAAAGATTTACAATTTCCTCAATAGAAGATACCTTTTCACTATAAGAATCAGGAAGAGATCAGAGAAATTTCTTTACCACTTTAGATTCTTTGACTTGTGCACCAAGACCTCTCATTGTGCTCACCAACTCATCAACTCTCTACATGTAGATTTTGATTGTTTCATCTTCGGACATATGCAAGGTCTCAAATTGTGCCTTCAAATTCTACAACTTGCTTGTTTCACTTTTTCATATCCTTAATAAATGCTTTCTAGCTTATCCCAAACCTCTTTATCAATCTTCAAACTCATAAATTTTACTAATTCAGTATTTGAAAGACTATTGACAATAATAATTTTTTCCTTATCATTGATCTCATGTGCATTGATTTTTGCACTTGTACTCAGACCATTTGGAGGTGGAGTATATGTAGTCTTATAAGCCTTTTCAACCTCAAATCCTTGAGCTACCATATATCCTTCCATCTTTGTCTTCCAAAATGTATAATTTGTGCCATCAAATCTAATGCATTCCAAAACAACCTTGTTCACCATCCCGGATCTACCTCAAGCGGTTAAGCTCTTCTCCAAGGAATCGGGCTCTAATACCAATTGTTGAATGAATAAGACAACTAAAAGGGGGGGTGAATCAGCTGTAGCACAAAAACCCTCAATAGTAATCAAATCCACAAGCATTCATTAAACCCTTATTCTCTTAATATTATTAAACATGAAATGCAGATAACAAAAACTAAAATAGCAACACCATACACAAGAGAACACCAGATTTATGTGGAAGACTCAATGAGGGAAAAACCACGATGAGGATTAGCTCACAATATAAGTAATTGAAAAACTGGTACAAGGGCTCACTGTCAAAATAGGACATACCTTCCAAAAAGGCTCACTACCACAGAAAGAAACATAAGAAGATAGAAGAATAATGTTACACAGAAATTATTTTCTCAATGCAAAAAGGAATCCACCACAATGCTCCAACAATCTCGCAGTCTTGCTTGAATGATTTCGAATGCCTTCAGCTCACTACCTTCTGGAACCCTAACACTTGAAAATTGCACTACTCTACTACAATTTTCATCACACACATCACTTGCATTGATCTCACATCTATCTTGCTTCTCACTTCTTTCATTCCATCAACTCACAACAACACCACACTTATTTATATCAACCTCAACCTCAAAAACCTTCTCCAATGTCAGCAACTAGATGTTATATATACAAATTCAAAATAGGTCGACACCTAAACATTCCCATGGTGGATAGGAATGAAGGAAACCTACATAAATCCTTAATTAGGACCCAAATAGATCCCAACACACCTCAACATGCTTTTACAAGCCTCACATGTAGTGCCAACACAAGGTCGGCCAATACTTGTGCTAAACACCATAATCATTAAGTACACACTTCCTTAAATCAATCTAAAACTTCCAGATGATAGAATTCACTTGAAGACAATCTAGAATAATCCATGAAATACTTGAAATTCATCAAACACTTTATCCAAGCTTACATCATACAAATATTTCAACTCAGAACAACCAATAAACCTTATTTGCATACTGACAAATGAAACTCACTTTGTACTATATCAAATCAAGTAAGTTCTTGAATATAGAAAGATAAAACATTATAAGAAACTTCCCAAATCGTCTCAACCTTAATCAAAATAGAGAATAAACATAGAGCAAATACATTTCTCCCAGGCCACAAAAACATCACTGAAAAACTGGTTCTCATACTGGTGAAAATATCTCACTCTGTACAATGATCCAGAACTCCAAATTTTAAATATAGCAACCTTTGATAGCCATAAATAACATATCAAATCTGCATAGGCATATGATCAATACAGAAGAAATGTGGAGCACAATACTGAAGCACACTATGAACACTTGCACAACACAGTTTACTCTGTTTATCAAATTTTCTCAAAAGCACTTGGAAACCAAGTACCAGAGACATCATCTCATCTATTACTTCATTCCAAATCATCTTCAAACATTGCAACAAAAAGATAGGTCCATGTACTCACAAACTTCCTCAATATCTCAACTATAAATGCACAAATTGTTTTCCTCTTGTTCACGATTTTCTCTTCGACAACTTCCTTAACACATAGTTGACACCAATGACAGCACTAGTCAATAGTCTTCATGTTGACATAAATGAAAACACCTTCATACTTGCAACACAACATACACTACCACAATCAATATTTGTTCTCCCTCAACCTTGAAGTAAAGGTTGCTATCTGTAGTAGCCTTTTTGAATCCTTGTTGCAATGAGTACTTATCCAACCTTGCATACCAAGCTCTAGGAGCTTGTTTGGGTCCATACAATTCCTTCTTCAACTTGTAGACCATATCATTATTTGATAACTGAAAACCTTTTGGTTGTTCAATATACACCTCTTCTTCTAACTCACCATTCAAGAATACATACTTGACATCCATCTGATATACCTTGAAGTCTTTATGTGTTGCAAAAGCCAAAATCATTCTAATAGCTTCCATCCTTGCCCCTGGAGCAATAGTCTCTTCAAAATCTATTCCTTCCACTTGTGAGTAGCCCTTACACACAAGTCTAGCCTTATTTCAGACAACTTTTCCATCCTCATTCAACTTGTTCCTAAAAACTCACTTAGTTCCTATCATATTCTTATTTACTAGTCTTGGGACCAATTCCCAAGTCCAATTCTTCTTAATTTATTCCAACTCTTCTTTCATAGCCTTGATCCAATTCTCATCTTTGCATGCTTCAGTCACTATTTTAGGTTCTACCTTCGAAAGTAAAGAAAATTTTACCTATTCATTTGTCATAGCAGCTCTTCTTCTTGTCAACATGCCTTTTTTTTTATCTCCAATGATTTAATCTTTAGAATGATTATTCTCCACATACTTAGGAGTCTTAGGGATCTTTTTCGAAGCTTCTTCCTCTCTAAATGTCATCTCCTTTTCTTTCTCTTCATCTTTTTCTTCTTTACTGCAAGGGGGTTTATCAAATTCATATTCTTCTATCAATTTAGAACTTTTTTGTGGTTCTTCATCCACTTTGATACTTGCAATTTCAACAATCTTCTTCAACATTTTATTATAACACCGGTATTCTTTGCTTCTTGTAGAGTATCCAAGGAAGATTCCTTCATCATATGTTGCATCAAACTTTTCTAAGTTTTCTTCATCTCTTCTAATATAGCATTTACTTCCAAAAACTTTGAAATATTTCATAGTAGGAGGTTTACCATACCATAGCTCATAGGCATTCTTTGAACCATTCAATCTTGCTTGACCTCTATTAACTATGTACACTGTAGTATGAATAGATTCTCTCTAATAGACATCCAGTAGATTTATTTCCTTCATCATAGTCCTTATTGCTTCTTGAACTTGTAGACACTCAAAAAGTCTCAATCAGTATTACACATCTTATTCTTATTAACTAGCATCATTTCTTCATAAATTATTTCTACAATAACCAATTAATTAAATAATCTTTATTATTTAGTTAAATTCATCAACTTCTACTATTAATCAAATAATTAACTTTATTGGATTAATTCACTTTCTTCTGAATAATGTTCATCCTATTTAATTAAAATCAAATCATTTAATTAAATCCCCCTAAAGTCCTCTCATTTTATTAAATAAATCAAACTATTTAATCAAATGTCATAAATCCCCTAACCCACTTGAGTTGATTAAATTCTGAATTAATTAACTCTAAACTCCTCCTAATCATTATTACCCCTTTCTCTAGCTTTTAACTTCACCAAAGTTAAATCAACCCATGGTCAACTAACCATGTTGCACATGCAAATAATTTCCTCTAATTAACTAAATAGCCTATTTTCCTCACAATGGCATATTCCTAGGAATATTCCTCCTAACCACCCCTTCATTCAATTTCCCTGCAAATGGCTTTAAAGCCTCTTACAAACTCATAAATACCTCTTACAGGGGCATTTAATTGCACTTGCATGCCATCTTGTCCCTCTTACACCCTCAAAAACATTCTCTTACATTTCAACCATATTCATTCAATTCTCTTACATCCTCTTACACATCCACGTACATGCCTTAACTCTACACATTCTCCAAAATGTGATCCACATCCATCCTTTAGCCTTGTGACAAGTGTCACAATCCTATTGGCTCCCCATTTAGTCCCACATTCACCAATTTCACTCTCTCTTCAACCCTTGAATCCTATAAGTAGAGGCTTTCTCTACACAATATGGATCCACAATCTCATGCAATATCACTATAGGCATTTTTAGTCATAGCAATGACTCATCTACACTCATTTTCGTCACACTTTAGCTTGTTTCATTGTCATTTGGAGTCAATATCATACACTTGGAATGAATTTCAATTTGGAGCTTATCAAAGGGATTGGGAAAGGGCTACTTTCCACATCAAAGTAGCACCAATCTCCCTATGGGATGGAGATTTTGTTGATTTAGTTTGATTGCATGCTCTTACTTTCTTCCTTTCATGTTTTTATTTCATGTTTTCATCTTGGTTTGATCAAGAATCTCATGGGGAATTCTTTGTTTGTGCTTTCTAACTTGACTAACCTTGTTTGTTTGTCTCTTGTTAGCTAGTTGTAGATTGGCATTCATATTTTGGCACTAGAAGGATGGAAAACCATTTTAAAATTTGATATTTTTACTTGAAAATAAATAAAAAAATCAGCTACAAGAGGGCAACGCTACTTCTCACGTACAGCGCGCTAGCTTTACTTTCAACACTACTTTCACTTATAGCATCTCCTTTGTCAACGCCACTATTGTAATGCTCTATTGTGTTGCCTTTGCTAAAGTGCCACTTTTGACTACTTGATCAAACTGTCATTTCCAAATTTCAACCAATCTATTGCTTCTGCTTCAGTGTCACTTTTGCATTTATTGCACCACTTTTGTACTCTTTGTCTATTGCAAAGCACTACTTTTGTCTTTCACCAAAGTGTCGCCTTTGTTTTCAGCACCGCCTTTACTGTAAATACAAAGCTTCCTTCATTGTCTAGTGTTGCCTTTGCAGATTGAAGAGGAACATCAACATGGAAAACTAAAAGCATTTTTTAATGCTCATTGTAATAGCCTAGGATTTCCAATTATGCTTTTCATTTTCTAGTTTAGGACCAACTAGCATTAGTTTGGGTTTAAAATCAATCATTGACTTAAGCTTTTCAAATTGGTTAAAACTGAACATACAGACTTACTAGATCAATTGCTATGAGGGATTAAAATTGAACAAGGAAAACTCACACTCAGTTTGGTGCTTAAAATGAATTCACTTATTTTTTGAAGGTTAATATGAACAAGTGCTTGGAGTGAGTGATCTTGTCTTTGACACGCTTTGAGTACGTATCCTCCCCCTTTGCACTTCGTGTGATCTTGGGTGAAGAGAAACACTCAAAGTGTTATTTTCTTGATTTTGTGCATTTAAGGTGTGTATCCTCTCCCCTAGCGCCTTTTGGCAATCTTGGGTGACGAAAAAACATCTTGATTCTTTTTTCACATTTTTTTCATGTAAAAGTGTTACCTTTAGAAGGGCATGTCTCCAAACTTGAGAGAGGTAATGACCCAAAGCGGTGCTTTCATAAGCGGTGCTTTCATATTCGGTCCACTATATAAATGAAACGGTGATGATGAAATTCATCAACCAGCTAGTGTGGTTGTCCCATACTAACAAGTGCCACCCCTAGTATCCATGTGATACATTAAAATTTCTTCTTAGGAAGGGACTGGGAGGCCTCTTAATTGAGCTAATCTTGTCATGTGTATGGCATTGGTGTTTTATCCCAAATATCCAAACTAAGAACCAACTTGTTGTACTGACCAAAAAACTTTATGCTTATTGGTGTAGGAATAGTTGTTATGAAGCTGCCCCATGTTCCACTATTCATTGTAGAAACAAAAAATATTTGGATCTTTGGGGTTTGAGATTTGGTGTACCCGAGAAGTGTGTTTCATGTAAAGGGGAGCCAGTGTCACCAAATCTCTATTTGTTCACTTTGTCTTAGTGTTTGGAGCAATCTGAGTGGGGACTCGGCAAGTAGTATCTCTTCAGCCTAGGATTGTGCATTCTTACAAGTCATTTGAACACATTGCTTGATTCCAAAACATTGAAACAAACATTTAATGATCACCAAAATTTCAAACCCTTTGAAAAGAGTGAATACCTTTGAAGAGTCCAATATTACTGTGTTTCCCTAAAGATCTCATCTTTAGAGTCTTCTAAATACTTGGGCTCATATCTCAATTCACTCTCTTAAAAGTCAACCTAGGGAAACTATGGCCTTAGCTATTTTATTTTCACATAATGGACCTTGTGGAATGAAAATGAGCTTAGACATAGAAATTTAGTTTGAAATTTAAGCAAGATAATTTGATGTGGTAAAAATAATTCATTAATCAAGATAAAATCACATTGGAACCCCACATATGTGTTTGTCTTCATGATTTATCGTAAGGTCAAAATTCCAAAATGAAGGTCCACATTCCATCACTTCAAACTTAGGAATCATATTCAAAATTCCATCAAGAAACACCTTGTAGCACTCTACCAAAAAAAGGAACATCTTGGCAAGAATTTTTTGTAGATGTCCTTCAAGGGATAATTCAGACTTACATGTCCAATATGAATATATTGATTGGGACACACTTCTAGGTCCAATCCAAGGATATTGATTACAACACACTCCTAGGGTAAAGCATGTTCTTCAACACCTTGGTCTTGAAAACAAAGTTCTTCTAGGTTCATCTAGGGTCAAAACAAACAACTCCATCCATCCCTCAAACATTTATTAAAAATCCATCTCACAAACAACTTTCCAGAACTTTGGAAACATCCTTATGCTAGACTTTTGGAAAATCACCTAGACCAAATCAAAATCATCTTGTTTAGTTATGTGTGCGGGAATGAATCCTTTCTCACACACTTAGTTAAATTAGCAACCCCTTTTGGACAAGTTCATCCTAAGATCACATCTAACATCTTAGGGTTTACAAGTTCATCATCCAAATCAAAACAAATCAAAATCAAAATCCTAAGGTCTAGTATTATTCCAAGGTTCTCAAAAAAGTTCAAACATCCATATCATTCACCCCCTCATCTTTCATACCATCATCATTTGATCCTAAAACATCTTAGAATTTCTTTTTGTACCTAAAGTTTAGATCAACCAAAGGAGTTAAAGATTCATCCCACATATTCCTAAAATTTGATCCCAATTTTATGGTTCAAACAAGGTCACAACACAAGAAGATCATGGAGAAAAACAAAGAAACATCAACCACAAGTGATTTAATCCAAATAGAATTTGACCCTAGGGTATCTACCAACCCTCCACTTAATCCCCCCCGACTACCTCAAGATGCTAAAGAGGGGGGATATCAAGTGGAGGATGTCACAAATGATTACAAAGAGATTTCCCAAGATGAATTGCTTGAATTAGTACAAAATCTAGAAACCCACAAACTTGTCAACATGATCATGAAACTAAATCCCACCCAATACATGTTGGCATTGGCAAAAGGAGTTAAACTCCCTTCTGATTTTGATGTAAGCACCATTGTGGAGAAATATTTAGTGAACATCCCACAAACATCATTTTCACCCTTTCCCAAGAATAATCCAACCTATCTCTCAACCATCATCATCTCATGCACCAAGTCAACCCATGATCACTAAGGCAATCTCACTACTTCAAGCTCTTCAAGAACACCCACTTGTCAACAATCAAAATTTGGAGGCCAACACGATCTTGGGTATGCCTAGCACCATCCCACAAGACCCTAAACACCCATATGTGCCACTTGTCTTCCAAGACTTGAACATATCATCCACCTTCCATGCCACACATGCTTATGACCTTGCTACACAAGGTTATACCCCCAATATCTCACAAGGACAAGTAGATCTATTCAGACAAGTGGGTACCTTCAATGCTTCATCTTCACTTCCACAAGGTAACACGTCACAAATGTACCCACCATTCTCTTTCTTGACATCATCATCTACACCAATTCAAGGTATAGGACAAATCCCTTCACTAAACACATCAATCCAAAATCAACCAAATCAATTCAACCCCCCAAGCACAAATCAAATCAACACATATATCACACCAAATACTCCAAACGTGCCACTAATATCACAAGACCAAGTGGCATCATCCCAAATGTCTCAATCACTAATCACATCATCTACAACACCACAAACATCAGTCTCACAAGGACTAGGCGTGTCAATTACAATTTTGAATCCACCATCTACCACTCAACCCCTCATCATCACTCAACAAACACCCCAACAACCCCTTTTCACATCATCTCACACCATCCTTCAAAATCCCCCACCTCCACCTCTGAATCCCAATACAACCAATCATTATAGTATCACGTTGCAAGTAGCACAACAAGCTTATCAAAAGGTATTGCAGCAATTACAATCCCAACAAGCTCAAGCACAAATGCAAGCGTAAGCTTTATTCAAACAACAAAAAAATCAAGCACAAATCCATGCATAATATCAAGCTCAATCTCAAGCACAAGCTCAAGCACAAGCTTTGCTACAACAGCAACAAGCCACACAACAAGCACAACAACAAGCTCAAGCTCAAGCCCAAGTGCAAGCTCAATACCAAGCACAACAAGCACAAGCACAAGCCTTGTTACAACAACAAGCTTATCAACAAGCTCTCCAACAACATTACGCACAAAAACAAGCATTGATAGCACAACAGAAAAAACTAGCACAACATGCCCATCAGCAGGTGCTATTAGCACAACAACAACAACAATAAGCCCAACAACAAGAATTGTTGACGTAGCAACAACAACAGGTGTACCAACAAGTATTTCTCACACAACAAAACTTCCAGCAACCCTTCACGAACACACAACAAAATTCCTTGAACCTTAACATGCAAGTAACTCACACCACCCCATCATTTACCCAACAAACCATACCATCCCAAAACACCCACATTCCACCACTCGATCCACAAACCAATCTTTCCACACAAGTCAAATTTCTCTTACAACAAATTCAAAACATTCAATCTAGAAAAGCAAAAAATAATATACCCAACGATATTTGTACCCCTATCCATTTGATAGAAATATCACTATGGTTCCATTCCCACCAAGATTCGAAATACCAAAATTTGAAAACTACTAAGGAAAAGGAAATCCTGAGGATCATATCAGATAATTTCACGTACATTGCATGGAAGTGGAATATGAAGATCCCTATCTGATGCGAATTTTCCCCCAAAGCTTGGCTGGTCCTATAATGGAATGGTTCTCCCACTTACCTCCAGGAATCAAGAAATTCCAAGAAGTCATGGACATATTCATAGAAAACTATTCATTTAACCTAGACATGGAGGTAAGCTTGGAGGAACTATCTGGCCTAAAACAAGCTAAGGGAGAGACATTTGTGGCTTTCTTACAACAATGGATATCCAAATCCAGTAAAAGAAAATGGTCCATGCTAAAGGAACAAAAAAATTGGAACACCATCATCTCTAATATCGAAGGGGAGTTGTCCTTCCATTTGAGAATGCAATGCATCACAACGTACAATCAATTAATCCCCAAAGCTCTCAACATTGAGATATCCCTTATAGCGCAAGCATGCACACCCACATACCAAGACAATAGACCATCGACAAGCTATAATGACAAACCTCACACTTGGTCTAAGAATAAAAAACATTACCAATGATGGTGTTGTTGATTCCAAAGTTTTTATTAGTGCTCCAAGGAAAAGAACGCAACAACAAACATACCCACAACAAAACACTCATCAACCGTAAATCAACACACAACAACCCATTCACCAAAACACCCCACAAATAAACCCATCACAACAACAACCGAATAATCAAACAGTCAACAATGTGAACGCTCGAGGAGGTCCACCCCCAAGGAACAAATACCCACCAAAATGCAAGTATACACCACTAGGGGAACCCATTGAATTTTTCATGCAATAGATAGTGCAAGCAAACCTTATCGCAGTTCCTATTTATGAAAATTACCAAGAGCCTCAAGTTAAACCACCTTGGTATAATGAGAAGCACCTTTGTGATTTTCACAAAATCAAGGGACACACAATAGCTGGTTGTATGAGACTCAAAAATCTTATCCAAGACCTCATCAATGATAAATTCATAACCATTGAACAACCAACGGGAAATTAAGATCTCAAGATATACACGAATCCCATGTTGGATCACAAAAAAGGGAACAACAATGGAAAAGGAAAGAATTACACCAATGTAAACCGTATCTATGACCATGTTGTAACATCATTGGATGATTTTTTAACAGTTTTCAACATCAAAGGACCTAGAGCCGAATGTGGAGTCACCACACATAGTGGCGGGATTTCTATCCCAAGACCATCACCACCACCTAGGCCACCACCTGCCAATCCAAAATAAAACACTAGTGGTTATAGTGCCTTGGACCAATTGAAGAAGACTCTGGCCCAAATCTCCATCATGGAATTGCTTAAAATATTGACTACACATAGGGACATCCTAGAGAAAGCCTTGATTTCATCCTCCATTCCCATGGACATTGATGCAGACCAATTTCAATCTAAGGTTGGACACGTCATTACACCACATCTCCTTACATTTTTTTAGCATGACCTCCCGACCCAACCATCACATAACTGTGCACTCCACCTTGAGGTCTTAGTCCATAAGAACAAAGTCAAATGGGTCTTGGGGGATGGGGGTGCAGGCTTGAATATTTGTACTCTACAGTTGATAAAGAATCGAGGATTCTTAGAGGATGTCATTGAAAAAGGAAAAGGAGTCACCATCAAGGCCTATGATGACCAAGAATGGGTGTCCCAAGGCACCATTCAACTCCCCTTCCAAGTGGGGCCAAAAATCATGGAAACCACTTGCTAGGTCCTTGACCTTGAGCTTCCATATAATATTCTCCTAGGGCATCCATGGATCCATGGGATGCAAGCTATCGCATATACTTTCCATTAATACGTAAAATTCCCTTACCAAAATCAAGAAGTCATGATCCATAGTGACCCTGAACCTTTCTATTACTGCAAGAATCTAGAAGCCAAATATTACAAGATCCCCTAAGTTCCAAAAAATGATGAGGGACCCACATCTCCCTATGTTGACCCATCCACTTTTGCCTACACTTCTAAAACAAAGACACCCATCATCCAAAACATCCCAGATATCAAAGTTGTAATCAAATACAATGGTTGTGAGGACTATAACTTGCAAAAAGGTGCATATGTGGTGGGAGAGTTACCTCAATCTCCTAAATCTCATGGAAGACCACAACCTAGCGATGGTGCATCCCAAACATTCACAGCATCTCATACCACCTTCAAAAAGTGGGGGGATTTGAGCAAAGAAGTTGTGAACGAAGAAGATGTCTCAGGTCTCCTATATCAAAATAACTAATCTGCAACCATTCTCCTGATGGACGAGGACAACAAGGGTCTATAACTAATGTTTGGCTAGGGTTACAACAAAAATGAAAAGCTCGGGAAAAATGACAATGGCTTATTAGAACCTATCATTCTTGAGAAGCGCCTTAAGAATATTGGCCTCAGATGTACCCCTACAAGGTTAACCATATTTGGCAAAGGTGCTTCTGTTAAAACAATCAAAGCTTCCTCTTCGATCCTCATATCACTTAGTAGTCCCTTCGAAGACCCTATCTCTGACCTACCTATGCTATTTGAGGATTCGTCCCTTTTCATAATCACCACCATGTCATTCGAGTCAAACAACCAAGTCATTGATCTAAAGCTCGTTTACCCCCAACTCATCGATTGTGACCAACGAGGACCACTAATCTTAGATACATTCAAAAACAATGAGGCTCTCTCAGAACTCATGGGACTAAGGGATAATCTACCATATGGAGATCACAAATCATAGTTTGACATAGAGTTCAATACGCATGCATACTACAGGGAAACGATTGAATCTCTTACTCGCAAAATTAAAAATCTAAGAGTAACATCTTAATATTTAAGTGAAAACCACATTATGGCACTTTTTGATCCAAAAATAGTAAAAATAAAGGATGTATCCAATGGTGAAAACCTCTTTGGAGCGCCAAAGGATGAGGGATTCAATCTTCCCCTTAGTGCTATCTATTGTGTGGTCTCACAACACACCCCAAGACTGTAAGACATGGGGACCCAAGTGAAAATTAACACTTATGGTAGGTGTTGGCTAGTTGAAAAGATCACCGAAAGTAAAGAGCAAAGAGAAATCTTTAAATAAAGAGTAATTTGTAATGTAGTGTTTCGGGAACTGGATACCAGGAACCGGGAATGTTAAAAGGACAAAAGGTAATACAAATGTTGAGCAAAGTGTTCCAGTCCAATAGTCGAGGTCTGATAAAGATGGAAGTTCTGGTAAAACCGAAGTCTGGGAAATTCATGGGTAAAGCTGAATACCCGGTACCGGGTACCAAGTAACGTTGCAAAGTAAACTTTTTTAAATCTTAAGGTTATCCAAGAAGTCTGATAGTCTAGTAATCTGGTATATAAAGGATAATTACACAAGCATTTGTGATTTTTCTTTCAGAAAGCATGTTATTTATGATGGACTTATATGATAACAAATTTAATGATGGTTTTATTTACATGATTTTTTTTAATAAATGTTTTTTTAAGGGATTTAATGAGTGGAATTTTTGATTGTAGGAGAAGCAGATTGCGATGCAGAGTTTAGGTATGGACGGTGAGGAAAATTTGAATCATGGATAGAATCATATCCAAATCGAGCTGCATATTTTGGGAATTTATATGCAGAGGGGCTTGAATCCACCAGAATACCAGGGATCTCGGTATTTCACATATGGCAACAAAAAGTGCCAACCTCCAAGGAAGCCCATTCTCAAGAGTAGAAAACCCAAGGTAGAAAAAAAGTGTAGGAATAGGATGATGAAGTGATCATTCTAAATATATGGGAAATTCCTACACACTATCATGATTCAAGTTATTATCCTAGTGATAATAAGAAGATTAAAAAAACCCGAAGTGCTTCAACATGTAGATGGAGGTTGACATTTGTTCACTTCGTTTGCAATTCTCTTACCAGTCACCACATTCCACATGTCTTGATGTGATTCATCCCTTGGATTTCCTCTCATGTATTTGTCTTATCCTACTTGTGTCTTACTTCTATAAAAGGCCATGGGATACTTCTTTTTAAGTTAAGTTCATAATTTTTGGATGTCGGAAGAGCCAAAAATTCTTTAAGTTTTGTTCTTTTTTCCTATTTTCTGAATCATTCCGGACTAAAAACTTGTATGCACATAGAATTTAATCAATATTGAAACCAATTTGATAGCTACCTATCTCATGAATTTTTGTAGTTGGTTTTGTTAGTTCAACCAAACAAGACTACATGTTGCATCATTTAAGGGTGCATGCAGAACCTACTCAGTGTCCAAACTAATACCCCCTTCTTTAAAAGCTCGCACTATTTTGTATGTAGCTGTGAAGCAATCTGGTGAAGTATAAAGCGGTTTGCTTTGATTTGATTAACTTTTTGGGAATGCATGGAGAATAACTAGGAGAAATTTTAATTTTTAGTATTTTTATGCTTTATTTTAGATTAGATGTTTAAATTCTTGAAAATGTTTCAAAAAATAGATGAATGAATGGAAATTATTGAAAATATCTTATTTCTTATGAACTTGTTGAATGCCTAAAGCTAAATCTACTTAAGTGATAGAAAAATTGTTTGATGTTCATGAAATATTATTGTAAATCTTTTGATTTCATGATCTTATTTTATGATTGAATTGGAAGCTTGGTACTGAATGTTTATAAATATGATTAACCATAGACCCCTAGAGATTAACAGCAATATCACATCATACCCTAGAGTGAACCTAGTATGGTCAAGACCTGACTACCAAAGCCTTAGGATTAAGCTAAGTCAACCTTTTTCCTATAATACAGACACCTTAGGTTTCCCTGATTCAATCTTTCAAGATAGGTTCTTCATGGTTTTCCTGTGAGGATTTTATCTGCATTGTTACTGCGAGTGACATCATCATCAACAAGAATTGGCACTAGGAGGTCGGCACGGAATTTATGTTAGTTCTGAGTTTAAAAGATAGCTTGTAAGGAGAAATTCTAATGCAAGCCGATATTTAAAAATGGAAGTTGAAAAACTCTCAAAAATTCTTAACCAGAGATTATATCCTTTGAGTTTATTCACCTTTGGTAGAGTCACCAAGTGTAGAATTCATGATACAACTGATCATGGTGAACTTGATTGTGAATTTTTTTTTACTAGGGTAAGTTTGGCTATGTATAAGGAAATTCCATTAACAGAAGAAGTTTTAACTACTAGAAGAAAGGGATTGTTAATGAGAAAAGAGTATAACCCTAGTGGAATTTAAAATATTAAAAATTTAACTGATATATCCAAATAGTTCGATAACTGCAATTGTTATAAGGAAAATATTAATGTTTCACAGGAAGATGGGTGAGAATGTTGAGATTCAGAAACATCGCATCAAAAATGAGGAAATGGCATCGATGAGTCATTATTCTCTTTATACGTGGAAAATGCAAGTGAAGAGAAGGAGCGGGAAAATTAAGCGGGAGGCGCGTGTTTTCCGTTCCAAATTGAAAAGTCACAAGCTAAAAAAGTAAATTTTCCTAATTTTATGCAAGATACAGAGTATCAAATTTTTACTTTTTCTCTCTCTAATAACAATATAAATTATGATATTGCTTGGTCTAACAAAGTTCAAAGTAAAGATAGGACCAAAGACGTGAAAATTTTCGGAGGAGAAGAAAATCAAGAAATGGACACAGTTGTTCATGGAATTGAGCAAAGTAAAGAGGGAAACCATGAACAAGGGATGGATAAAGGTAGAGTATTGCTTAATCAAAAGAAGTGTGTGTGATCGACCTTTAATGAGGTTGTTTTCATACATATAAGCCAAGTTATTGGTAAGTACACCTTTGAATTTATGTTTGTTAAACGCAAAAAATTTAAAAGGATTCATCGTTATAGTAAGACATTTGAAATTTGTTTAAATGAGTTCAAGGATAAACCTGTTGTAATTCCTACCAAAACAACAATTGAAATAGTCATTGAAATTAAAATAAATTGTTTTATTAGGGTTAGTCGTTTGTTAGATTAGAGTTTTGGTTAGTTAGGGTTAGTTTTCTTTTTGTAGGGTTTGTTTTGTTTTGTTTTCATTTTCTTTTCTTTTGTTTTATTTTTCTTTCTTTCTTTCTATTTAGCCCTTTGCATTAGAAATTTTTTCTTAACTTATCATGCACATGAGAGTTGATTCCAACATTTGTAACATTATGTTGTGAAATGTAAAATGATAAAACCATACACAGTAAATGCACTCTTTGAAATGTATGACAAAGGTATATATATGTGTGTGTGTGTGTGTGTGTGTCATGTATATACATGGAAGTATTGAAATTCTTGTTGTAAAAGATCCAAAAAAAGAAAAAAAGTAAAAAGAGGGAGCTGAGTTGCAGATAGGAGTAGTCATTTAGTCGATTTGGGATGCCTTATCCATCAGGGCTAAATACCCTATGTAGGAAATTTCCCAGTGAACTTCAAATTCAGGAGTATCGAGGTCAGTAAGGAAAGGACGGAGTGGAACCACTTCCCTGTGTTCCAAGAACCGAGGAATATTATCCATGGAAGGGATTTTGATGGTCGGGTGTGCAACAGACAAAATAGTATCCAAATTCTTCAAGTATTCAAGTTGCACCATCTACCCCACAACTGAGCGAATGTCTTCAACAAAAATCCCAATATCCAAGAGTGATGCTACAAAGCGAGAAGCCAAGTCGGAATAGAACTGATAGTAGCAGTTGGATTCCACATATTGTTCCCCAAGGACTAAGCACAAGTTTGGTACAGTGAAACTGGTGGTCCGAATGAAGAAAACCTTTTCAAACCTTTGAGGTGTGATACAACCCAAGAAAACATTTTGGTGGCGAGAGAAAATCAAGCAAGTTGGAGTATCCATGACATAGAAGCAAGCAAAGCACAAGTAGAGCAAGAAAAGGCAAAATAACAGGAAAGTTAAGCAAAATTGTGAAAAATTTGAGAGAAGTGTGGAATTTATAGAAAGTTGTGAGGAGGTTGTGGTACATAGTTTCCTCAAGTGAAGTCTTGGAAATCGTAAACAAGGTGGAAACTAGATGAATTTCTCTAAGTAGAATGTTAAATCAATTATTTTTTACACACAATTGGTGACAATTTGCATCAAATTTGGCCAGTATGAAGATTGTGAATCAAGCAAGTTAAAGATTTTGAAATTAATGAGGGTCATTTCATTGTGTTTTATTAAGTTGTATTAATCATGGAGGTGCTTATGTGTGTGAAACAGAAAGGAAAATTAAGCCGGTAAGGCAACACACGTCATCACCTAGGAAATTTGAAAGAAATGATATGTGCACATTGAGGCATGCAAATTTAATGCAGAATAATGTGATTGTGTTTCAGTATCATCATAACATTTTCAATCCATTAATATGGTGTAGAGCCATCAAATCATAAATGCTAGCCAAGTATTTAGTAGTTGCCATAAAATTTGATCGGAAGGGTGGTAACTAATGGTTCTAAATTTAGATTTAAATTTGGTGATTAAATTGTTCGTTGCTAAATTTTAATTTATGGATATCTTCTAACACATAGCGAGTTGCAGATAGCTAGGATTTGGTATAAAAGTGGTAAAGTTTAGCCGAAAATACACACCAACAGGGAATTATTAAATGATTTCTTTTGGGAAGTAGTGAAACGATGAAGGGATTTTCATTGAATGAAAAATCAAAAGGTAACCTTCGCTACCACTGTAATTCCCAACCTAATAGCGGGCTTCATTGCTTCCAAGTTGAAATGAACTATCAATGATATATCAAAAGAGAAAAATGAGCTATCAATGAAATATCCAAAGATATATATAAATATATATATCAACTCTTTAGGCTATCCAAATATCTCTACTGGGGCTATAGACGTCTAGCTGGCAATAGAGCTATGTTTGGGGGAATTACAGAGATAACCTTGTCAAGGCTATGGACGCTTGACTAGAAGCAAGGCTCTATCCCTGGTTGGCTTTGGAGGATTACCATATTATCTAGTTCAATGTCGATGAACTGATTTTTTTCACTAAGTTCCAAAAAAAATGGAATTAATCAAAGCACACACAGATGTTTCCGGTGAAATTTTTTACTATCTTTATGTCAGAATCTAGGTAAAGGTAAAAGTTATTGTTTTAAAATATGCATAAATTATAATTTACAACTAGCGATTTAATCTCAAGTTTTAGTTTAAATTTGGTTTTATTGGTTGCAAGTTGTTGTGTGGTCTCACAACACACCCCATGACTATAAGACTTGGGGACCCAAGTGAAAATTAACACTTATCATAGGTGCTAGCTAGTTAAAAAGATCATCGGAAGTAAAGAGCAAAGAGAAATATTTAAAGAAAGAGTACTTCGTAATGTAGTGTTTCAAGTACCGGATACCGAGAACCGAGAATGTTAAAAAGGGAAAAAGGTAATGCAAATGTTCAACAAAGTGCTCTGGTCTGATAGTCAAGGTTCGGTAAAGATAGAAGTTCCAATAAAGCCAAAGTCTAGGAAATTCATGGGTAAAGCTGAATACTGGGTACCAGGTACCAGGTAACGATGCAAAGTAAAGTTTTTTAAATCTTAAAGTTATCCAAGAAGTCTGATAGTTTGGTAATCTAGTATATAAAGGATAATTATGCAAGAATTTGTGATTTTTTTTGGAAAGTGTGTTATTTATGGACTTATATGATATCAAATTTAATGATGGTTTTGTTTATGAGTTTTTTTTATAAAAATTTTTTTAAAGGATTTAATGAGTGGAATTTGTGATTACAGGAGAAGTAGATTGTGATGTAGAGTTCGGGTATGGATGGTGAGGAAAATTTGAATCATGGATAGAATCATATCTAGATTGGGTTGCATATTCCAGGAATTTATATGTAGAGGGGCTTGAATCCACTAGAATACTAGGGATCTTGTTATTTCACATATGGTGACAGAAAGTGCCAACCTCCGAGGAAGCCCATTCTCGAGAGGAGAAAGTCTGAGGCAAAACAAAATTGTAGGAATAGGATGATGAAGCAATCATTCTGAATATATGGGAAATTCCTACACACTATCCTGATTCAAGTTATTATCCTAGCAATAATAAGAAGATAAAAAAACTTGAAGTGCTTCAACAGCAAATGGAGATTGACCTTCGTTGACTTTGTTTGCAATTCTCTTACCAATCACCACATTCCATGTGTCTCGATGTTCATCCCTTGGATTTCCTCTCATGTATTTGTCTTATCCTACCTATGTCTTACTTCTATAAAATGCTAGGGGATACTTCTTTTTAAGTTAAGTTCAGAATTTTTGGATGTTGGAAGAGCCAAAACTTCTTTAAGTTTTGTTCTTTTTTCCTATTTTTTGAATCATTCTAGACTAAAAACTTGTATGCAAAAATTTAATCAATATCAAATCCAATTTGATAGCTACCTATCTCATGAATTTTTTTAGTTGGTTTTGTTAGTTCAGCCGAACAAGACTGTGTGTTGCACCATTTAAGGGTGCATGTAGAACCTACTCGGTGTCCAAACTAAAACCACCTTCTTTAAAAACTTGCACTATTTTGTATGTATTTTTGAAGCAATCTAGTGAAGTATAAAGCGGTTTTCTTTAATGTGATTAACTCTTGGGGCATGCATGGAGAATAACCGGGAGAAATTTTAATTTTCAATATTTTTATGCTTTATTTTAGATTAGATGTTTACATTCTTGAAAATGTTTCAAAAAATAGATGAATGAATGGAAATTATTGAAAATATTTTATTTCTTATGAACTTGTTGAATGCTTAAAGCTAAATCTACTTAAGTGATAGCAAAATTATTTGATGTTCATGAAATATTATTGTAAATCTTTTGATTTCATGGTCTTATTTTATGATTGAACTAGAAGCTTGGTACTGAATATTTATAATTTTGATTAACCATACACCCCTTGAGATTAATAGCAATATCACATCATACCTTAGAGTGAACCTAGTATGGTCAAGACCTGACTACCGGAGCCTTGGGATTAAGCTAAATCAACCTTTTTCCTATAATACGGGCACCTTAGGTTACCCTGGTTCAATATTTCAAGTAAAGATAGGTTCTTCACAGTTTTCCTATGAGGATTTTATCTGCATTGTTGTTGTGAGTGACATCATCGTCAACACTATCCATCAAGAGAAATCAGCAGTCCTAGAAGAGAAGTTCAACTTGATGAATTTGGGAACTGAAGAGACCCCACACATCACTTTCTATGTCAAGTCACTTTCGACTGAGGAGCAAGAAAATATAGTAGCATTTCTAAGGGAAAGGAAAGTGAACTTTGCATGGAAATACACTAACATGCCAAGCCTTCATCCAGAAGTAGTGGTCCATCATCTAGAAGTATATTTGGAGGCAAAAGCTGAGAGACAAAAATTGAGAAAGGTGCATCCGCAAATCACCTTATTGGTCAAACTTGAGCTACAAAAACTCCTTGATGCAGGATTCATCCAACCCATTAATTATCTAGAATGGGTTTCCAAACTTGTACCTATTTCCAAGCTCACTAGGGGCATCTGAATCTGCACTGACTTCAGAGACCTGAATAAAGCATGTACTAAGGATGATTCCCCCTCCCCAACATAGATATTATTATAGATCTGACAACGGGGCATGAGATGCTATCATTGATGGAAAAAATTTCAAGATACAACCAGATTATGATTACAAAGGATGACCAACATAAAATAGCCTTCACATGTCTATGGTTCACCTACTGTTGGAATATGATGACATTCGAGCTTAAAAATGCTAGAGCTACATATCAAAGGGCCATGACCTTGATCTTTCATGACATGATCCATAAGACTATGGAAGACTATGTGGATGATATCCTCACCAATTCAAGGAAATTCCAAGACCACATAGGAATATTGGGCCCAATCTTCGATAGACTAGAAGAATATAAGGTATGACTCAACCCCAAGAAATGTGTCTTTGGCGTAAATTCAAGAAAGCTCTTTGGATATATTGTTTCAATGAGGGGGATTGAGATTGATCCCAAAAAATTTAGGGCAATCTTAGACATGGAGGCACCATGAACACTAAAACAACTAAGGGGTCTACAAGGAAGGCTTCAATAAATCAGAAGATTCATAGCACAGTTAGCCGATAAGACCATCCCATATTCTCATCTACTTCACAAGGGGGAAGCACACAAGTGGGATGAGAAGTGTAAAAAGGAATTCAATCAGATCAAGTAATATCTATTAACACCACCAGTCATCATGCCACCAATCCTAAATAAGTCGTTAATCCTCTACATTTCAACTATGACAGCAGCTCTTGGTGCTCTTTTGGCTCAGCATGATGAAGAAAGGAAAGAGAGAGTCATCTACTACATCAGTAGAACCCTAGTGGAACATGAGCTCAGCTACATGTTCATTGAGAAGGATTGTCTTGCAGTAGTGTTTGTCTCGCAGAATTTTAGACACTACATGCTTACTGATCAAATTAAGCTCATCGCCAAGATAGATCCCCTAAAGTATCTACTTTCTAAGGAAAAACTCATAGGACAAATGGCTAAGTGGGTCATGATCTTGACAAAATAATGCATTGAATATGTGGAACAAAAATCCATCAAAGGACAAGTAATTTTAGATCAATTGGTCGAAGCTCCAATATATGTAGAGAACCCACTGGTATCAAAGTTTTCAAATGAGTCAATCTTCCTCCTAGATACTGTGGACCATTGGAAATTATACTTCGATGGATCCTACTCATAGCATGGGCCAGGGGTAGGAATCATCTTCAAATCATACAGGTTGTCTTTCCCTTGCACCAATAACATTGCAAAGTACAAAGCTCTTGTCATAGGACTTCAAATTGTGGTACAATGGAAAATCATGGCACTCAAGGTCTATGGGGATTCACAATTGGTTATGAATCAAGTCAATGATGAATATCAAACTAATGATGATGACAAGCTTACCCTGTACAAAAAGATGGTAGAGGATCTCAAGGAGTTCTTCATCGACATAACATTTGAGCAGATACCAAGGGTAAACAATAGAGCAGTTGATGCTATGGCTACGATTGGATCATTGCTAGATATCCCAAGGAATGTCTATAAACATGAATTTATTTTAGAGAAACTTCTCATACCAGCTTTTGAGGTACCAAAATTTGAGTTTGTATACGAATCATTGGTCTCGGTGATCCCTAGTACCATGATATATTCACCTACTTAAACTTAGGAGTCCTCATCAACATTGCCTCGAATCTCAAGAAAACCTTCATTAAAAAATTCATCCCGCTTCATCATCTTAGGTGACACCCTCTACCGTAGGAGTATCAAAGGAACCTTATTATGATTCCTTAATCCCATGGAAGATTTGACTGCCTTAACAGAGGTACACAACAGTATTTTTGGTTCACACTCTAGCGGTATAACCTTGGCCAAGAAACTGTTGAGGATGGGGTACTACTAGCCTACTATGGAGAAAGAAGCTCACGATTATGTCAGGAAATGTATGCAATTCCAACAGTATGGGAACCTCATCCATGCACCAGCTCAGGAGCTCCAACCAATCACCACACCTTGGCCCTTCTCACAGTGGGGACTTGACCTCATTGGGAAAATCACACCTACCTCATCTAATGGACACAAGTTCATTATCACAACCACTGAATACTTCACAAAGTGGGTAGAAGCCATCTCGATGACCTATATCACAAGGAAGCATATCTCTAAATTCATCTTGAATTACCTCATTTGTTGTTACAGTGTTCCACAAACCCTTATCTCTGATAATGGAACACCCTTCAAAAACCAGGATGTTCGTGAGCTATGCCAAAGATTTAATATCCAACATTACTTCTACACCCCATATTACCCCCAGGGTAATGGCCAAGTTGAGGCTTCCAATAAGACCATTCTAAAAGTCCTAAAGAAAATGGTCAATGAATCTAGTTTTGACTAGCACTTATAGCTAAACCTTGCCTTATGGGCCTACCAAAAAAGTATCCACACACCTACAGGTGCAACCCCTTTCTCCTTGGTCTTCAAATCAAAAGCCATCTTATCTATTGAGGTTGAGCTCCCATCCCTGAGAATATCATTATAGAATCTTATCACTGATGAGGAGTATCAAGTGTCATGATTGAATGAGTTGGAATTACTAGACGAGCAGTGCATTAATGCTTTGAACCACCTACAGGTGTATCAGAACCGTCTCAAAAGGAGCTATAATAAGAAGATCAAAATTCAGTCCTTCCAAATCAAAGAGCTCATGTTAAAGGAAAATCAGAAGAATGTGCCAAATCCATACAACAAAGGTAAGTTTGAACCTAACTGGTTGGGGCCCTTCATTGTCATGGCAAGCTACAAATTAGGAGTGTATCAGATATCCACACCAGAAGATGAGCCTCTACAGGATCCTATAAATAGCTCCCATCTCAAAAAAAATTATGCCTAAACTTGCAAGGTATAAATCCAAAATACAAAAAAAATCAAAAAATATAAAATCGAAAAAAAGTTAGAAAAAGGATTGAAAACAATAAAGAAAAAAAATTTCCTCTAGTGAAAACCACTTCAATGGTTCTTTAGGCAAGTACCTTGTGAAAACCTGGCAATCAAGCGCCTTGTATAAATAAAGCACTTCCCATCCACCATGGATTCTTTGGCTTGTTCTACCTCACTTTCCATCACATTCCATTGCTCTTTCCATCAGCAATCCGCATCATAGCTTGATCATGCGTTGGTATCATGTTCCATCCTAAAACTACTTGACATATTCCTAAGGTCAGTTTGTTCAGCCTATATCAAGGAATTCTATCACATCATGCTGGGGGAATGTCCCTATACCTACATTCAATTGGATTCGTGTATGTCCTTGAAATCTTCCATAACTTCAAAAAATCCAAAAACATTCATAAAACCAAAAAAATCCAAAAACATGGTCGAAAATGGAAAAATTCAAAACATAGTTGTCATGTCAAACTACAAGGCTTATATGTGTATAACGTAGGCAAGGATAATCTTTGATCAACCCCTGAGGCCCCTAAGATAGGTCCTTTAAGTGTCCATCATAATAAACTGACAATCCAACATTGTTCATATCCCATCAATAAATGATTTTGTGTCAATTGAACTACGTGGTCTCTGCATGTATAACGTAGGCAAGGCTAATCTTCGATCAGCCCCCAAGGCCCCTAGGATAGGTCCTTAGGTTAGGTTCTTGGTCACAATCTCATAAAACACAAAAACATTAGAAAATTTGAAAATCAAAACATTTGTAAAACATCTCAAAAAATCCCAAAACAACCTCAAACATCTCAAAATACCAAAAAACATTCAAAAAACCCAAAATAATCCGTCCCATTTCACATCCACCTACAATAAACATCCACTCACAATAAATCCATCGTCATCTTCACCCTTTGGAAAAATGAATGGAAACAAGCATGGTAAATTTTAGATAAACTTAAACGTCAAGGTCTTAGTCTAGGTCAATAGGTCAACAAGTTGGTTAACTCTTGGTATCAATAGCCCATCATCCCGTTAGTCTCAGAATCATTTGATAACATCATGTCCTAGGATACATCTTTCCTACAATGGACATCAACATCAAACATCACTGTAGTTTAGTCTTAGCTAGAGGTATGAAGAATATTAGCTTGTTTGTTTACTTGATATTTTCTTATGATTTATCTTATTGCACCTATTCCCATGACCTCTCTGATGGAACCTTAGTTTTCTTGTTCCATTTTAAACCCTTGTCACATTTGGACGTAGGACTAATATATGAGGGTTTAGGATTCATTTTCCATAAGTGCTTGTAATTTTCTATTTTGCTAAAAACAGAGTGTTGCCCACTGCCGCTCATTTTAAATTTTCTTGTGTCTATCATTATTGTCTGGTAATCGATTCCCCAATCCTAGATCTAGGAGTTTTGATTTTTATAAGGATAGGTTAAAGACCTGTTTGGACTTTACATCCTTTATATTATTGTGGCTTAGGTGTCCTTAAGTTCTTTCTATCATATCATCCTAGAGAATCCCTCCCATTAAAACAACGTATGAGCACATTCCTAGAGGTTTTCACTTAATTCCAGTCGGCCTTTTATCTTTATCGCTCATCGCTGATCACTTTTGAAATGTATGTTCTAAATCAGCGATGAGCAATGAGGTGGTATCCCTTTGATATCGCTCATCACGAATAGCTATTGGAACTTTGAATCTGAATGCACGATGAGCGAGGTTCTTAGTATTATTGAGGGATCGCTTATCGCTAATGGTTTTTGACCCCTCAATATTGTAATAGCAATGAGTGATTCCCTTTGGCCTTATGATCTTATTTTCATCGCCTATCATGGATATATTATGAAATGATTTTTCAAATCAGCGATGAGCGAGGAGATGAATTTCCATTGCATCGCATCTCGCAGATTTATTTTTAGCACCAAGTTCTTGATTAGCGATATGCGATATGTAATGACATTATGATAATTTCTCATCGCTAATTGCTTGCAAACTTTATGAGGAGGATTAGCGATGAGCGATGGCCTGATATTTTATCATTTATTGCTGATCCATTTCAAAGCCTTAGTTTTGATTAGCGATGAGTGATAAAAGTTCCTTATTTTATAAAGTTTTTTTCGCTAATCTGGGTACATCTTATCTGCAATACCTTTTGTGCCATTCATTTTTCATGCAGGTATACATGTTCAAATATGATGCTCTCATTATATCTCACATCACTGATAGGAGCCAAGGTGCAAATTAGGATCAGCGAGGAATGATGAAAATGAACATGATTAGGGAACGGGCCGCAAATCCAAGGGCTGAGATTTCATTGCATAAAACATTTGCATCATTGATGGAGTGGGGCAAGGATGAAGTAAATCAGTGACAAGTGAAAAATACTACATGGAGAGGTGACGTGGAAGAATCCTAAGGACTTTGCATAAAGCAAAGAGGAAGGTGGTGAGATGAACTAATGACCATTGATATAGTTTTAAAGTCGAATAATCAATGATCAAGGTTTAAACCTAAATGGCTAATTGTCAATTTGCTCATGTGAGCTTACTATCAAGTATTAATGGTGGCACACCTCTCTCTTGTTCGTAACAGAAAGTAGATATATGGTTGATCGTGCATTCGAATTCATTGGCTAATGGAAGGGGTACTTGAAGCTGAAGAAATTGTGAGGGAAGTTCCAGAAGCTATCGGTAACCAAAGTGGCATAATTTTCACCTAGGTAAGAAAAATTGATATTTCCTTCTAATTGAAGTAGTGAGGTGAATTCCTTAGAGAGTTGATAGGAAATTGGGGGAATTATCTATTTGTTCATTACTGGTAACTTCAATTTGGTGATTAAGCATTGTATAAATTTTGAGGAAAATTTTCTTCTTTAGTAGTAGTGCTTGGTCCTGTCATAATTATGAAGGGTTTCTTTTGGTTGTAAGAAATTGTAAACCCTAGTTCCATTTTCATTGCAAAAATGAGTGACCCAGAGCCTAGTGAATCAAGTGTTAGACCAAAAAGGAAACCAAAATAGAAGATGGTTAAAAGACTTAAAAGTTAGGATGCTTGAGCTGAAGTTAAGTCTAAACCAATGGCAGTGTCCAACCCTTCACCAAGTACTCCTGCAATGTCCACTAGGTCCAAAAGTGCAAAGAAAGAAATGGAAAAATTTATGCAAGAGGCCTCTAGAGGTGTCAAAGAAGGAGGGTCACAAATTGGTAAAAGGCCCACAGGTCAAGTTGTCGTGACCACTAGGTTGATTGATAGTGCTAGCGAAATTGGTGAAAAACCCCAACCCCAAAGTGGATGGAGATTGTTCTGGTATGCTTTCAATAGGTGGCATTCTAGCAAGCCCGCATGTTATTTATGGGGGTTGAACCTTGGAGATTTGGTGGTCCTGAATGTGTTTGTAGAAGTGGATTTAATGATGGAACTGGCAAGGCACTATAACCCTACTGATAGGACAATCAAAAGTGAAAATGGTGATATAATTTTGGAGGTAACAAAGGATAAGATGATAGATGTATTTGGGTTAAATCCCAATTATACTACAAAGTTCAGACGTGTTGAATTGTATGCTAATTATGATAAGAGAAAATTTGCATACAAATAAAGATTGCTTGTGCAACACAGAAGGAGCAAAGAGAAATTCATTGCTAAGGATGTTGAGCCTTTTGAGTGTGAGGAATTTGAAGATTATTTCAAAAACACTTATTATTGCTTAAATAAAGTACTGGCTCGGGACTTTGAGGTTAGGATAGCTCCTGATTTATTGGTGATGGTAGTGGATATACAAGGTCATAATCAAAACACTAGTTTTGATTATGCCAACTTTGTCACTGAACGGATGCATGAGGATTTTCTCAATCTAAAAAAGGAGGTGCTCCCTTTGTGTTTTCCCCATTACACTTTGTTGGTTCATATGCTCTTATGGGAGGGTGATTATGAATGGAAAAGGAAACTAAATTTGAAGCTTAAGGACAATGAGAATAATGTTCTACTGGTACAAATGTGGACATATATCTGGGATCAAGATTGCTCCAATTCCAATTACATATTATTTGCTAATGTTGTAAGATATGGTATCTTAGAGTCATTAGGTGTAGCACCTATTCACAGGCTTTCTCCAAAAATTAGAGGTATCATGTGCCCAAAAGATGTACCAAGCTCTAAAGCAACACATAATTGGGCTAACTAGTTTCTACATTTTGAATATACTTTGATCAGGGCCTATGGAGCTAAGGTGGCACCTCATTGTCTACCCTTGTATGTCTCAGATAGATTGGATTTCATGGAGCTCATGTAGCAAATTGATGTCATGGATTATGAAATGTTTAGAAAGAATAGAAAATGAACTATGGTACATCCCCAATGTGCTTTTGCTTACTTCACAGTTACCGCCCCTGAGGGGTATGAAAATTTTGGCATCATGGTAAATAATCTGAGGATTCCTGTTGATGAGATTAGAGTTTTTGATCCAGAGGGGTTTGTGGCAAGAAGAAGAAGACAAAAAATCTTAGGTGTCATACATCATGAGTTCTTATACAAAGATGATGTATTAAGAAATTTGATAAGTGATGAGGATGTCATGACTAGGAAAAGAGAATGGACACCTATAATGAACATTGAGGAAAACATTATGAAAAGGAATTCCTTTTACATGAGTCCATACAGTGTAATTGCAAACCCCTTGGAAATAGCCTTCATTATGTTAAGGGATTATCAGTCTGGTGAGTTTAAGGTAAAGGTAAAGGAGGTTGTTGATAAAGCACAGGTTCTCCCGAAACAACAACAGCAACAACAAGCTATGGATATCCCAAAACATCTTGTAGATGTTCAAGAATTTAGGGAAGAACAAATGGCAGAACATGTGCCAGTAAATGAGGAGGTGGATCAAAAATTTCCTTCTCCCCATATTGAAGAAACTCATAGTTCAGATGTTCCTCCTAACAGGATTGTCAAATGGCAATATGATAGAGAAAATGATGATGATCCCAGGATTAGGGAGTGTAATGAATTTTTGGTTGATGATAAATTTGTGCAGATCAAGGAATTTTTGGATTTTATGATTCAACAGTGGAGTAAGGAGATAAAAGAGAGACTTGAATCAGCCCAAGCTAATGTTGAACCTTCTCATTAGGAGGAAGTTAAGAAAGTAGAGGAAGAGAAAATCAAGGTAGAAATTGCAGCCATTACTCCCACTGAGGCTCAAAAAAATTTCAAGGATAGTGGAATCATGTTGTTACCAGGGTGTACTATCACTGCTACTATAGCATATGATGCAGTGAGGAGAGACCCTCAAGCTTTGATATCTAAATATCAATTTGAGGATAAATTATTTGGTTATGGATATAGTCCAAAGTTGCATACTCTTGCAATTTGGTCTATGGCACCTAATACTAGTAAACATGATGTTGCTAGGCATATTGAAGAAGTTATTGGTTCATTAGTGGTCAAAAGAGCTACTGACATAACTCATATCCAGGCAGCTGAGTTAACTGCACATGCTGCAATTCTTAGTTTGGATACTGCACATCTTTCTCAGAAGAAATGTGAATCTTTGGTTAAAGAGTATAATAAGGCCTTGAATGATCTGAATAAAATGAGAGCCACTATTCAAGCTACTCAAAAGACAATAACTCAGCCATCTTCTCCTTCATTTGATATGTCTACACAAGATAGGGAGACTTTGGCCTTAAGAATTGATGATTTGAAAGGTATGTTGACTACTAAGAAGGAAAATGTCAAGCAGGCCAAACTTGAAACAGTCAAGGTGGAAAATGAATTTTTTGAGGATGTACTAAATCATAGGGTAACCAAGTTGGTCCACAAGGCTAATGATGTTTGGGCCACTTATAAGAATATTCATGAGGCAAATACAAAGTATCTGCAAGTACAAGAGGCCTTCAGGAATGAATGGAATAATTGGATTACTAGGGTAAATGATTTGAAAGAAATGATGCCAAAAATGAATGAGGACCCTGAGGAACCTACTAATATTCATGATATTTTGCAAACCATTGACTCAATAAATGCGATAACTACTTTCCATGGGAAGTTAGGTATACAACTCCAAAGTAAGTTGAAGATATTCAAGGAGATGGAGGAACATGGTATGCCTCAGATATTGAGTCCAAAAGGTGAAGTGCATCCATTTGACACTTGGAAGAAATATTTGGGAGGAATTCCTGGAGTAGCTATCATGACCTTGACTATCACTGACTACATCTTGCTCAATTCAAATATTGACACAATGGTGGAAATTGAATGAAGGATGGAGATATTTGTTAAAGAAGCTAGGATTTTAATTGATGACAGGTACTCTCAGTACATTACTAAGGTGCAGGATTTATTGAATGTAAAATGGCCCACTAAGGAGGAATACAACACTTGGTTGGAGAAGTACACAGAATGAATTTGTGTAGGGATTAATGAGTAAGATGAATAATGGATAGGAGAAGAATAATCCATAGCCCAAATACAGTATAGATTAGGATTTTGGTATAACATTGTAGAATATTATTCTCTCCTCAAATTCAAATGAATAGCACGTGGTGCTAATGTGGATTAGTGAATTTTGACCTTTTTTTGCTTTCCTTGTCTTGCTTCATAAGCTTTGTTGTTTTGATTCTCCCACGGTTGGAAATTTTGAACACATGGGGAATATCTTGAAACTGTTGTAACAAACCAATGATGTCTTTGGAGGTGGGACCTATTTTCTACAAAGAGTTGAGGTCAATTTTGCCTCATGTTTATTTGCTCTACCTGAAGACTCAAGTATAACTAAAAATGGAATATTGTTACAAGCGGTCCAATGAAATCATGACATGTGTGTTATCTAGCCTAAAGCTTGTTTGCTCCTTCATCTCTATAAGAAGGAATTCAGGGCCAGAAGCACGAGAGTTGAAAATTTTGAGTTAATATTGTGAAGTTGTCAAGACAATACGAAGCAAGTTTTAGAGTTTTTGTCCTAAGTTTCTTTTGGAGTTCATAACTATGCATGTAAATCTGATAATGATATAGCATTTTTATAATATAGAGTAATATCAGTTTCATGGCTATTGTCTCTCCTTGTATGCGTATAATGAGTTATGAGTGAAAGTAATCTAGGATTTTTTTCATTTGTCTCTATCATTACCTGATAGATTTTTAATTTCATGCTTGCTTATTGATTCAATGAATTGATGTAAGTGCTTGTGTGAAAATAATGAATTATAAGAACTAGATGATAGGATATTTGTAAGTAGTAATAATCATGAACATCACAGAGAAATGTTGTAATGCAATATTTCTTGAGGTTATATGTGCTATTATCTAAATTTTTATTAGGTCGCATAGAATGATATTGACTTTGTGCTTGGGATAAAGGAACCGGTTCATGCAGAGTATTTGTGATTCATTTTCAGTGTTGATTCATTAGCTACTCAATCTTTAAATCTTAAAGTCTCAAATGGATACTATTGTTGTTGTTATGTGTTGAAATTCCATCTCCTCATGATTAATATATATGGCATTGATTAATAAGTTGCCAACTTATTTTATGCATATTATTGAATGGTTTTATGAGGGATATATGTTATTGACAATGTATTTAATTGTAATTTTGCAAAGTATTTAAGTATACATTGTGGGTTCACCCTCCTGGGTTTTACAGAGCCCAAAGAGTAGGAATAGAAGTCTTGCAACCTCTACTCGTTCGTTGGCCAATCCCTTTAGAAGTACTGATAATTAGAGATGGAAAAACCCATAGGTATTTCTGGAGATCAGTTTGGTTCTTAAAAATAACCAACACTCTCGATGATGTCTATCTAAAATATTTAGAGAGAAAGGACTGGGGCACTGATAATTATCTTTTGTCTATTGTGCTTGTTGGATATTCTTGTAATACAACCTTGGCATTACTCGCTTTGTTAGGTGTGTAGGGAGGATGGTTTGGATGTCTTGTTGATTATTACATTGGGAGGTTTTTTCTTTCATTTTTTGGGTCTTAGGTGTTTGAAATGTCTGAACTACATCCTAACAAGGTTTCATATGTCGAGTGTGAACAAGGATACTCCTATCTATTTTTTGAGTCAATGTCCATTGCACTAGATACCATGCCATCCTAGTTGTTTGTACCTTGATGCATCGTATCTATGTGTGTTATCAAACATAAGGAAAGTTATGTCATTTATGTCCCAATCCCTTGATAAGTAAATCATCATCATATCTAATAAGTCTCGATGACTTATGGACTTTTTGAACTTTTGTATCTTCTCAGAAGGGTTGATCCCTCTCATTCTTCTATCTTCTCCTCGTACTAACATGGTATCATGACATTCAACAAAAATCTACCTGCATTCATAAAATGTTAGCATACCCATCCTGCATACTCATACATATCATTATAATAAGAAACATCATCCATTAATTGCATCATCATCTAAGGTATTTAGGATAATATAGATTTGTTATTCTAAGCATCTTAGTCCATTGTATTTAGCATTTGCATCATCATTTAAGTTGTTTACTAGAATATAGATTTGTTATTCTAAGCATCTTAAAATCCATACATCACATTCATAAACATATATCGAAATGCATCCATACATACATCTTGCATCATCATATACCATATAGAAAAAGATACTAAAAAAAATGAAAGGTCGAATATACATCACATATGCATCCATGTCATACATCCATAACATTACATACATTGCATCATAAAGCATAAAAAATCATAGCATAATCATAAATCACATCCATACATATCATATGCATCCATACATCCATAATGCATGAAATAAGATAACATCACATCATATAATGCCGCATCAGAGCCATCTCATATATATCAAAAAAGACAAATGTCATGATATAATCAGAATCAATTGTGTAATGTTATCAAAAATAATATACAAGAGGCTGATCAAAACTCAACCAATGAATGTATATACATCACATCAAGTTGTACATCCAAAAAAGTTTCTATCAAAACTAAAAACTGGAGCTCCCTTGGCTCTGATGATCACTACGGTGAGATCCTTAGGCCTACCTACTACCTGATGGTCCTCCACGGGACCTGCTTGGAGCTACCTGGATCATATTGAAAAATCTTGCTCTTGACGCTCCTGAGGGCACACTCAGTAGTAAAACATCCTGTAATAAGTAGCCCCCTGCATGGTTGTCCCATACATATGCGCGGGGACCATCGACTACCCTTGTGCCTAATGCATTATAGCCTCTAACTGCTACCAACATTGTGTCTCCTATTCTAGGTCGAGGTCAACATCCTATCGCATCTATCTCTCTTGTGTTTCCTCTTGTCTTGCCTAGTCCCTCTCTTGTGTCAGCACCTATATTTGTGTTGTAGCCTATTGTAACTTCCCTGTCAATGACTGCACTTGTGCCCGTAGGGCTGCTATATGTGCATCACGTGGGTTGAGACCTAGTGGTGGCTATTGTGGTGGCTGATGTGGTGTCCTCTGGTCCACTAGCTAAACCAATGGAACATGTCCATCCTACCCATCATGACCCCTTGGTGGCCCCTATTGTGGCTGCTATTATGGCCCCTATTATGGATGTTGTTGAGCCTAACCAATCCAAGGCCCTCTCACTCGTCCCCTACTTGTTGCAAGAAAAATCGACAGTGTAAGTCTGATCGGGGTGTGTTCCTGCCAGTACGCATCATATGCCTGTGTGGTCCTTGCACATCAACGGTCCCATCAAAGTATACCCACAACTATACCATGAGCTACCTGAACTCATTTATCACTACTTAAGACTATATTTTTTGTCCCTAGGCTATATCTCATGATCCCCTAGCAAAAATGGCTATGTAGGCAACATTGGGTGCATCTTGCACCTCTCCAAACTGACAGGCTACCCTATCAGGAAGGTAGTGCTCAATCATCATATGGTCTCAGCTCTGCATGTATCTAGTCTTGAGAGAGTAAAATAAATGCTCAAAATCATCATGCCATTTGTTGGCATGGATCCAAGGCCTCCACCTATTAGCATGAAGGATTGTGCCCTTTAGCTAAGTGTGAAACTCAGCAATCCTGTGTAACATGAGATCAAACTCAGCTTGTGGGTGACCTACTTTGAGAATGAACCTCTAGATTATGGTTTGGTTCCCCTTTAGATCTCCTAGAAACTAATGAATCTTTTGTGGGAAAAGGGAAGAAGGGTAACTAATGAAATGGGAAAAACTAATTCTATGAGGTGATGCACCAAAATGCAATTAACCTACAGCAGCCTTATTCGCAACTACTTTTCAAATAAATATGTTCATGCAACTCAGACTAATAAATTTCACCATAAAAGTGTTTCACAGAAAAGCATGAAAGAACTTGCATAATTTGTGACCTATGATGAAATTTGTACTTTGTATAGTTGCTTTCAATAAAAATTAGACAAAATAATTTAAAGGTTTTGAAGTAAAACATAGAAAATCCTTTATCAAACCACTCAACATGAAACAAGACACCAGAATCCGAATAGATGAACCCTTGATTGTATTGAAAATAGAAGGAATTTGTTGCAAAACTGATAAAGGTGAACTAAAATAACTGTTGTTGTATATAAACATGTGAGAATAAATGCTAAGTTACAAGTCTTTAAGTCTCTCTGCAACATGCAAGAGAAGGTAAAAAGTAAGAACCAAAGAAAAAAGTATAATCTTTTCTCCTTTAATACAAAATGAGTCTTAAAGTTCCAAGAGGTGGCACAGTCAACTGCACTCCAAATATCTCTCTCACGAGCAAAGTTGAAAAGCCATAAAAAGGGGGCCCATAACTTATCCAAATTGAGCAAAAATAGCTCCAAACTCCCCCTCTCAAACTGTTTGACCAAACTGAACTCAAAAATCATCTCAAATTGACTCAAATTCAAAAATATAACTCCAAATAGCACTTTAGCTTGACTAAAAATCAAGGATAAACACCTCAATTCCACCTCCTTTCTATTTTTTTATGATTTTGGGACAAGGATAACTATTTGAACAAATATTAAAGGCAATCAATTATGAGTTACTTTAATATTTTTTATGTGATTGTTCATTTTTTTGTATTTAGATAACAAATATTAAGGTAATTTATAAAACATTATCCTTAATACTTGTTTACATATTCATTTTTTCCTTAACATTATGAAAACATATAAAGGGAAGATTTAATACATTAGGCAAATATTAAGGCCTAAGTATTAAATATCATGCAATTTATGAAATAAAGTGATAAAAATCACTTGGGCAACCAAGATTTTAGGGCTTTTCTTTGTGAAACCCTAAAGCAGCTTTTAACCTAACCCACGAGCTCATTTTGCATACTTTTATTGGTTGTATATGCATGAATTTGCACCCCTTACGCAAATTCCCATTTTACACTTCTCACCTTAGAAAACCCAATCCGAAGGTGAAATTCCACATCAGTAGGATTTCTTCATTCCACTTGGCATTCGTCTCTTGTGTTAGTAGAAGAATATTTGTCCAAGACGCCTGCACAGCGTGCTTACATCCCTGATGAATTTTTGTGTCTGAAGCTGGCAGAGGCATTACACTTCCCATTAGGGTTGGTTTTTAACATCCCTCTTTGACCAACTGACCCTGAATATGGCAGTTTCTCTCATCCCACCTTCAAAAACACTCTTCATTCATTTCATCTTCTACACAATCTCTTTTTGCATTCTCAAGCATTCAACTTCATTCTCTTTGCATTCTTCACTTCAAGCAACACTTTGGTACTTCATAGCAGCAACAACAATACTCCATCACCTTGGTAAAGAAAGTTTGGAACAATCCATTGCAACAAGGGCTTGAGGTTTTACAACACCTCCTTTCATCACAATTGAGGTTGCGGTGATTATTAAAGCTCTCTTTCTCCATCATTGGCTAGTGAGCTCTTGGTGGAGGTGGTAACGTTTTCATTCCTCTCCTTTACAATTTGGTTGAGTAGATTTATACTATTTTGCAGTGTTATTCGTGTATTTCCTTTATTTAATTATTTATCATACATTTCTCTACCATTACTATCTTGGTTGTCCGTGGAGGTGGAAACACCAAAATGGGGGTCTAACTGAGGCAGACCCCTAAACAACCCCCAACAATTTTCCCTCTCTCTTGTGTGTAGTCGGATGTGCATTTGGAGCTAGCTAGTGAACAAGCATCTTTGTGAGATTATCTTTGTCACCTTAGCCTTCATATATCTACTTTATCATATTTGTTTGTATCTTTCCTACTTCATTGTTTTGTTTTGTTCCCTTAGAAGTGACTAGCTAGGCCATCAACTTTTTTTTCTGGCGGTTCATACTATGTTTTTGGTCCTCTAGTCGTACTAACGCCAACGCACCTGAGAGGCGCCAGCATGTCGCACTATCATCCTAGAAGCACGCTTCCATCCTCGAGCAAAGAGATACCCGAGGTACAGTGTTGAACCCGAAAACTAGCTTGCCTAGCCCTAGTTTAGATTTTGAGTCTGAAGAGTGGTTGCAGGGCCTTATAGGCCTCATCATTCTCGTCCCTCATTTGAAACATCCCTTTAGAGTGAGGTAAGTTAGGACAAACTTCTGCTCTTGGCTCTCCTTGACCTAGGGCTTTGACGTGGTTGGTCCCCCTCTCTTACATTCTTGGTGAATGCTCCTTTCCTCGTATTCTAGGAGTGTTGTCAGGCCTTTTCCTTACAACCCAACCTGTGACCCCTAGTAGGCGTAGTTGGAAAGTTCTGAAAGTGTTGCATAACGAAGCCTTAATTGGGTCACTGTCCTACTTTGCAACCTTTGGAGGGTCCCAAGAAAGTGTCATTCATTTCATGAAATGGCATCTTTCCTACATCAACCTATCCCCTATGCAGAGCCTGTGAGCAGTGGTATTGATATAACCTTCACCTTGCAGGATCTGTCGATGGGTTTTCATAGGGAACCATCTCCTCTATACATCCCTATGCGAATCAACTGAAACATCATAGCAGGTGTTCTCATTGATCCAACAAGTCAAGTAAACATTATAACTAAGGAGATCGTGCTAATCAACCTTTTGTAAAAATATGGGTACGATGCACCTGTGAGCACCATTTGCACACATGACGGACTTTCTGTACCTCCTTTGGGTAGTATCGTCTTGTCGGTTTTGGTTGGACCTAAATCCATGAATCTTCTGTTCGACATAATCCCTAGGTCTAAAATCTTTAGAATGAAATTGGGTATCCCTTGGTTAGTAGCTATGATTGTAGTGCCCTCGGTCATGCATAAATGTTTAAAATTTATCCATGAGGGTTATGTGCATGTGATTCATGACATCAGTTATAAACTACTGGTTGCTCATGGTAGTTACTCCTTGGATTACTCTTGGCCTATGCCCATTGGTCCTCTTCTTCCTAGGAAGGAAGGACCTTTTGTACCAAACATATCAAAATTATAAGAAAGGGAATTTAAGGCCGAAAGTGAGATACCCTCCATCACCTTATGTTGTGTCGAATAGGGCATATTTAAAAGCTAACAGTGATGCCACCAGGGCACGTAGAAAAGAAGAAGAGAAGCGGTCCCGAGATCCTCTTTCTTCCTCTTTCATTGTTCAATCTAATGCTCCCTATCACCTCGATGTGATGCCATTAGATTCCACTTCGTGTCTGTGGGAGAATCCTATTGTGCCCACTTGGCGAAAGCCTAAGCATCCTACATTCGAACTTCCTATCTGACCCACGAAGCTAGGCCCGTTTGGTATAGTAGAAAGAAAGCTCTCTGTGGGGAATCTTCTATGTCTCGACCTCCGCAGCCTCCTACCATCCCTGCTTCCAAGGCAGTAAATGGGAAGAAGCTCACTACCGAGGCATTAGAATTGACTCCCCCTACTACTTCTCAACCTGCTCCTCATGTTCCCATTCAGGAGCCTATCCTTCCACTAGAAACAATTATGGAGGACACTCCCATGGCTGAGTAGGAGCCTTTTGTTCCTTTGCAGCCTTCGACCTCTAGCTTGAAGAGTCATAGAAATCACCTTGCGCACAAGCGCAAGTGCTGATGAAAGGATCTAGTGGCTGAGCAGGCTGTCTTGCATGGGAAGGAAGAGGAGATGACCACCCTTGTATCAAGGCCTCATGTTGCATCCTCCTCTCTCCTCCCCTTTGCTTCTATTCAATCTAGCTCTACATCACTTTCAGCTTCCATTGTGAGTACGAATGTGCCTGACCCTAAAAAGGTGCAAGTGTTCATCGCTCCTTCGGTGGAGCTGCCTTTGTTGATGTCCCTTCTAAATGCCCCACCTTTCCTAAAACCTGTAGATATGTCGAACACTTTGGTGGTATCTATTGTGGTTTTCTCTTCCTCTACACCTCGCACCTCATCTGTGGGGAGTTCACGTCCCCTGATGGAGCAGAAGGTGAGGAGTGGTCCTTCCAACAATGGAGGATGTAAGAGGAGTCCACCTCCCCCGAAAGGTGGTCCCGTGTTGAATTGTTATGTCCTAGTGATGGAACCAATCTCGGCTTATGTTGAGTTTGTCACGGCTCCTAAATCACTCGATGAGCCTAGTGGTGAATCTTGAGCACAACTTTCTTCGTCCATTGAGGTGAAACATGGCACTCCTATAAAGTGCATGTTTGAGTCTCTGGATGAAGTTTCGGCCTTATCAGCGATCTTCATGAAATCATTGACCATATCTCTACAAGAGCCGAGTGAAGTAGACCTAGCGGGTCCTTCTTCCCTAGCCCTTGTTGTGGGATGGTTGGAAGCTCCTCCTCTTAACATTCCACCACTGCAGGCTCATCCTCCTTCCCTCTATGATGACCTAGAGTGGGAAGCAAATGACCTCCTATTCAATCAGTGTTAGGGGGAGGCCCCTTCTTTATCTTTATATTAGATGAGTGTGTGTGTTTTGATGTGTTCCCCCATGATCATGCTATGTGTTCCTGGATGACCCTTGTCACCCTTGTTGGTGCTTGGATACAAGCGTGGTTTTTGTGTCATAAAACTTCTTCTATGTGTATCATCATTCTTCCATGTTTGTGATTGGTTTTTGGAAAATTGGAGATGATGCAAAGTGTTGGGGACATTGAGGCTTCCCTTTCATGTTGACCCAATTTTTTATTTTTACTTTGTCTTCTCATGCATTCTTCACATGGTCTGATATAGTAGAGGGTTGATGACAGTTCATTTTATATACTATTATCATACTTATATATATTTATGAGCAGTTCTGACCCCAAAATATCAAGCTATCCCTATACCCTGTGTTTACGTTCATTTCTCTTTTGCTCTTTCCTTATATTTCTCTTTTCTTTTCTTGAGTTGTCCCTCTCATGTGTGACAATGCTATTTCTATCACGCTTTGATTTTCAAAAAATGCATTTGTTGCCAACGAATATTTTCTCAAGAATCTTCATAAACTTCTCTTCAAAGAATCACATTCTCAACTTGAAACCCTAACGGAACATGTTTCCTTCATCACAAGTTCATAAAGAAAGAATTTGAGAATTTTTCCTTCAAGGTGGGAGCAGCTTCGATCTTCCCCTCGTGAGGGAGCATTTTCTTCCTTTCGAATTCCTTGATGAAGTGAACATCTTTCAAAAGGATTCCTTGATGACAAATCAATTTGAGAAAAAATTTCCTTTTTATACTTCCAAACAACACATCCCTTGAGTGGACCCCTTTCTTAACGTAAGGCTCCCGAGGGACCCCTTTAAAAGCTTTCCAATCTATCGACGATCTACATGACTATCTTCTTACTTACCTGTGTGGCCACTTTTGGACATGTTTTTTCTGTGGGTAAACATGTCACTTTGCAGGTGTGTCTGTGAAGCCACTTCCAACTCTTCAAAGTCCCTTCCTTTGGTTTCCTCCATGTGAGAGATCTTGGTGGATACCTCCCTGCAGGTCTATGGGTCTGCAGGGTGCTTCTTCTGAGCTTCCTCCATGCGAGAGATCTTGGGGGTTAATCCCCTACAGGTCTGTGGGTCTGTAGGGAACTTTCTTTCTTGGTTTCCTCCATGTGAGAGATCTTGGGGGATACCTCCCTATAGGTCTACGGTTTTGCAGGGAGCTTCTTCTGAGCTTCCTCCATGTGAGAGATCTTGGGGGTCGCTCCCCTGCAGGTCTGCAGGTCTATAGGGTGCTTTCTTTCTCGGTTTCCTTCATGTGAGAGATCTTGGAGGACACCTTCCTTGTAGTTTTTCAGGTCTATAGGGCACTTTCTTGGGGTTTCCTTCATGTGAGAGATCTTGGAGGAAACCTTCCTTGCAGTTTTGTGGGTTTGTAAGGCACTTTCTAGGTATCCTTCATGTGAGAGATCTTGGAGGACACCTTCCTTGCAAGTCTATGGGCCTATGAGGTGCTTACCTCTTGGGGATTCCTTCATGTAAGAGATCTTGGGGGTCGCCTCCTTGCAGTTTCGTAGGCCTGTAAGACGCTTTTGATCTACAGCTTCATAGTTCTACAGAGCTATGAAGTCTTTCACTTGTTCTATGCTCTCAAGTTTTCTAGATCGTGGTCTGCTTCCTTGATGGTTCAGGTACATTTATAACCCTATTCACTCTTCAATCTACTTTACCGAAGCACTCATCAGTATCTGTGCTCGCTAAAGTGGGGGAAAAATGTATAGGTGTGAATTTGCACCTCTTACGCAAATTCCCCTTTTACACTTCCTCACCTTAGAAAACCAAATCCGAAGGCGAAATTCCACATCAGTAGGCTTCCTTCATTCCATTTGTCATTCATCTCTTGTGTCGATATAAGAATATTTTTCAGAGATGTTTATGTGGCATGCTTACGTCCCTTACAGATTCCTATGTTTGAAGTTGGCAGAGGTGTTACACTTCCCATTGGGGTCAGTTTATAATGTCCCTCTTCGACCAACCGACCCAAAATATGGAAATTTCTCTCATCCCACCTTCAAAAACACTCTTCCTTCATTCATTTCATCTTCTACGCAATCTCTTTTGGCATTCTCAATCATTCAACTTCATTCTCTTTGCATTCTTCACTTATAGCAACACTTTGGCACTTCATAGCAGCAACAATACTCCATCACCTTCGTAAAGCAAGTGTGGAACAATCCATTGTAGCAGGGGCTTGAGGTTTTGCAACACCTCCCTTCATCATAGTTGAGGTTGTGGTGATTGTTCAAGCTCTCTTTCTCCATCATTAGCCAGTGAGCTCTTGGTGGAGGTGGTAACGTTTTCACTCCTCTCCTTTTCAATTTGGTTGAGTAGCTTTATATTGTTTTGCAATGTAATTTGTATATTTCCTTTATTTACTTCTTTATCATACATTTCTCTACCGTTGCTATCTTGGTTGTCTGTGGAGGTGGAAACACTAAAATGGGGGTTTGATTGAGGCAAACCCCTAAATAGCCCCCAACAATTTTTCCTCTCTCTTGTGTGTAGGTGGACATGCATTTGGAGCTAGCTAGTGAATGAGCATCTTTGTGAGATTATCGTTTTCACCTTAGCCTTCATATTTCTACTTTATCATATTCGTTTGTATCTTTCCTACTTCATAGTTCTATTTTGTTCCCTTAGAAGTGACTAGCTAGGTCGTCAGCTTTTTTTTCGGCGATTCATACTGTGTTTTTGGTCCTCTGGCCATACAAATGCCAGTGCACCTGAGAGACTCCAGTGTGTCGCGTTGTCGTCCTAGAACCGCGCTTCTATCCTCGAGCAGAGAGCTACCTGAGGTACAGTGTTGAACCTGAAAACCAGCTCGCCTAGCCCCAATTTATATTTTGGGTCTGAAGAGTGGTTGCAGGGCCTTATAGTCCTCATCATTCTTGTCCCTCATTCGAAACATCCCTTTAGAGTGAGGTAAGTTAGGGAATCCTTTCGCTCTTGGATATCCATGACCTAGGGCCTTGACGTGGTTGGTCCCCCTCTCTTACACTGGTAATGTTCTCCTATTGTGCTGCCAAGGTTTTCTAGGCATTCTCCTGCAATCTAGGTACCAAGTTCTTTGGGTAAGTTGTTCTCCTATTGAAAATACTGAGTTTCTTATTTATCTATGAAAGAAAAAAATATTTGAGCTCTAGTAATGACAAAATATGATGCATTTTTTTATTTTCATGGATTTTGGTGGTATTTCCTCTAGAATTCAATCAACACCATTTCTTTGTCTTTGATCTTTTTTTTATGCTCCATACTTTACTAAAATGTAAGTTGTTTCTTTATTTGTTGTATTACTTCTGGTGAGATCCTCTGTTTATTTTGCATCATCTCTTAGACCCCATCTAAATGGACTATCATCTATCTTATCTACTCTTTATAGGACATTCTTAATACCCTTCATGTATTTTTGTAAATTCTCGGACATGCTCAAGTTGAAGAGCTTCTTTTCTACCTTATCGCCCTACACTTCAACCCTATTCTTTAATGCTTGTTCCACTAATGATTCTTCATATCATAAAATTGGTCTACAAACGATGAATAAAACACTGATTCTAGGAAATTTCTCCAACAAAATCATGCTTATTATATGTAGTTCCAAACCAACCATTTTCCACGGTTAGCAAATCTTTTACTGCACCTCTTTTGTCAATATGACAACTTGAGAAAATTGGAGAACTCTTCATTTCTAAATATGAAACCCTTGTTTTCACATTATTTCCCAAGACTTTTCTTCCTTAATACATTATGGGCACATTTAATAACCACAATTGTCACTCCATTTGTCTGAAGAAAATGAAATATAAGGACAATGCTCTTGTAAGAAATCAAAAACCTATAAATTATCAAGATCCATGGACTGAGAAATATCAATATGACAAAAATGGCTCGTATGACAAAGAACATTGTATTCACTAAAAAAAATCCATGCATGAGCCTATAGTTTGTTTAGACTACCTCATAAAATGAATTTATGACAGTCTAGTTTCCATTTTTTGCAAAACCATTGCCTTGAGTTTGACTATACATTTCACTTGATTTTCCCTATCAAAATATTATTGCAGGTCTTGCGTTCATGTATTCATAATGATTTTTCTTTAAAGAATGCATTATAGTGACCTTTGAGGTGAGTTGTCCTTATGAAGAGTTTATTATCCATGATGATATCTATCAATGCCTCTTTCATAAGAGTGTCTCTCATTATCAAGATTTAATGACACTATGGCATAATTGTCCATTGAATCTCTTTGCAAATATACTAACTAATCTCCTCAATAATCATGGCTAGTGTCCTTTATTGAAATAATTTTCCCTGTAGATCACAGTCAAGGCCTTCAAAGCACGATTACAACTTATTACTATCCTCTTTAATTACCCTTTGGCAACATTTATTGCTCTCTTCACTAACTTTTTGTATGGCTCTTTACCACTGTACTCATGATAGCTTTCTCTCAACCATAAATTCAATTTCATGTGCTCATATATGGTCATAGTTAGACCTTATGACTATCATTGCTATTATGTTCATGGAATTTGATACTCTTTTATAGTTACTAGGCTCAACCCTTGTGGGAGCCACATTTTCTTCACATACTATAATTTTGAGCAAGGTTTTTCCTTTTCTCATGGATATTATGGATATTATTTCTTGCTTTCATATGTTATCATGTATGGATCTTGCAATGGCACTTGACCTATACCTACATAGTGAACAAACAAGAAAACAAGAAGCCCAGAGCTTCTCATGATGATTTGATGATCTTGACTCCTCTTTCCTTCTTCATCTTAATTTGATATTTTGCATCTAATGTTTGTTTATCTCCTTCATTTTGTTGATCAAAAGTAGAATAACAAGTACATTTTGAATTACTACGTATAGGAGTAGAGATGAGACCCTAAGCTCTAACATCATGTTTTCTTCCTCCTATAGGTCTTTTCTTGGAGCTATTACTAGGACAACTGGAGATGTTGATATGGACAATGGGATTCATCATTCACTCAGGAAATGGCGGGTCCCATCCTTCTTTTATATGCTTTCCCTTAGCTTCAATGTACTTGTTACTATGCATTTTATTACATATAGTTACTCCCACAGCTTGTGTGGGATCATATAAACACTTCTCTTTAAATATAAATAGTTATTTCATGCAATGAGTTGTGTAAAATCTCTCTTTCTTGTAAATCAATTGCATAATATGAGCTGAACATTATTGCATTTCATGGTACTATTTGGTATGATTATGAAAACCTTAGCAAAAAAAAATTGTGTACCTTTCTCCTTCTTCAAAGTAGAAACATCAGTGTTTTCCCAACCTAACCTGATTGGGTTGAAAAGAACAATTAGGTAATACTACCTAAAGACTATCATCTCATCAATGACTCACCTCTAGTGCGGGATACCTGTGATGCCTGTGTAATGAAGGGTAGTCATACCCCCATATCTGTACACTGCAGAGTTGTCGTGATCTATCTATACAATTGCAATAATAAACCGCAAAACCGCTATGCTCTCATAAGCCCAAATGTGGAGTAATCTCACTCAAGCTCCAATGATGTAGGCCCCTCAATATGCCACCTGGTGCATGTCATGATATAATGAGGCAAGGACCACTATACCCTAGGAAAAATCTATCATTTCCTCCATCATGCAGGACCAAACTATGCCCCATCCAATGTTACAGCCCCTCGCTCATCTATTTCAGAACGAGGACTCCTGAAATAAGTGCACCAACAAACAAGGTCAAATCTAAGGAAATCCCCTTATACTGGTGTACGTCAATCTTCCCACTATTTGTAATATACTCATCCACTCCCAGCACCCGAAAAATAGCATCACCACCATCCTCAACATCATAAATAATTTTCTCACTGTGTATAGGGATCCGCAGGATCCACCATACGTCCTCTAATGTAACCGTGGCCTCTCTAGTTGGTAGGTGGAATGATGAATTCTCACTCTATCATTGCTCCATGAGGGTTGTCATCATGGCTAGGTGTGTGTGGATGGCCAGCATCTGCACTATGTGACCAAACCCAATCGCACCAAGGAAAAATAGTGCATCATTTGTCAAGTGCCTCACTTGGCACAGTATTCAACATTTGTGCTCCTTTGAATGGAGCAGACGAAGGACCTCTTGCACTCAAAACACACACGATGTCAAAATTTAACCAAAACGATGCAAATTCAAAAAATTAAAAACCCTAAACTGTAAAGGCGAGTCAGTATTAGCAAAGGTGATGCTTTGCATTTTGCAAAAGCGACGCTATATTTGAAGGAAACACCATATCGCAAAGGTGAATTGGCATCCTTTGGCAACCCTCCACTCACCTAGGCTCGCGTGATGCTTCATTACAGACAAATCTTCATTTTCCCACAACTCTTCACCCCTCATGGGTCACGCAACACTTCACAAAAGTGGGTCGGTGTTGCAAATGCAACATTGGATCCCAAAACACCACACGACACTAACTATAGAGGCAACGCTACATGGACAAAAGTGACACTAACACCCTACAAGGCCACTTTTGGCCGACCTACTTGGACCCTAATAAATGCATCAAAATTTTGAAAAAATGAGAAAAGTTTTGGTTTACATATCAAGGGTCCTATGTTTGGATCCCATTGGAACTCACGAACCCACTCCATCCGATGTTTGGGAAGTGCACGAGTAGCCATTCCATTAGCACCTCAGAGAAAAATTCCAAGAATTCTAGAAGGAAAAGTGCACAAATGAATTGAAAATGACCCCAACCCTCCTATTTAAGCTATAAAAAATAGGGTTTTTGAGGGTACAAGTAGGGTTTTTTGAGCCTATTCATCCGTTTTGTGAGCAACAAAACCTGTTTTAAACCATTTTTATCATCTTGAGACTGTTTTTACATCACGTAGGCTATTTCTCTACACCGAAACCATTGTTGAATCTTTTTCACGAGCTCGATCCAAAATTGAAATTTTCGCCCGATCTCTTGAGGGGGTAGTGTAACAGCATAATTCCTTCTGCTAGGGCAACAGTGAGGCATCTGAAAAAATCATAATTTTTTTGAATTTTGATCTCAGCAGTGTTATTCTTTGAACCAATGCAGCAGGTACCTCGCTTCAAAGAGGGGAAAAATGTAGACACTCAAAAAGTCTCGATCGGTATTACGCATCTTATTCTGATTAACTAACATCATTTCTTCATAAATCATTTATGAACTTAACAATTAATTAAATAATATTTATTATTTAGTTAAATTCATCAACTTCTACTATTAATCAAATAATTAACTTTATTCGATTAATTCACTTTCTTCTGACTAGCGTTCATCCTATTTAATTAAAATAAAATCATTTTATTAAATCCTCCTAAAGTCCTCTCATTTGATTAAATAAATAAAACTATTTAATCAAATGTCATAAATCCCCTAACCCACTTGAGTTGATTAAATTTTTAATTAATTAACTGTAAACTCCTCCTAATCCTCATTACCCATTTCTCTAGCTTTTAACTTTACCAAAGTTAAATCAACCCATGGTCAACTAACCAAGTTGCACATGAAAATAATTTCCTCTAATTAACTAAATAGCCTATTTTCCTCACAATGTCATATTCCTAGGAATATTCCTCCCAACCACCCCTTCATTCAATTTCCCTCCAAATGGTTGTAAAGCCTCTTACAAACTCATAAATACCTCCTACAAGGGAATTTAATTGCACTTACATGCCATCTTGTCCCTCTTACACCCCCAACAACATTCTCTTACATTTCAACCATATTCATTCAATTCTCTTACATCCTCTTACACATCCACCTGCATGCCTTAACTCTACACATTCTCCAAAATGTGCTCCACATCCATCCCTTAGCCTTTTTACAAGTGTCACAACCCTATTGTCTCCCCATGTAGTCCCACATTCACCAATTTCACTCTCTCTTCAACCCTTGAATCATATAAGTAGAGGCTTTCTCTACACAATATGGATCCACAATCTCATGCAATATCACTATAGGCATTTTTAGTCATAGCAATGACTCATCTAAACTCATTTTCATCACACTTTACTTGTGTCATTGTCATTTGGAGTCAATCTCGTACACTTGGAATCAATTTCAACTTGGAGCTTATCAAAGGGATTGGGAAAGGGCTACTTTCCACATCAAAGTAGCACCAATACCCCTATGGGATGAAGGTTTGGGTGATTTAGTTTGATTACATACTTTTACTTGGTTTCTTTCATGCTTTTATTTGATGTTTTCATCTTTTTGGATCAAGAATCTCATGGGGAATTCTTTGTTTGTGCTTTCTAACTTGACTAACCTTGTTTTTTTGTCTCTTGTTAGCTACTTGCAGATTGGCATTCACAAAAATATTCTATTCTTCCTCTCCACAAGTCTGTTGGAATTTGTGGTGTGTTGTTGATATGTGGTTGTCATTGTTTTCAACACTATTAGTATTGTTGCATTAGAAGCTGCATATGTCGAGGATACTGAGAAAATTGTAATAAGAAGTGTTACAGGTTGTCAATGGTGAAGTGAAGTTCTTTCTGTCGGTGTGATCAATATGTTGTTGTTCAGAGGTTGTGGACTAAATGGTTTCTTGTTGAGTATATCTAGTTTATCCACATCAAGTTTCAGAGATCCACATGAATATTTGATCAAGCTATGAAGATTTGTCTTCTGACAATTTTTTGGTTACTTCAGTTTGTGTTCCTGAATGAAGATCATGTGATTTCAATAAGTTTAGTTGTTGTGGATGCCTCTCTAGTGTTATATGATGTTTTTGGATGTTTCTAGTTTGTGCTCTATCTATGTTGTACGTCTGCATTGATCGTTGTGCTCGTGATCCGATATTTTCTCTTGTGTGTTCATGTTTTTCATGTTCTTGGCCGATAAGGTGTTGAAGCGTGTTGTGGATCTTCGAGGAGTAATTAATTGAAGTGGTTTGTGTTTGAGGATATTATTTTTGGTCTTCACTATTTTGTGGCTGACCTTGGTTGATTCACATGATTAATCTTTATTGATCTGAGCCGACTGTTTATATTCTTTCTTGCTATTTTGTTGAAGCTGACTTATAGCGATGCAATTTCTTGTTGCGGATATATAAGAGCGATTGTTTTATCATTCGAAAGTGAAATAGTGTGCAAGTGTGAAGTGTGTGAGTCCTATGTTCAAATATTGTTTAGATCATTCGAAGGCAGAGTAGAGAGTGAAGAAGAGTGAAGAAGTGTTCATGTGCTTAACTGGAATTGTAACCAGGCATTAGCAGATGTTATTTTCTCAGTTCAAATTCTGATGGATTTAATCAGAACCTTTTTGTAAGATAGTGTGTCTTCCTTTGTAATTAAGTAGTGAGCTCTAGGTAGTGTACCTGAATGCATGTGCATTCCCCATTCATATTTCTTTATACTTTTAACAGGGTATAATCTTGTAGATTGACCTCCACCATGGTTTTTCCCCTAACAGGGTTTCCACATAAAAATCTTGTTGTTATGTGTGCTTTTGATGTGTTGTTCATTTATGCTTTCATGATTAATGATCAAATCTGAGAATAAGGTTAATAATTTGAATAAGTTTGAATTCGGTGACAGCTAATTCACCCCCCCCCTCTCAATTGTCTGCCCTTGTGTTTCCAACAATTGGCATCAGAGCAAGTTCCTTGGAAGAAGTTTTATAGCTTGAGGTGATTTGGGATGGCAACTTATAAGAAGGATAGTCCTAGATTTGATGGAACAAATTATTCTTTGTGGAAGACTCGAATGGAGTGCCATTTGAGATGCATTGGTGAACCCTACTAGAGCATTACAAAAAATATATATGTTATTCCACGGAAGGGTCCTAATACTTATGTTGAGATCAGGGATGTTGAATATAATATCAGGGCTAAGGAAGCATTGTTGAGTGCTTTGACTGATACTGAGATGATAAATGTGATGGATTTGAAGACTGCTTATGAGATCTGGAAAAATTTGGAGACCTTGTATAAAGGTGATGCTAATGTGAAGATTGCTAAGCTGCAAAGTCTGAAAGGGAAATATGAAAAGTTGAAAATGGGTGATGATGAAAATGTTATTACTTTCATGCAAAGAGTGAATGAACTTGTGTGTGGTATCAGATGTGTTAGTGGACAGATAGACGAATCAGAGATTGTTGCTAAAGTGCTTAGATCCTTTCTTGATTATTACAAAGTCAAGGCTAGTGTTATTGAAGAGCTATGAACTATGACAAATGTTACCAAAGATATGTTGATTGGTAATCTTACTACTTTTGAGTTGAGTGACTTCGGTGATGCCCTTCCTAAGGTCGAAACTGCTTTCAAGGCCACTACTTCTAGAAGAGACAAACAGAGATATGATCTAGGTGAAAGTTCATCAAGAAATACATTCAAGTATGAGGATGAAATGAATCAGGTTGATGAAGAAGAAGAGAGCTAGAAGAACTTGAATTATTGATTGTGAAAGGAGAAGCCAAAGGACAAGGTAAGTATAAGGGAAAGTTTCCTATTAAATGTTTCTCTTGCAATAAGATAGGTCATTTTGCATCAAGTTGTCCTAAGAGAGTTTCCAAGCCAAGATTTAACAAGCCTAAATTCCAAAAGAAGTGTTACTATGTTGCTGATGAAGGTGTGAAAGATGATGAATTTGACAAAGGAAATGCAAGTGAAGATGAATTTGTGTTTATTGCTATCAAGGAAAATAATCATGTGTCTACTGAATCTACTAGTTGTACAACTGTGGAGAAAGCCCTAGCTACTCAAGTTGAAAAGAAAGATGAATGGGTAATTGACAGTGGTTGTTCTCATCATATGACAGGAGATAAAAGTAAGTTTGTGAGTTTGGAAAAGTATGATGGTGGTGTTGTGAGATTTGGTGATGACAAAGCTGGTGTGATCCATGGAAGAGGATGCATTTCTCTTGATGGTAAGCATAATATTGATGATGTCTTGTATGTTGAAGGTTTGAAGCATAATATTTTAAGTGTTGGAAAAATGGTTGATAAGGGATACAATCTTCAGTTCATGGATGGTAAGTGCAAAATAGTGGGAAATTCTGGAAATGTGATTGCATCAGGTACAAAAACAAAAGGCAATATTTTCCACCTGAGTGTTGCTAGTAAAAGTTGGTTGATTGCTCAAATTGATGAAAGTTGGTTGTGGCATAGGAGAATGTGTCATGTTAACTTTGATAATATTGTCAAGATAAGTTCCACTAAGGCTGTGAGAGATCTTCCTAAGCTGATGAAACCTACTAATTCCATATGCAAAGAATGTTAGTTAGGAAAGCAAACAAGAATTTCATTCTGAAGTAAACAGCAAAATTCAAATGGATTGTTGGATCTTGTGCATATTGATTTGTGTGGTCCTGCTAGAACTAGAAGTTTACAAGGATACAAGTATTTCATGTTGCTTATTGATGACTATTCAAGGATGATGTGGGCTACTTTCTTAAGGGAGAAATCTGAAGCTTTGGAAAAGTTCAAGATCTTTAAGGCTATGATTGAGACAGAGACTGGTCTGAAGATTAAATGTTTGAGGTTAGATAGAGGTAGTGAATTCACTTCCAGTGAGTTTAATTCTTTTTGTGAATAGCATGGAATAAAGAGATAGTTATCTGCACTGTGGACCCCTCAACAAAATGGAGTTGAGGAAAGGAAGAATAGAATAGTTCTAGATGCTGCTAGAACCATGATGTTGGAAGGAAATGTACCTTATATCTACTAGAGAGAAGCTGTGAGTACTATTGTGTACACACTTAACCAAGTACAAATCAAAGGTGATACTGGTAAGACTCCTTTTGAGCTATGGACTAGCCAAAATCCTACTATTAGATATTTCAAGATCTTTGGAAGCAAGTGTTATATCAAAAGAGATGAAGATATAGGAAAGTTTGATGCTAGGAGTGATGAAGGAATCTTTTTGGGGTATGCTACTAAAAGTAAGGCCTACCGGTGTTACAGATTCAAGAAAATGGTTGAAAGTGCAAATGTTAAGGTTGATGAAGACTTTGGTACACTATCCAGAACCTGTGGATATGATTTTGATGATCAGAATGTCAGTACAAACAAAGGTTAGACCTCAGGTCAAGTCCAAATCATTCTGGTGAATCAATAAAATCAAGAGGAAGGAGAAATTGGTGGAAGAACAGAAGAGCCTGAAGTTGAAGAACATTCTAAGAAGACTGAGGTATGTAAGATTGAATCATTCAGCTAATAAAATCATAGGTGATAAGAACAAAGGTGTCCAAACTAGGAGAAATATTGCAAAAGAATATTGTTTGATTTCAAATACTGAGCCTAACAATGTGAATGAAGCATGCAAAGATGAACATTGGGTTGAAGCAATGAAAGAGGAACTATAGAAAATTGAAAAGAATGATACATGGATTCTTGTTCCATGACCTAAGGATAAAAATGTAATTGTAACTAAATGGGTCTTCAGAAATAAACTGAATGAACAAGGTGAAGTGGTTAGAAACAAAGAAAGACCGGTATGTAAGGGATATTCATAGATGGAAGGTATTGATTTTGAAGAAACCTTTTCCCCTGTTGCTAGAATTAAAGTTTTGAGATTGTTTCTTTCTTATGTTGCTTACAAAGAATACAAGGTTTATCAAATGGATGTTAAGTCAGCTTTTCTAAATGGTGAGTTGGAATAAGAGGTGTATGTTGAACAACCGGATGGATTCCAGTTGACTGATCAGGGAGATATGGTTTTTCGATTGAAGAAAGCATTGTATGGACTCAAACAATTCCCCAGATTGGATAAGAAGAATGTCATATTTGGAGGAGATGATAGTTTGTGCATGAAGTTTGTTGATGAGATGCAGAATGAGATTGAGATTCCAATGATTGGAGAGATGAAATTCTTCTTGGGATTGCAAATTACTCAGTTAGATAAAGGGATCTTTATATCTCAGTCCAAGTATGTGAAAGAATTGCTAAAGAAATTTGGTATGGAATATTCAAAGCCAGTTGGTACACCCATGGTGATCGGCTGCAAGTTGACAACTGATGATGATTCTCTTAAGGAAAATAAACCTAGATACAAATCAATGATTAGTGGATTGCTTTATTTGACTCAAACTAAGCCTAATATCATGTAAGTTGTATGTATTGTTGCAAGACTTCAAGCTGATCCTAAAGAATCTCATGTGACTACTGTGAAGAGAATTTTCAGATACTTGAAGGGGACAGTTGATTTTGGGCTATGGTATCCTAAAGATGATAATATTACTTTGAGTTCCTTTACTGATGTTGATTGGGTAGGAGATGTGAATGATAGGAAAAGTACTAGTGGTGGAGCATTTTTTTTGGGAAAGAAATTGATTTCATGGTTAAGTAGAAAGAAGAATGTTATTTCTTTATCTACTGCAGAGGCAGAATACATTGTTGCTGCTAATAATTGTACTCAAGTACTGTGGATGAAGCAGATGTTTAAGGATATAAAAGTTGTGTATGATGATCCTATTGTTATATTATGTGATAATTCAAGTGCTATTAACATTTCTAATAATTTGGTGTTGCATTCCAAGACCAAGCATATATCTATCAAGTTTCACTTTTTGAGAGAGAAAGTAAGTGAAAAGGAAGTCAAATTGGAGTATGTGCCTACTAAGGAGCAGATTGCAGACATATTTACCAAGATGTTGCCTAAGGATACTTTTGAGTATCTCAAAGGGAAGCTAGGGGTGATTACCCCTCCTAATCAGAACTGGGGATGCATTGATTTGCATCAATCTGTGCATTCCATGATCATATTTTGATCTAGATTGATGTTGTGATGGTTGCTACTCAGGGGGAGTAGTCAGATGTTCAGATGTTCAAGTGTTCAGATATGTGGTTCAGAGCTTGTATAGAAGATATCTTTGTCATTGATGTCAAAGGGGGAGAAGAGTAATATGAAAAATCTTTGAGGAGAGAAGAGTCATAACCTAAGGGGGAGTAAGCGTAGTTGTGTTGATGGTATTTTTCACATCATGTGTTGCCATCAATTCCAAAGGGGGAGATTGTTGGATGTTGTGGTGTGTTTCTAATATGTGGTTTTCATTAATGTCAACACTATTAGTGTTGTTGCATTAGATGTTATATATGTCGAGGATATTGAGAAAATTGTAATAAGAAGTGCTACAGGTTGTCAGTGGTGAAGTGAAGTTCTTTCTATCAGTGTGATCAATATGTTTTTGTTCAGAGGTTGTGGACTAAAGGGTTTCTTGCTAAGTATATCTAGTTTATCCACGTCAAGTTTTAGAGATCCACATGAAGATTTGATCAAGTTATGAAGATTTGTATTCTGACAGTTTTTTTCTTACTTCAGTTTGTGTTCCTGAATGAAGATCATGAGATTTCAGTAAGTTCAGTTGTTATGGATGCCTCTCTAGTGTTTCATGATGTTTTTGGATGTTCCTAGTTTGTGCTCTATATGTGTTGCATGTGTACATTGATCGTTGTGCTTGTGATCCGATATTTTCTCTTGCGTGTTCATGTTTTTCATGTTCTTGGTTGAAAAGGTGTTGAAGTGTGTTGTGGATCTTCAAGGAGTAATTAATTGAAGTGGTTCATGTTTGAGGATGTTATTTTTGTTCTTCACTATGTTGGGGCCAACCTTGGTTGATTCGTATGATTAATCTTTATTGATTTGAGCCAACTGTTTATATTCTTTCTTGCTATTTTTTTGAAGCTGGCTTACAGCAATGTAATTTCTTGTTATGGATATATAAGAGTGATTGTTTTATCATTTGAAAGTGAAAGAGTGTGCAAGTGTGAAGTGTGTGAATCATGTGTGTGAATATTGTTCAAATCATTCGAAGGCAAAGCAGAGATTGGAGAAGAGTGAAGAAGAGTGAAGAAGAGTGAAAAAGAGTGAAGAAGTGTTCATGTGCTTTTAACTAGAACTGTAACCAGGCATTAGCAGATGTTATTTTCTCAGTTCAAAGTCTAATGTATTTAATCAAAACCTTTTTGTAAGAAAGTGTATCTTCCTTTGTAATTGAGCAGTGAGCTCTAGGCAGTGTGCCTGAATGCATGTGCATTCCCCATTCATATTTCCTTATACTTTTAACAAGGTATAATCTTGTGGACTGACCTCCACTGTGGTTTTTTCCCTAACAAGGTTTCCACGTAAAAATATTGGTGTTATGTCTGCTTCTGATGTGTTGTTCATTTATGCTTTCATGATTAATGATCAGATCTGAGAATAAGGTTAATAAGTTGAATAAGTTTGAATTTGTTGACAACTGATTCACCCCCCCTCTCAGTTGTCTTCCCTTGTGTTGCCAAAAAATTCCATTTTGTCAAGGAGTCTTAGGAGCTGACAAATGTCTCTTTATTCCATGATTTTCACAAAATATATTAAACTCATTGGAGGTGAGCTCACCACCTCTTTCAGACCTTAAGCACTTGATTTTCATATCCATTTCATTCTCAACCATATATTTAAATGCTTTAAACTTATCTAGAGCTTCTAATTTTTCTTTGAGAAATGTTACCCAAGTCATCCTATTATAATCATCAATCAACAACATAAAATAACTATCACCTTGAGAGCTTCTTATTTGGGTAGGTCCACATAGATCTTTATATACTAACTCCAAAGGACTTGTGGTAGTATATTCTTTTGATTTGAACCTCTTCTTGTTTGCTTTCCAAACTGAAATTCCTTGAAAATTGCATTAATAGGCTTTGTAATTCTTGCTATATCTCTCATAGCATCAATAGAGATAATATTTGCTAGGTTATCAAAATTGATGTGACCTATTCTTCTATGCCATAGCCAACTTTCATTGATTTGAGACATAAAGCACTTAGCACCGCTACCTTTGAGCTGATAAATATTACCTTTTTTCCTTGTCCCTATAGCAACCAAATTTTTAGATCTTCCTTTTATGATTTCACAACCATCATCCTAAAACATCAAATTATATCCTCTGCTACACCTTTTTTCTACACTAAGAAGATTATGTTGGAGACCCTTGAAATAAAGAACATCATCTATTTTATTTTTGCCATCAAAACTAATTGAAACTTTTTCACAAATATTAGTAGATGTATCATCACCAAACTTAACAAGACCACCATCATAATTCTAAGGATTAGAAAACTTACTCTTATCACCTGTCATATTATTTGAGCATCCACTATCCATTATCCAGTAATTTCTTTCCTCTCTTGCATGAAAAGTATTCACCATAGTTCCTCAAATGTTATGACCTATTTTCGGAGCACTTTCCTTCATAGATATTTCAAAATTAGTAGAATTAGTTCCAAAAGTTAGATCCATGAACAAGCATTCATCGCTATCTTCATCAAGATAGTCTGATTCCTCATCATCAAATACACCATTGTCCTTTTCAACACAATAACTCTTCTTGGAAGATTTACCTTTCTGATGCTTATGTTTGTCATTTGCAACTTTTATTGGACATTTAGAAGCATAATGACCTATATTTCCATAATTGAAACACTTAAAGGGTAACTTACCTCTATATTTTCTAGTTCCCTTCTTCAATCTTGTTACAAAATTTTCTTCCACTTCATCAAGATCATCCAGATTTGATTCATCATCCTTTTCGGTCTTACTAAAGTTAAAGGTAGTTTCTTTCTTCATAGCGTCTTGACCAAACTCTCTCAATTCTTAATAAATTAATGCACCAAACATCTGATCTCTAGAATATTGATCCAAATTCTGAAAACATGTGACTCTCATATCTTCTTGAAATCTTTCCACAAAACATATTACATGCATTATATTTGGTTTAGTATCAGTTAGGTATAACAGTCCACCAATTATTGATTTTTACTTGCTCTGATCACCCTTAGGAGATTCATCATCCTTGCCACCGGAGAAAAAGTCTCTTCAAAATCTATTCCTTCCACTTGTGAGTAGTCCTTACACACAGTCTAGCCTTATTTCTGACAACTTTTCCATCCTCATTCAACCTTTTCCTAAAAATCCACTTAGTTCCTATCACATTCTTATTTTTTTGTCTTGGGACCAATTCCCAAGTTTGATACTTCTCAATCTGTTCCAACTCTTCTTTCATAGCCTTGATCCAATTCTCATCTTTGCATGCTTCAATTACTATTTTAGGTTCTACCTCTAAAAGTAAGAAAAAGTTTACCTGTTTCTCTTTCATAGCATCTCTTCTTCTTGTCAACATGCCTTTTCTTTTATCTCCAATGATTTGATCTTCAAAATGATTCTTTTGCACATACTTAGTCTTCTTAGGGATATTTTCTAGAGCTTCGTCCTATTCAACTATCATCTCCTTTTCTTTCTCTTCATCTTTTTCTTCTTCACTGTAAGGGGGTTTATCAGATTCATATCCTTCTATCAATATAGAACTTTGTCATGGTTCTTTATCCACTTTGATAATTGCACTTTCAATAATCTTCTTCAACCTTTTATTATAGCACCAGCATGCTTTGCTTCTTATAGAGTATCCAAGGAAGATTCCTTCATCAGATGTTGCATCAAACTTTCATATGTTTTCTTCATCTCTTCTAATATAGCATTTACTTCCAAAAACTCTGAAATATTTCATAGTAGGAGGTTTACCATACCATATCTCAGAGGGAGTCTTTGAACCGGTCACTCTTTCTTGACCTCTGTTAAGTATGTACATTGTAGTATGAATAGCTTCTTTCAAATAGACATTTGGTAGATTTTATTACTTCATCATAATCCTTGCTACTTCTTGAACTATTCTATTCTTCCTCTCCACAACTCCATTTTGTTGAGGAGTCCTAGGAGCTAACAAATGTCTCTTTATTCCATGATCTTCATAAAGTGGTATCAGAGCAGGAGTTCTTCAGCCTATGATAAAGCGTCGAACGTGAGGCAGTAGCAGCAGGACCTGTGAGTGTGGGTTGAGTTCAAGATGCCTCTAAGACTTTTCCAACATGGTAGAGGTAGAGGCAGAGGTGGTGAAAGAAGAGATCCACTTAGAGATGAAATCAGAGCCCTTAGAAGGCAATTAGAAACCTTGCAGCAAGAGGTTCGAAAAAGAGATGTGCAACAAGATAGAGATGATAGTGAAGATGAAATGGAAGAGGAAATGGAAGAGGAAAAGTAGGATCCAATGGACCTTGGAGAAGAAGATTGTTGCGAGCGATCTCAACCATTGGGAAGAGACCTAAAATGGAGTTTTCAACTTTCAGTGGAAATTTGAATCCTGAAGAATTGACATATTGGATCAATGACATGGAGAAATTTTTCAAGTTTGAGGAGATTGAAGATCCTCACAGAGTGAGGTTTGCAAAGACAAAATTGAAAGGTCATGCCAGTATATGGTGGAAAGAGGTCCAGTTAGAAAGAGGAAGACAAGGGAAAGACAAAATTTCCAAATGGGACAGAATGGTGTCAAAATTGAAGAAACAATTTATTCCAATCGATTACGAATTGGAGTTGCACAAGAAGATGCAGAGCTTGAGGCAAGGAACAAGGATGGTGAAATAATACACAAAGGAATTCCACAAGGTCTTGATTCGGACAGGACATTATGAGGTGAATAAAGAGAAATATGTGTGTTATATTAACGAGTTGAAGCCAAGAATACAGGAAGAATTGGCATTGGTAAGAATGACCACCATTGAGGACGCTTATCATTTTTCTCTAAAGGTTGAAGAAAGGATGAACAAGAGGTTTGAGAACAAATATTGAGGTGGAGGCCATGGAGGAAAGATCAATGGATGATCATATGGAGGTCAAAATGAAGATCAAAAGAAGGGTGAAGGCTCCAGTAGCAGCCATAACCAAAAAGGAGATAGCACCTATCGTCCTCATGATCAAAATAATGGAGACCAAAGAGGAAGAGCAAGATTTGTGGTCGATTCCACAAAAGGATATAAAAGTCATGGAAAATCCTAACCTGGGAATTGGAAATTCTAGCAGGTGACTAACATCTTCTTATGGTCGTTCATTTACATTTTCAAACTAGGGAACGTATACTTGAAATGGAGCGGCACTGTATGTGCACTAAGAACCAGTTTCAGTCACAATTTACCAGAAATAAATGCTTGGAAGGAATTCTACTTATGCTGCAGGAATGTAATGTAAAGTCTTCTTAACTTAAGCATAACTTAATCAAAGCAGAAATCATGACAACTGTTACTAAGAAACAAACTATGAACTGGCCTTATGCTGCAGGAACAAACACAGGGATGGATTCTCGATGCTGCAGGAACAATATAAGACTGAGTTTGTGTTGAAACCTTCAAGAATGAAATCTAACTTATAATCAACAGGAGATAAATAACTAACTTCAGATACTCACTAAGTGGGCCCCCTTAGCAAGCATCAACAGTTTATGCAAGAATTGAACTCAAAACTTCATCTTTTATTCATAAACTTGGAATCATATACATTGATTGTTCTGCTTGTAAGAAAACTAGCACAAAACACTATTTCTCATTATAATACTAACTTTGACACACTCTGTTGCTCACTCATGCAGGAGGAACACTTATTTATATTAGAAAATCAACTAACTACCTAACTCTAACAGAGAAAGACATGGACATAAATGCATCTTGAAACTGAGGAACAGACTTCTCATAAATGAAGGCATATATGTTCAACATGATTCAGAGAGAATTTAGTATTCCACTCTTCCTAGATTAATGATCATTGAGATTTCCTCCTAGTGACCCGGTCAAAGAGTCTTTGCTGGAACAACTTCCTCGATGTCATGCTAGAAATGGACTTTACTGCAGGGTTGAGATCTGATGTGCTTTGACTCGTTCATGCTTCCTTCAACAACCTGCGATGCACATGGTGACAGAAATGAAAGAAAGCACGCGTGGAAAATAACACGATACACATTCATTAATCACATATTAAATCTATTTCATTATCCAAAAACCACATGCACTATATCAGTCATTCAGGAGGTCAAACAGGGCAATTAATACAGACACAGAGATGTTAAGCTACAGGAATATAGGAATGTGTTGCTACAGGATACTACCCAATTTTAGATAAAAAGCCTTTAATCAAAGAGTTAAAACAACCATCAACAATAAGAGTAAGGGTATCAAAAATACATCATAATATTCAAATTATGAGCATATTTCGAGCTCATCATTTGCCCCTTACTTATCCTAATGATGGTCCTCCAGCATTAAGCTTTCTATTTGTTTCTCTAAAATCTGTAGGAGTAGTATGGCCCTGTAATGAAGTTCCAAATTTGTGGTAGAAACCTCTGAAACTTTTCCATCTCTCATATATGCGGGTTTCTACATCCTCATTAACATCTGTAGCCCAATAAGGGTAAAGTGGCCACATCAAAACTGGAGGTCGAAATGTTAATGGTAACCATAACTCAAACCTTCTCTGGAGACCAAGCTGCATATACTTCTCTGTCCTTCTGATGGTTGCCTTAAAGTTTAGAGGGCTATGAGGCCCAGATTTCCTCAAACCAACAGTCAGTTTTTCCCATCTTGTTTCAATTCTGGAAGATGAAAGATTCAAAAATAGATTTGTTTGGTCTTTGAACTCATCATACACCTACTTCATGATATCAAATATTTTCATTCTTTCTATCTGATCATTGAATCCATACACAACAGTAATCTAAGTTCTCATAGTTGTGTGGGCAGCTGAGCTTTCAGGTCGCAGTGGAATAGGTTCATTCCTTTCAGCCTCTTCATAAGCCTCTAATTGTCTTCCATAGTTAGTTTCAATGGCCGCCCAAGACATGAGTGACCTTAGATGAATGTCACCAATGTAGAGAAGCGGATTCCACTCTGTTTCAGAGGGAATTAGCAAACCATGCAAATAAAATTCACATAAATAATTTTTCAGCCAACTAGGTGCTACTTGATATGCATCATAAAATTCCTTAGCTGTGTGAATGACAGGGTCTAAATTTATTGAAATTCTCATCAATTGGAACCAAAGAAATTTCTCTTTAAGGCACATAGCATATACCCTAGGTGGTGGTCTACATTCCATAATTTTACCAGTTATCTTAACCATTTCATCCATTTTCTCTTTCATTTCTTGAATTTCTTGTTTTTGTCTTTCAATTTCCCTTTTCAATTTCTTCTTTTCTTCTTCCCAAAGACTTTGTTGAATTTCAGTTCTAGCTAAATGACGAAAACTCAAATTTTGAAATGTAACAGGCCTCCATGTAGTCCTAAGATATTCCAAATATTCAATCAACAATGTCCTTTTATAAACAACCAATGCTCGACAAGTTTCAAGGGGTAATGGGGTTTCATTGGACACTTCAGATTATTCAAGTTGTTCTTCTGAAACTTTCCTAACTACTTCAGCCAAGTCATCAAGACTTGGCATCCCCCTTTCATTACCACTACTATGTTGTGCTTCCTCAACTTCCACTGTATCAGTTTGCACTTCCCCAGGAATAACAGATGGACTTTGTGGAACATTCTCAGATACATTTTGAGAAACATCATGACCGAATTCTTCAGATTCCTCAGGAATTACTATAATTTCAGGTTGAACGGAGGTTAAGGTAACTTTACGTTGTTTCCTTGATGAAACTCTTTTTGGAAATGTTTCTAAAGTAACAGGTGTAGGAGACACTTCTATGGCTTTCCTCTTTCTAACCTGCCTAGAGGATTCAGACTCAGCAGGAGAAGATGATAGTGAAACTGCAGTGGCAACAGGCGTTGCTACAGGAGAAACTGCTACAGGGGAAGATGTTGCAAGATGTTGGAAAATGTGCCTCAACTCTTACTGGCATGTAACTCCTAAAGGGAAAAGTCAGTGTGACATTATTGATGTTTGGCCAACTAGCTGTTCTGAATCCTTCTGAAAAGTTCTGGTCGCCGAGACAATGTTGATGTCTTGCCAAATGAAGTCTATCGCTGTGACCTAGTGTGTTCGGTATGATCTTTCTCCGAGTGAAGACCTTTGGCCGACAGAATGTTCTTATCAGGTGTCGGTGAGATTCATAGCGATTGGGGTCTTCGAGGTGACATGAACACTTGGTATGAAGTCCGAGTGACTGAAAAGAGTCTCACCGATAGCATATGGTCATTGGGGTAACACAAAGGTCTTGGGAAGAACTCTCAGCGACTAAGTGAAGTCTCGCCGACAGTGGAGGCTTCAGTATGAAGTCCCAGTGATTGATGGAGAGTCTCACCGATAGTAAAAGGTTCTCAGGGTGACATGATGTATTCGCTATGACCTCTTGGCGATAGCAGTAAGTCTTGCCGACTATTGAACGTTTCGGTATGACTTGAAGTCTCGATGAAACTCTTGGTGACAGTTGGATGTCTTAGCGATAGCGATGGCAGATGTGTTCAACTAGAGGTCGGTGAGAGGTCTCGCCAATCATGCCGATGAGGAAACTCTTGCCGATAGATGGATGCCGATAGGAATGAAATGGACGTTAATGGTTTCGGTATAACTTTGGAACCTCAGTATGATCTCCTGGTAAAAATGATAGTCTCGTTGATGTGAATGTTGAAATCGATGCAACATGTGGGCTCGGTGTAACCTCTTGCCGATGGGGACGACTCTTGGCGATATCGAATGCTGGTTGTGTTGGCATCAGGGAGACACGGTTAGCGTCTCACCGACATGCCAACACAGGTTGAATGCCTTGACTGATTGATGACTATCCTATGTGGTGTCTCATGGACCAATCAGAGGAAGCAAAATTCAAATGGTTGGCGGTTGGATTTTTTGATGCAGTTGCAATGTTGGAACCGAACTGTTTGCAAGGAAAAATCTACACTAGCATGGAAACTTTCTGCGATGGGAAATTGCAGATAAGGATGAACAGAGGATAAAGATCTGCATGTGGTAAGATTCAAAAAATCATTTTTTTTTTAGTTGGAGGATCATCGAATCTGTGAGAGCTTTTTCCTACAATAGATTTGAACAGTGAATAAAATACTGATACCAGAGAGTTGTGTCTATGGATTGTATGTAATTTGTTAGTTACTGAAATATAAAGAGATTTAGCTTGGTATGGTGGGTTTTTTCCTAATAGGGTTTTCCTACGTAAATTTGGTGTTCATTTGTCTTTGTGTATTTATTTATTTTTTGTAAACCTTTCATGTGTGTCTTAATTGGATTGTAATTTGAAAAACAAAAGTATAGTCTACATTCTTCCATATGGTTTTGACGTTAGGAAAGTGTTTCTACACCTCTTCTTTCCTTACAAGTGGTATCAGAGCCTAGCCAGTTGTGCTATCCTTGTGAGTGGGTTGGGTTTTTTGTGTCAATTCTTTTTCAGTGGGAGTTTGGTAGAGGTTTGATAATTTAATTACAGATTAAGATGGAAAGCACATCTAGAAAGATTGAAATAGAGAAATTCAATGGTAGCAATTTTGAGTTGGGGAAACTCAAAATGGAAGATCTGTTAGTGGAATGAGATCTTTGGAATGTTGTGTCTAGAACGAAACCTCAAGACATGAAGCAAGAGGATTGGGACCTGGAAGATAGAAAATCAAAAGGGTTGATAAGGCTCTTTTTGGCAGACTTTGTTCTTCTGAATGTTCATGAAGAAAAGACTGCATCTTCCTTGTGGAAAAGACTTGCTTCTATTTGTCAGGGCAAGTCCTTGGTGAACAGGTTGTTCTTGAGGAAGAAGTTGTACTCTTTGAGAATGCAGGAGGGAGGATTTGTTGCTGATCATTTGAACACATTCAACATGTTTATTGCACAATTAACATTTGTTGGTGTGAATATTGAAGATGAAGATCGTTGTATGCTCTTATTGTGTTCTTTGCTAGATTCTTGGGATCATCTAGTGATGGTTATTGGGAGTACGACATCCACTTTTAAGATGGAAGATATTGTTGCTTCTTTGTTGTTAGAAGAGATGAGAAGGAAATCTTTTGAGATGGCAAAGGAGGCTCTGGCTGTTAAAGGAAGATCGAAAGAAAAAGGCAAGAAGAAGGACAAGAAATCCAGATCAAAATCAGAAGGGAGATCAAAGTCTCTTGGCAAGAAGTCCAAGGTGAAATGTTGGAATTATGGGCAACCTGGTCATGTCCAAAAGGATTGTAAAGAGGAGAAAAAGAAGAAGAAGAACTCTTCTGACATTGATTCTTCTCAGAGTGATGCAGACGCCTTCATTGCAGCCTTGGCTACACAAGCATCAGATGATGTTTGGCTGATTGATTCTGGAGCATCTTTCCACATGACATCTCATAGAGACTGGTTCATGAAGTATGAAGAATACAATGGTGTAAAGGTGTATTTGGAAAGTGATTCATCTTTGGATATTGTTGGCTGTGGTAGAGTCAGAATCAAATTCCCTGATGGAAGAATGAAGGGAATCAATGATGTGATGCATATACCAGGTTTGGCTCGAAATCTACTTTTTGTAAGTAAGCTGAATGATATTGGAGTGCATGTCATGTTCTCTGGAGATGGCTGCAAGATGACTAGAGGTGCAATAGTGTTGGCTAGGGGTGCTCGAATTGGTACCTTGTACAAGCTGGATGCACTGGCTGTCCAATGTAACAGTGTCTCTAAGGCTACTCATGGAAATAAAAAGGAAAACGTTTCTGATGGTGTAAACTCCATGGAGATTAAACTTCCAGTAGAAAATACTATGCTCTGGCATCATAGGCTTGGCCACATTGGTGAGAAAGGTTTAAAAACCTTGAAAAACAAAAACCTGGTAGAAGTGCTTGAAGATTGTAACCTTGAGTTCGAATTTTGTGAACATTGCATATATGGAAAATAGCACCGTGTTTCATTTTATTCCAATCCTCACAAATATTTTGGTTTGCTTGATTATATTAATTCTGATGTGTTTGGTCCAGTGAATGTTCCTTCTTTGTCTAAATCAAGATATTATGTGTCGTTTATTGATGATTATTCAAGAAGAGCATTTGTATATTTTCTGAAAAGTAAATCGAAGTGTTCAATCATTTTAAGGAATTTAAAACCTTGTTGAAAAAGACGTAGGAAAATAAAATGTTTAAGGACTGACAATGGCGGTGAGTTTTGTTCGATGAATTCGAAAGGTACTATAAAGATCATGGGATTAAAAGACATAAGACTACACCTTACACTCCACAGCAAAATGAAGTTGCTGAAAGGTTCAACAGGATAGTAATGGAAAGAGCACGAAGTATGCTGAGCAGTGTTGGCTTGGAGGAGAAGTTCTGGGCTAAAGCAGTCTCTACAGCATGTTACTTGGTAAATCATTCTCCTAACTCTGTTCTTGTTGAGAAGACGCCTTTGGAAGCATGGTCTGGAAAGAATCCCTCTCTGAGACATATTCATGTCTTTGGCTGTGAGGCATATGCATGTGTCGTTTGAAAAAATATCTAAGTTGGAAAACAAAGTTGTAAAGCATATTTTTATTGGCTATAGTGCTAGCATAAAAGGATACAAGCTTTAGAATCCTGAAACTAAGAAGTTTTTGTACAACAAAAGCGCTATCTTTCATGAGCTGAAGCTTTCTACATTAGATTAGCAATCAGAGAATAAATCAGAAAATGAAAAAGATGTAGCAAAAATTCCTCTGACACCAGATAAAGAGGAATTGGAAAATCAAAATGTACCTGATACTGAGGAAAGCTCAAGTAGCTCTGAAAGTTCTAAAGAAGATGAAGAACAACCTTATCCTCAGCCTGTGAGGAGGTCAACTCATGAAAGGAAACAACTTGATAGGTATGGGTTTTCTTTGATAAAGTCTACTTGTGCCTATGCTTTAATTTCTAGCACTGATGAACCTAGGACTCTGAAAGAGGCATTTAAAATGTCTGATTCAAACTCTTGATTGGAAGACATGAATGAAGAAATGGTATCATTAGAAAAGAATGATACATGGAGTTTGGTGCCATTTCCTAAAGGAAGAAAAGCAGTGGGCTGCAAATGGGTATTTAAAAAGAAAATTGGTCTGGATGGCAGTGTAGAAAAATATAAAGCAAGGCTAGTTGCAAAAGGTTATTCCCAAGTAGAGGGAATTGATTATGGAGATATCTTTTCTCCTGTAGCTAAGCTGACATCTATTAGATTTCTTTTGTCACTTGCAGCAGCGTGTGATTTAGAGATTGAACAGATGGATGTGAAGACAGCGTTTCTTCATGGTGATCTTGAAGAAGAAATTTATGTCCCAATCGGAGCACTTTGTGGAAAAAGGTAAAGAAAGATTGGTTTGCAAGTTGAATAAATCTCTATATGGTTTAAAACAGTCTCCTAGAATGTGGTACCAGAAATTTGACACTTTTGTTTTGTCATTGGGATTTTTAAGATAAAAATGTGATCATTATGTGTATTATAAAGCTGAAAGTGATCGAGTTCTTGTTATTGCTCTATATGTTGATGATATGTTGTTTATAGGCAATAGTAAGATAATGATTTCTGATCTTAAGTCTCAGTTATCTGTAAAGTTTGAAATGAAAGATCTTGGTGCAGCAGGGTATATTCTGGGAATGGAAATAACTAGGGACAGGAAGAATAGAAAAGTTTGGCTCAGTCAGAGCAAGTATATCAAGACTGTTCTAGAGAGATTTGGTATGACTGATTGCAAGCAGCTAGTTGTTCCAGTTATGCAGGGAACAAAGCTATCTGTTGAGGATTGTCCAAAATCTCTTTGAAGAAAGTGGATACTCTGGAGAATGTTGCAGATGCATTGATGAAGCCTATGAGCACAGACAAGTACAGCTGGTGTGCCAGTTTGATGGGCCTCTTGGCCCATGAATTTTAGTAGTTTTATTATGCTCTGGAGGTGTCAATAAGATCTTTGTCAAGTGGGAGATTGTTGGAAAATTTTCCTCAACTCTTACTGGCATGTAACTCCTGAAGGGAAAAGTCGGTTTGACATTATTGATGTATGGCCGACTAGTTGTTCTGAATCCTTGTGAAAAGTTCTAGTCGTCGAGACAATGTTGATGTCTTGCTGAATGAAGTCTATCGATGTGACCTGGTGTGTTCGGTATGACCTTTTGCCGAGTGAATACCTCTGGCCGACAAAATGTTCTTATCGGGTGTCAGGGAGATTCATAGCGACTGGGGTCTTTGGGGAGACATGAACACTCGGTATGAAGTCCCAGCGACTGAAGAGAGTCTCACCGATAGCGTATGGTCATCGGGGTAACACAAAGGTCTCGGGAAGAACTCTCAGGGACTAAGTAAAGTGTCGCCGATGGTGGAGGCTTCAGTATGAAGTCCCAGTGACTGATGGAGAGTCTCACCGATAGTAAAAGGTCCTCGGGGTGACAAGATGTATTCGTTATGACCTCTTGGCGATAGCGGTAAGTCTTGCCGACTATTGAACGTTTCAGTATGACTTGAAGTCTCGGTGAAACCCTTGGCGATAGTTGGATGTCTTAGCGATAGCGATGGCAGATGTGTTCAACTGGAGGTTGATGAGAGGTCTCGCCGATCATACCGATGAGGAAACTCTTACCAATATATGGATGCCAATAGGAATGAAATGGACATCAGTGGTTTCAGTATAACTTTGGAACCTCGGTATGATCTCCTAGTGATAGCAATAGTCTCGCCGATGTGAATGTTGAAGTCGATGCAACGTGTGGGCTCAGTGTAACCTCTTGCCAATGGGGACGACTCTTGGCGATATTGAATGTTGGCTGCATTGGCATCAAGGAGACACGGTTAGTGTCTCACCAACATGCCAACACAAGTTGAACGCCTTGACCGATTGATGACTATCCTATGTCGTGTCTCATGGACCAATCAGAGGAAGCGAAATTCAAATGGTTGGCGGTTGGATTTTTTGCAGCAGTTGCAACGTTGGAACCAAACTGTTTGCAAGGAAAAATCTACACTGGCATGGAAACTTTCTGCGATGGGAAATTGCAGATAAGGATGAACAGAGGATAAAGATCTGCATGTGGTAAGATTTGGAAAATCATTTTTTTTTAGTTGGAGGATCATCGAATCTGTGAGAGCTTTTTCCTGCAATAGATTTGAACAATGAATAAAATACTGATACTAGAGAGTTGTGTCTATGGATTGTATGTAATTTTTTAGTTACTGAAATACAAAGAGATTCAGCTTGGTGTGGTGGGTTTTTTCCCGATAGGGTTTTCCCACATAAATCTGGTGTTCATTTGTCTTTGTGTATTTTTTCTGTTTCTATAAACCTTTCATGTGTGTCTTAATTGGATCGTAATTTGAAAAAAAAAAGTATAGTCTACATTCTTCTCTGTGGTTTTGACATTAGGAAAGTGTTTCCGCACCTCTTCTTTCCTTACACAGGAAAGAGTGGAGTAGAACATTTTTTCTTTTGAACATGAGGGTTAGATTATGGGGTTTATTCTGCCCTAGATGATTCTCCTACCTTCATTTTCCCTTTTTCTTTTCTACCAGCAAACCTGGTTTGTACTTGGGTAGAGGGCTCTGGTGTGGAGGCTGCAGGACTAAGTGTTGCAGGAGCAGATGATTCTTGCTCTGCTTCCCTACTTGTAGATTCTACTCTCTTTTTCTTGTGTTGTGCAGGGAGTGCTCTAGAAGGCTCTGGAGGTTGCAGACCCTTCTAGGCAACAAATTGTTGCCAAGAAAGGGGTGATACATCCCTTAGGGAACACTCAATCAAGAATTTAATGAGGGCATTATGGGCGATAGAGTTGTCCCTACCCCTTTGGGTTTCATGGGAACAATGTTTCAAAAGGTTTAACAAAAAATTTGGAACATTGATAGCTAAATCGTGCCTCATATGACTTAATAGTTTAAAATGATAGGAATGCAAATAGGAAAAACGTCCCTCACAAGTCAAATACCTGATTATGAAGGTGGCATATTCCAAGTATGGAGGAGGCAGTGTCACTCGTTTGCATCCTTGTTTGGAAACCTCCAAGGGTCTATTTGTTGGTATTGTGAATTCTGCCCTAGCAGAGACAGCATCTCTCCCTGAAGAAAAATTTTCTTCAACCGCCGGAAGCCCAGTTACTTCTGCAATCCGTTCTTCTGTAACGGCTACTGTCAAACCCCACACTGTAACTTCTCCCTCTGAAAGAGTTCTCAAAAACTCACCTGCAACTTCCTCATTATAGGAATCTATCCTCAGAAAATAATTCAGCCAACCGCAATTGTTGAATGCCTGAACTGCTTGAGGATTTTGCGTCAAGGGTTCATGAGTCACAGGCTCATGTCTTACTAACTGGCCACCCATATTCACAAATTATCCCTACCGAGATTCCTAAAACTTAAACTTCTTCTGAAAATTCAAAAAACTTCTCCTGCCCTGCTTCTTTCTGCCCTGTTGTCACTTTTCTTTACTTTTCCAAGAATGACCCAAAGGATAATTACATGAAATGATTGTTAAAAATTACTCAAAACAAACAATTAATTGTTTTTTAGGATAAAAGCACGCAGTCGTACTTGGTAAGTACAAGAAAATAAAAATGTCTTAACAGTTGTGACAATGGCATAGGAAAAAGTTGAAATGGATTATCCCCGCCCCCTACTAAAAATTTGGCATGTGTCCACACATGTGCGAAAGGATAGGCGAAGAACAAGCAATAATGACTAATATGTACATAGCAATTAATGAATAAATGAAATAAATAAACTATGTGACGATAAAAGATATCGCGTACCTTGTAATAAGTGCTCGTACATGCTGGGAAAGATCATAGCTCAGCATGAAATGACGGCTAGAATTGAACCATAAATGAGGGTGGTATGGCAGGATGGATGACATGGATGGGTGACATGGTAGAAGAGGAAATGAATGGTGGTGATGGATGAAAAACGGAGAAAGTGGCTTCCTTAAAAAGGAAACCTTTATTATGGGCATGCAACATAGAATTTTAAAGAGATGTTGCAGGAGAAAGGCCGAAGCCTTTTGCTGCAGGAAGATTAGTGGCCGCATCCAAAACAAACTGCTTCATAAAATCTTCTTTGGGTGCTGGCTCATGATACAACCTAAGACGGTGTCCATTAACCAGTAGCTTGAATCAGACAAAATCTATTGTAGCTAACTGAACTAAACCATTATCAAACACATTTTCTATTTCACAAGGACCAAGCCATCTTGTGGTGAGTTTAATTTGATTTTCCTTATACCTGGAGTCATAGAGCAGCGCCCAATCACCAACAGAGAATTGCTTAATTCTGATATGGTTGTCATGCCATTTTTTTCTTTGTTGTTGGATAGCTTTAGTATGCTACAGGGCAGCTTTCCTTATCTCACCCAATGCATTCAGCTGCAGGAGGCATTCCTTTTGGGCTACTGAAATATCAATGTTAAGCTGGAGAGCAGTCCTTAAGGTCTTATGCTCAAACTCTATTGGCAACATGATAGTTTTGCCATAGAGTAAGTCAAAAGGAGTGAACCCTGTAGTTGTTTTCCATGTTGTCCTATAGACCTAGACTGCTTCAGGAAGGCGACTGCTCCAATCCTTGTTGTGTAATTGTACTGTCTTAGTAAGGATGGCCTCAATTTCTCTGTTGGTAACCTATGCCTAACCATTGGCTTGAGGGTGATAGGGGCTAGAATTTTTGTGCCTGATCTTGTAATCATTCATCAATGCAGTGATTAATTTTGATGTAAACTAAGCTCCTTGATCAGTAACAAATTCCCTTGGGACTCCAAACTGAGTAAAAATCTGCTCATACAGGAACTCAGCAACTTTATTGTCACGGGCATGTGTCATTGCTTTCACTTCCACCCACTTAGTTACATAATCAGTGCAAACCAAAATGTATGATTTCCCATTGGATGGAGGATCAATAGGCCCAACAAAATCCATGCCCCGCTTGTCAAAGGGACTGACTACCACTTGAGGATACAGAGGCATTTCATCAGACTTTGTTGGTCTCCCCATGCGTTGACATCTGTCACATTTTCTGGTGTAGGCTGCAACATCTTTGTGTAGTGTGGGCCAATAGTATCATGTAGCAAGCACTTTCATAGATGTTCTTTTGGCTGCAAAGTGCCCACCACATGGCTCATCATGATAGGCATGCAAAATGGCATAGGTCTCATCTTCCCTAACACACCTTCTCATGACTTGGTCAGGTCCTATATAAAATAAACAATTTGCAATCCATGAAAAGTTAAAACTTTTCTCTACCAACAATTTCCTTTCCTTTGGTGAGAAGTGGGCTAGGATCTTGTTGGCTACTAAATAATTTGCAATATCTGCATACCATAGAGTTTGAGCAGCAATAGAAAATAGATGTTCATCGAGAAAGCTATCATCAATTACCTCAGGGGTGGCAGGTGTAGTTTTTTGAAGTCTTGACAAGAAATTATCCACCACATTATCCCGTCCTAGCTTATCAATAACTGTGATATCAAATTCTTGCAACAATAGGAGTCATCTTGCTAATCTGCCATATATGGAAAACTTATTCATGAGGTACCTGTTGATGGTGTTTTTTGCACAGCAACAACTCAGACAGAATATAATATCCCATCTCTCTTGAAAGGTAAATCTCTATCAACAAGCCTCAAGAGATAACCCCAAGGTCTCTAATGTCAGGTCTTAACAATGCATAAACCACCTAGTGATAAAATGTGAAAATGTTGGTAATCACAATGGGACCTTACTACAAGAAAATATTGAATCTCAACTTACCAGATTTAACAATATGGTGATACTTCAATCCTAGATTTAACCCAATAATCAAAGAAATAGCAAAAAATAAGGGTTTCAAAGAGATTTCTAAACTTAATACTAAACCTAAAATTAACAATGAAAACGACCAACACCCGAAATGGACCAATCCCTCAAAATTGATCTCTACTTGACCCAGATAAACCTGCAATCTTATAGAAACAGTGCAATATTCTAAGGTGTTAAGATTTTCAAATCATGGACATTCATTCAAACAACCCTATTGCAGTCGAAATGAATAAACCCCCACAATTGAACTTAAGCACAACGAATATGATAGTCCAGGCTAACTTTGCAAAGCAACTAACAATCAGTTGGTTGCGAAAAGTATGGACTGAGGGATTGTTGCAACATTCAAGTATCAAATCACAAACATTATTAAATCGAATTTAATCTAAATATTAACCTCCTCAAAGAAATTTTAAAGATAGAAGAACAGGAACCATGCAAGACAAGAGAATACCAGTATGGCACCAAATCACAATGTCATTACTTGTATTCGAATTATCCATTGTAGCAACAATTCCAATTTTCTATTACAATATTTGTTTGAGACCAACTACTTGCTAACTTTCTCTACTTGCTTCTAACTATTCTGCTTTATTCTACTTCTATCCTTTATAGCCTTTCTCTATTTTCTAACTATCTAACCCCTTACAAATGAGGCGAAATGCCAAATATATAGAATCCCACAGAAAACCCATTGGCTGAGCAAGAGCCTGCAGCATTAACTGGGCACCACCGACCCACCAAGAGAAAGTCAAAATGGAACGAAGGAATGCATTAAATGTGCGAACCACACCCAGGTCGGCCTGGGATTCCCAATGCAGCTCGGACCAATGCAGGGCACGATAATGGGGAAGCACAAATCCTAGAGTAGTTGGGAATTAACTGCCTTCCCCTTTGTCTCGATTCCGATCCGGCCCTTCATGAACCTTCAAAAGCGTCCCATCTAGGTCAGCCATTGGTGGCAAATGCAGAATCCTAAGTCAATTCTCAATTGACACAATATCATCCCTTAACCGTTTGACCAACTAATCCCAATCCACCTTATACGTTAGGTATTTGTCAATAACTGCAAGGTAAGTGGCTGCATCATCCAACTAGTGCTTAGAAACAGAACCATCATCAAGTGGTGTGTAAACATCATGCCACCACTCCCTCAACTGTTCCAGACTCAAATATTTGGGTGCGATCTTCCTTCTTCCCGTCATGATCTCAAAAAAGGAAATGGAACCATTATAAACCCCAGTTAGGGTGTCATCAATATACCTTCTTTGCTTGTAAATCTTCTTTAACACTTTCTGCCTGATTTGCAATGCCTCAAACCACTCCCATGGTTCAGTAGCTTTGGAGGAAGGAAGAATCCCATCTCTTACCAATCTATCCCAGGTGTACTCCATGATGGTTTTGGTTTTCTGTAGAAGGAGATCCGTGTCTTCCCTATCCTGCGCCAACACTACCTTCAACCAATCAGTTGCCATGATAGCATCCTTCCTAGTTGATAGAATCTCCTTAATAGCCTCATCACCCTTTATTTTCACCCCTTTCAGCCAATTCGTGGTGGAAACAACGGAAGCTTTCATCTTTTCTAGCTTGGTGATGGTCTCTTGAGGTAGAGGATTCGTAGCAGAAACCGAAGGGTTAATGAACTACAGTGGTTTCATTAAGTCCTCTAAGCATTTCTTGAGGTTTTCATTTTCTTTCTTTAGCTCCTACTTGGTCTTCATTTCCTTCCTCAATCTACCCACAATAACTGCACTAGAACTCTCATAATCTTCAATGTCCTACTCGACTAATGTAGGTCATAGATTGAAAGTTTGAATATTATAATCCTTTCTAGCCACATTATCTATGTTTTTTTCTAGAGCAGGGGTGGCAATGTGAACAACTCTATCATGAGTTTCATCTCTTTCAATCCTCGAGATCACCCTAGCCTTCTTCTTACTTTAACCTTTTACAATTTTGGCTAGTAGTGCATCCCAATTTGGTGGGCTATCTTCCACAACAATTTGTTTTCTCTTTATCTCTTTGTCCAGCCAACCAGGGACAACGGATTCCAATTGCACCTCACTTTGTTCCTCCTCCTCTTGATCTTTAGGTGCTTCCTCACCCAAATTCTGTTTATCAGGAGTCTCATCCGTCTTACTTTCCTTTTCCTCAGTATGATCATCTTCATGTATAGGCGAGGGAACCTTCACTGTTTCCTCTTCTTGTGGAGGGACTTCCTCAGTTCTAACAGGGGAATCCACATATGCAACCATAGGGGATTGCATTATCTTTTCAATTTCTGCCTCTGCACTATGGAGATCACCTTCATGAAACTCCTCCCTTTCAATATCCGGATGATCCCCCATATCCTCTGACTCACTAGGTTTTCCTTGAGCTACATGAGCAGAAGGCACATCATTATGCTGCTCCTCACTAGAAACCCCGGAGGGGGATCTGTCTTAGGCACACCGCCCCTGGGAGAAGGGGTCCTAGACCTCCTTGTATACACCTTTGCCTTCTCCTCTAAACTTTCAACATTTATCACCGGAGGGATAGCTTCTTCCTCCCCTTCCTCGGAGCTTTCCTTCTCTGACAATTTTATGATTCTTCTCCTCTTGGGCACCGGCACATCAGCCCCAGAACCCTGATCTTCAGTCTCTTTTTGCTCAAACTTCCTAGTCCTTGTCCTCTTCTTGGCTTTTGGCTTTCGTTGCTTCTCTCTTTCCTGAACCTTTGTTTCTTGGACACCTTTTATCTTGATTTTGAACAGAGAATTCAACTTACCCTTGCCCTTAGGATCATGCTTGGTAGATTCCTCAGAGGTGGATTTGGGATCAAAATCTTCCATTAGTGCATAGGTGCACTATACACCATTATTTTCTAGCTCCCACAGCTTATGCTTTAGCCACATCCTAGTAAATTTGATAAGGGGATCCATTAGTTGCTTCAATTATGCCTTTTCCTCCTCTAACCAATCCACATCACCAATTGGTCTATTTTTTATGGCCTCATAAGCATGATCTTGGATCAAGTTCCCATCATCTTCCAATTGATCGGGAACCGCCTTTACATTGTACAACCGAACTGACTCCACTGGAATCTGGGAGAATTTCTTCTTTCTAACCTCAAATTCATCACTACAGTTGGCCCAGTAGTCCTCTAAATTCACCTTATGGCCATACTCATTGTTGGCCTTCCTTTGGGCCTCTCCCGTAATATCAAACCCGGACCTCTTGGAGTGGAAAGACAAGCCAAGAGTACTCATTTCCTCCTCTGAAGCCTGGGCAGAAGTAATGGAAAGACATGCCTCCCCAGTGCCAATCCTTAGGGGAAAATCTCCACCAAATCCTGTCTTGTGTTTGTCTTTCTTGACAATGGCATCAAAATCACAAATTTTCCTAGTTACTTCCAACAATATAATGTGATCAGTGGGATACCTTGGAAGTCTGTATGGGGCCCTTTGGCAGCCATCAATCCAAATGTAGGAGAAAGTTGGGAACTAAATAAACCAACCCCATATTTCTTGATGAGTTCCTTTGCTAGGTCTGAAATCCTGATATGCTCTGCCTCCTGAAGCATTCTGGTGATATACATGGTAAATGCATCATTTTCCCTCCTATAGCTTGAACCTCCCAAGTGCAACTGAGGGAAAATTTCATAGATAATATCTTGCCCAAAAATTTCCTTTGTATCCAATCCTTTGTAGGGGTGGAATCTTGCAAGTGCATAGACCAAATATGAAGTCATTGTGAAAGTCTTAGTCTGCAACACATTGGATAATTGTTCATGGAGTACTCCACTAATGACCCCTTCCCAATGGTAATTAATCTTCTCTTGCTCCATCCTCACAATCACATGGCACATCCAATTCTCAAACATGCCAGCATTCTTCAATCCAACCACCTTGCTGAGAAGAGTGATGGCATCATAGTACTCCTTCTTGAACTTTATCCTGAATAGTTGCTTGGGTAATTTAGAATAGTGAGACTTAGGCTTCTCCATCCAAGAATTGATAAATTGTTGTGACCTCACCGTCTACTCATCATAGAACTCTTGAGTTGCCTGCATGCTGAATCCCACCACATGAGACTTGTCTGGCATATCATATGTTTGGGAAATGAAAACATGGTTGAGATTTGCCACAACTCTCCCTTGAGGACAAATAATTCTTTGTGTGTCGTGATCAAAGTGCCTGGCACATTCAAGGACCAGCTCATAACACTGCACTGCAGAAGGGAAACTAGCAACATGTGACAATCCTCATTCCATAATCCTTCTAGCCACCAAAGGAGAATCCTTAGCCTCCATTCTTTCCTTGAACTCTTCATAATCCCATGATCTGACATTTGTATCAGTTACCTCCAACCAAACTGAAGTGATTTTGCTCTCAGGGATCCTGCTCTTAATGTCCATTTTGATCCTCTCCGCATCCGACATTGAGGACCCAGCCACTACCTTGCTCGATTCAGCCTGCACTCAACATGGAAATCATAGTAAAAACCACAGGAAAGGGAAGGTTAATCCATCAAAACATCATTAGAATGAACCTCATACAATCAAGATGTTATTAAATTTCATATAAAATGACCACAACAAATTTCAGGTTTTAAGACCATCCGCGGAATCTGAGCCAAAGAGGAATTTCGGGAAATTCTGGGCCAGACAGATTCCAGCAGAATAATCAATAAGACACCCATTTGACCATTAAATCTGATCATTTTTCATCAATAAACCACATGGGAGATTATAAGATAGCATGAATAAGTCATAAAATGCATTAAAAATCACTAACACATCATGCTACTCTATATTCCCTTTACATTTCATCAACTTTCGGGAAAATCCGTGAGGGACAGATTTCCACGAAGAACGAGCCAGAGGCGAGACTTCAGAAAATCAGGGAGACTCCATATTTCAAAGAAATCCGAACTCGGCGGAAATCCACAGATAAGGCTAGACTCCGAAAGCAATGCAGATTCCGGGGACGAAGGTCTCGGCAAGAGTCAGTCATCTCACTGAGAAGTCCTGGCAACTTCCGCGGGGTCACACCAAAGGATGTCATCAGAAGAGGTTTCGCCAAGACTTGGTGGTTTCGGTGTAATGTCTCACCGACTGGGATATAGCAAATATATCGATATGACCAAAGGGAAGTTGGGGTAAGGTCCTAGCGAATCTTTTGTGTCTCATCAACTTTCAGGGTCCAAGCAAACACTTCAGCCAAATTAAATTTTTTGATATGAGGTCTCAGCGAAGTTGTGATGTCTCGGTGATAGGTTTTTTGAATTCGGCTAGAGGTCCTACCGACCGCGTAATGTTTCGATGATAGAAGATTCGAGCCCGCCAAGAAAGGAAGGCTTCGCTAGGAAGTCCTAGCGACCATCGGTAGTCTCGCTGAAAGCGAAGGTGTCGGCAAGAGTTGTGAGCTCGCCGAAAGGTCTTAGCGAAGGAAATGAACATTGGTGTAACTAAGGGAGCCCGCTATGACTTCCTGCCGACTAGGGTTTGTCTTGCCGATGGCGTATAAGGAAATACATGTTCATGAGAGACCTTCCTTTGGGGTGAGGTCTCGGTGATCAAATATGAACTTAGGAAGCCCCCCCCCTGATGAAATACAGGGTGATCGACACGACATCTCCCCGACCTTGAAGGGTCACAGCGAAGAAAATCCGGAAGGGACAAAGAGTCACGATTTTACCCAAACACCAAATTGATCACGAATTTCCACAATTTAACCCAGGACAAGTCAGGGATGGATCTTTCATAGATTTTCTTTGCATTCTAGGTCAATTTGAGAGCAAACTGAAGATGAATAGCGATGCCCTAGGTTTAAAACCCTATTCATCCTCCATTAGTGTACAGGCAAGCTCAGGATTCAGTTGTTTCAACTGCTAAGTCGTTACTAGGGTTTACTAAATATTCTTAGGCAAGATTCATCAAAATGTAGATAGAAAAATGAGCTCAAGACTCACCTAGGAGATGAAAATGACGCAATACTGAACAACCCTAGCATGAAATGATCGAATACTCAGGAATTCAAGTTGCAGAAACTCTCATAACATCAACTTGCCATTCACAATTCTCAATCAAAGGCAAGGCAACAAAAACATACCATTGTAACACGGAAATCGATCTCAGAAGCAGCAAATGCGAAGCCCAATGGCATCCACAAAGAACAAATGCAGGAATGCACAAGAAATCGCCACCAAATCGATCAATTTAAACCCAAACACCCCAAAATGAAGTCAATCAAACACAGGAAAGCACTCCTCAACTCAAACGACAGCAACAATAAGCATGATGGCACAAAAGATCCCAGAAATCAAGTTAAATGCATCCTCCAAGGCACGCACGAAGCCATTAATGCAATCGATAAGACAGTCAAAAAACTCGAGAAGCCAACGACAGGGTGGAATCCAGGAAAATCTGGCCTACGCAGAAATCTACGAAGACGAAGAATCCCCGAACCATGGGGTCCAGCCAAAGTCCAAGCGGGATCCAAGAAAATCCGACTAGGGTGGAAAATCCCGAATCCAGGTCAAAACCCGAACTTCATCCAGAACTTAGGATTTTTAATAAATAACCTAGGGAAACACTTAGGAAATCAAAATAAACTTTTAAGCACATACCTAAGTAAAACCGAAGCGAGAGAGGATCCATGCTTTCAGCGGGGCGTGTGTGTGAAAACTACACAATAGTACCTTATTGCTACATGATCTGTATGGACAAATATTTGGTAACCAGTGACATAATGTCGAAACTTGTTCAGGGCATACACAACTGCTAGCAATTCTTTCTCTGTGACAATATAGTTTAATTCAGGGCCTTGAAGGTTTTTGCTAATGAAATATATGGCATGCTCTATGGAATTCTCTTTATGTCCTAAAACTGCCCCTATGGCATAATCAAAAGCATATGTGTGTATATGAAAGGGCAGAATCCACTTCAGTCCTTGAAGAATAGGTGCCTGAGTAAGTAAGTTCTTAAGCTGCAGGAAAAAAATTTCACAAGCCTCAGTCCAGTTAAATTCAGAATCCTTAGTCAATAAGGCATATAATGGACTGGCTATTTTGCTAAAATCTTTGATAAATATTCTATAATATCCAGCATGTCCTAGGAAGCTTCTAACATCCTTTTTTTTCATAGGTGTTTGCAAAGTTAGAATAAATTCTATTTTTGCAGGATCAACTTGAATTCCTGCTTGAGAGATATGATGGCTTAAAACAATTCCCTCTTGCATCATCATAAAGCACTTCTCACTATTCAAAGACATTTTTTTCTCTTTACATCATTTCAACACTTTCTCCAAATTTGTTAATGCTTCTTTATAAGTAACTCCATAAGTGGTGAAGTCATCCATGTAGATCTCCATAGAATCATGAGAAATGTAAGCAAAAATACTGATCACTGCCCTTTGAAATGTTGCAGGTGCATTACACAGGCCAAAAGGTAAGACAGAGTAGGAAAAAGTGCCCCATGGACTGGTAAAAGTTGTTTTGTCTTGATCCTCAGGGGCAATTCTAATTTGATTATACCCACTATATCCATTCAAAAAGGAGAAATACTTTTTACCAGACAATGAGTCTAGCACTTGGTCAACAAATGGCAGTGGAAAGTGATCATTTTTAGTTTCTATGTTCAGCTCCCTATAGTCTACACAAACTCTCCATTTTCCACCTTTTTTAGGAACAATCACCAATGGAGATACCCATTGACTGTCTGAAATGGGGTAGATAAAACCAGCATCAAACAATTTTTGGAGCTCATTTTTAACTATTTCCCTAAGTGTTGGGTTTATCCTTCTTTGAGGCTGTCTAACAGGTAAACAGTCTTCCTTAATGTAGATCCTATGAGTATAGAGTTGAAGATCTATTCCCTTCATATCCCAATAGTCCCATGCAAAAGCTCTATGTTGATCTTGTAGCATTGTGACTAGGGCAGTTTGTTGAGATTGAGGCAACTTATTATTGATGTTCAGACAGCAGCCTGGAGACACTTCTACTTGCTTGGTAAGATCATTCATGGAGGCTGTTGATAAAGGTGGTGCATGTATTTCATGTGGAAGCAATTTGTGATAAACTGCAAGAAATTTAGGTGGCAGGCTCTCAGTATTCAGTTGTTGTAGGAAACACTGCTAAAGATAGCTATCTGAAATAGATTGGCTACTCAGATTAGAGTTGGACTGCAAAATGTGTAAAAGCAAGCCATCCTCACTCTGAAGTTGGGAAAACGGATTAGTTTGCAGCATCATTAGTTGAGCCAATGAATTGACTTCTTCAGTTTCCTCTCCTAAATCTGGCCAAATTGGTTGAGACAAATCTGGCTGAGGCTGGGCAGGTGGGTATAAAGTCAATTTCTTTCTCGACTGACCATCAGAAATTGTCATGTCTCCTGAACAGCATCCTATAAAAGCATCAGTTGTTGCTAACCATGGTCTACCTAGGATGATAGGATATCCTCCCAAAGTTGTCTTAGTGGACAATATGGTGAAATCTGCTAGGTATTCCCAATACTCAAGGATGACAATAACATCTTCTACCACTCCATCAGGTGTTACTGTGGAACTATCAGCAAGCTGCAGGATGGTAGGTGTAGACCGAATGGTTAGGATATTCAAATACTCCATAGTATGCTTGGTCATTACATTGATGGTTGCACCAAGGTCAATCAAAATATTTTTTACTATCTGGCCATTAATATTTATTTTTACCATAGGACTCTCAGGGTCAGTATATTTTGGAATGACTACCTTCCCTAACATAATATCTACTAATTGTCCTAGAACATGAATAGTTTGGGGATCCTTTTTCTTTCTTCCTGGTTTCTTTAAACGGACCTTCTTAATGGCTTTTCCATAAATTGAGACATCTTTAATGGCTTGAAAAAGGGGAATTTGAATGTGTACATTCTTTATCTGATTCAAAATATCAAAGGTAGGCTCTTCCATAGACTTGGATGTAGTAATTTGCAATCTCTGAGGAAAAGGCGGTTTCGCCTGATGCTGCAGGACAGGCTACATAGAGACAGTATCTGATACAGGTATATGTTCTACAGGATCAATAGTTTGTTCAGAGGTAGAGTCTGGAATCTTTGTAATTACAGGCGGTTGTGGAGCAGGGAGAGTGGTTTCAGACCTAAGATGGATATCATTAATATTCAGGGCATAAGTTGGATACTGATTGGCTTCTGCAAAATACATAGGCTTCTATTCCTGCCGCTACTTATTATTAGGATTTGGCAATGGTTGAGTAGGCATAGGCGTTTGTTTTGGAGGGCCAGTATTTGTTGTAGGTGCTACAGGAGGTGGCATGAGGGCCGGAGGTTGTGGCTGCTGAAGTTGCAGGGATCCAGGGGATTGGTTCTGCCATTGCTGAGAACCTCTCCATTGAGGATTTTGTTGCCAATTACCTTAGGGTGGAGTCCATTGTCCTTGTGGCTGCTGCCAACCTCCTTAAGAATATTTCCATTGAGGACTCTGATAGTTAGGCCAGTGTGGTTGAGAAGTATTCCAAGGTGGTGATGGGCCATATGTAGGTTGCCATTGGTTATTGTAATTAGAATAAGGATTACCAAAATTCAAAGGGTCTTGAGGCATACCTTGTCTTTGAGCCCATGGTCACCTTTGTACAACAAAGAATACTTAGTCATCATCACCCCCTATTGTCTTAAAATCAGTAGCTAATTGCTTAGCCTCCAGATTAGCCACCATCTTACATCTGCAGTCATGTTTCTTTTGTCTGCAATGTGGAAAGAACTCAGCCAAGATTGCTTCAGCTTCCTCATGTTTCTTCTGAGCTTGCATAGTATCCAACTGTGTAGCCATGTTGTTTATGATATCCTATTTGAAATCAGACAACAAATGCGTGATCTCCATCTGTGAAACTCCATTAGTAGAAGACTTTCCCACTGTGGCTCGATGACCTCTACCCTTCTTAACAATTGCTCGAGAGTAATTGCGACATATTTTCTTGATATCATCCCAAGGCACTTGGGTTATATCTCCTCCTCCCATCAGATCCAGGGAATCTATACAGGTGTCACTGATTCCCCTTAGAAAAAGTAGTTTTTGAGATTCTTCATTGAAAGTATGGTCTGAATTCTTTTTCAGGGAAAACAAGAATCTTGAGATATAGTCTTCCAAGCTTTCATCCTCCTTTTGTTGAATTATAAATATATCATCACCCTTACTACCACTCTTACAATATTCCTTGTATTTCTCAAGAAATTTTGTTTGAATAGCTGCCCAATTATCAACAACACCCCTTCCCAAACTCATAAACCATCTATGAGCTCCCTCCTTCAAAGTAGCAGGAAACAACTTCAGCCTGTGAGCATCTGAAGTGTAATCATAGCTGCGATAGAGGATGTCAAACTCAAACAAGAAAGTGTCTGGGTCCTCTGTAACTAGTCCATAGAACTTGGGAAGTAATGAAGAAGGAATATTTTTAAGGTTAGCATTATCTTGTTGAGCAATGATGGGGAATTCAAAAGCAGGAGGTTGATTAGGTGGATTACGTGCCATATTTGCTTGATGGAGTATCAAAGAAAATGGATTTTCTTGAGGTTCTTCATCAGCTGGGGCAAATGGCAATTCAACAAGTAGGTTTTCAGCAAATGGATTGATATCTTGGTCTCCTCCTTCCTCAAATAGATTATAAACTAGTTCAGAACTGTTATCAATGAATGGAATATTAGGGAGGAATCTTCCCAGAACGTCTCTTCTTCTATGCATGCAATAGAATTAACCGTAAATTGAAGGAATTTTGAAAATTCTTGAATAAACACACTAAACTATTGCTAACAATGACTATGATAGGTTCTTAGCTTGATACCATCCTCTGCAATGGCGCCAAAAATGGTCGATTCCATAAAAAGATATAAAATTCATGGCAAATCCTAACCTAGGAATTGGATATTTCAGTAGGTGACTAACATCTTCTTATGGTCGTTCATTTACATTATCAAACCAGAGAACGTATACTTGAAATGGAGCGGCATTGTATGTGCACTAAGAACCAGTTTCAGTCACAATTTACCAGAAATAAATGCTTGGAAGGAATTCTACTTATGCTACAGGAATGTAATGTAAAGTATTCTTAACTTAAGCATAACTTAATCAAAGCATAAATCATGACAACTGTTACTAAGAAACAAACTATGAGCTAGCCTTATGCTGCAGGAACAAACACAGGGATGGATTCCCGATGCTGCAGGAACAATATAAAAATGAGTTTGCATTGAAACTTTCAAGAATGAAATCTAACTTATAATCAACAGGAGATAAATAACTAACTACAAATACTCACTAAGTGGGCCTCCTTAGCAAGCATCAACCAGTTTATGCAAGAATTGAACTCAAAACTTCATCAGCTTTTATTCATAAACTTGGAATCATATACATTGATTGTTCTGCTTGTAAGAAAACTAACACAAAACACTGTTTTTCATTATAATTCTAACTTTGACACACTCTGTTGCTCACTCACGTAGGAGGAACACTTATTTATATTAGAAAATCAACTAACTACCTAACTCTAACAGAGAAAGACGTGGACATAAATGCATCCTAAAATTGAGGAACAGACTTCTCATAAATGAAGGCATATATGTTCAACACGATTCAGAGAGAATTTAGTATTCCACTCTTCCTAGATTAATGATCATTTAGATTTCCTCGCAATGACCCGGTCAAAGAGTCTTTGTTGGAACAAATTCCTCGATGTCGTGCTATAAATGGACTTTACTGCAAGGCCGAGATCTGCTGCGCTTTGACTCGTTCATGCTTCCTTCAACAACCTACGATGCACATGGCGACAAAAACAAAAGAAAGCACACGTGGAAAATAACACGATACACATTCATTAATCACATATTAAATCCATTTCATTATCCAAAAACCACATGCATTATATCAATCATTTGGGAGGTCAAACAGGGCAATTAATACATACACATAGAGATGTTAAGTTGCAGGAATATAGGAATGTGTTGCTACAAGATACTACCCAATTTTAGATAAAAAGCCTTTAATCAAAGAGTTAAAACAACCATCAGCAATAAGAGTAAGGGTACTAAAAATACATCATAATATTCAAATTATGAGCATATTTTGAGCTCATCAATCTGGACGAGGACCGGGAAGAGGAGGCTTTTCTGGAACCTATTTCTAGTGCAGATAAGAACGAAATAAAGCCTATGAGTGTCCTCAACATCAAGGAAGGAAAAATAGAACACCTGAGGGTAATGCACGAGTTGCATATGTAGATGAAGATGTTGAGTCTTCACATTCTAAGGATGCAGAAAGAGGAGAGGTTCTTGTTACTAGAAGAGCCTTGCTAAATGAGGGGAAGGAACCAAACAAAGGAAGAATTTGTTTCACACTAGATGTAAGTGTGAAGATAAAGTTTGCAATGTTATTATTGATGGAGGTAGTACTGATAACCTTGTTTCAGAAGAAATGGTTAGTAAGTTGTGGTTGGAGAGAAGAAGGCATCTAAACCCATACCAGATTGCTTGGTTGCAGAAGGACCATAAAGCCTTGGTAAATGAACAATGCCTAGTAAAGTTCAAGATTGGAAATTAAAATGATGAGGTATTATGTGATATTATGCCTATGGATGTTTGTCATATGTTGTTAGGCAGACCATGGCAGTTTAATCGATGAGAAGTACATGATGGACATGCCAATACCTATTCTTTGACAAAGGATGGGGTTTGTCATAAGTTTAAGCCCTTGAAAGAAGCATAAGAAAAGGTATGCAGTAATGCAAGAATTTGTTTGGTTGATGGAAGAAAGTTCCTAAAAGGTATGAGGCATGAGCATATGTGTTTTGCATTGATCCCTAGAATTGACAAAGAAGATACTACTGAGGTACCTATAGAGGTTTCATATTTGTTGAATGAGTTTCAAGATATTATTTTTGATAACGTACTGAAGGTTTTCCTCCAGTAAGAAAGATTAGTCATCAGATGGACTTGATTCCTAGAGTCAGTTTTCTGAATAAGGCAGCTCATCGTATGACTCCAATAGAGAATGAAGAGTTGAACAAACAAGTGCAAGAGTTGTTGTGGAAGGGATTGATTAGAGAGAGTTTGAGTCCATGTGTAGTACCTGCAGTACTAGCACCAAAGAAGGATGGGGAATGGCAGATGTGTATAGATTCTAGAGCCATCAACAAGATCACCATCAAGTATAGATTTTCCTTGCCAAGAATGGATGACATTATGGATTGTTTGAGTGGAGCTGAGTACTTCACGAAGATAGATTTGAATAGAGAAGGAGATGAATGGAAGATAGCTTTTAACACCAAGTAGGGCTTGTACAATTTCTTAGTCATGCCTTTTCGGCTAACCAATGCACCAAGCACATTTATGCGGCTTATGAATGAGGTATTGAAATATTTTTTTAGGAAAATTTTTTATTTGTTTATTTGGATGATATTTTGATTTTCAATAAGACATTGGAGGAGAACTTAATGCATATCCAAAGAGTTTTTAATAAGCTAAGCGAGGAGAAGTTGATTAATTTGAAGAAATGTAGTTTTTTGAAGTAAGAGTTGGTGTATCTAGGATTTGTTGTCTCAGCAAAGGGTCTTAAAATGGATCCAGAGAAGGTGAGAGCTATCATTGAATGGCCTACCCTAAGGAATGCTATAGAGGTAAGATCATTTCATGGTCTAGCAAGTTTTTACAAAAAATTGATTAAAAATTTTAGTAGTATTTGTGCACCTCTAACTGAAGCGACGAGAGGGGATAGAAAAGAGTTTAAGTGGACTATAGGAGTAGCCAAAATTTTTGATATGTTGAAGAAGAAAGTTATAGAGCAACCTGTTTTGGAACTTCCATATTTCAATAAGGTCTTTTAGGTAGATTGTGATGTTAGTGGCACTGCCATAGGATTTGTTTTGAGTCAAGAAGGTAAGCCTATTGCCTATTTTAGTGAGAAGTTGAAGGATGCTAACAAGAAATATTTTGTCTATGATTAGGAGTTTTATGCTATAGTTTAGACCTTAAAGAAATGGAAACACTATTTTTTGCCAAAAAAAATTGTTTTATATACTTATCACCAAGGTTTTCAGTATCTCAATAGCTAAGGAAAGTTAAATCAAAGGCACTTAAAGTGGGTTGAGTTTTTGCAAAGTTATACCTTTGTTTTGAAGCACAAGAGTGGAAGGTCAAAAAGAGTTGCAGATGCCTTGAGTAGAAGACAAAATTTGTTGATAGAAATGAATATAGAGGTTGTTGGGTTTAATGAACTCAAGAGTGTGTATCTTGAAGATCCAAACTTTGCAGAAGCTTGGAAGGCTTGTTTGGAACCTGTTACATTGGATAGGATGAGATGGTTGGATTTCTTAATCCAAGATGGGATGTTTTTTAGAGGAAGAAAATTGTGCATTCCAAGGATTTCTATGAGAGATAATCTAATCAAGGAGAAGCACAATGGAGGATTGGCTAGACATTTTGGTCGAGATAAGACCATTGCTCTTGTCAATGAGAATTATTATTGGTCACAGTTATGAAAAGATGTAAAGAAATTTGTACAAAGTTGTAGAGTATGTCAAATGGCGAAAGGAACAAGTCAGAATACTAGATTGCATCAGCCATTACCTATACTTGAGAGACTATGGGAGGATATTAGCATGGATTTTGTTCTTGGCTTGCCAAGGATAGAGAGAGGGAATGATTCCATATTTATGGTGGTGGATAGATTTTCAAAGCTAGCACATTTTATTATGTGTCATAAGACCAGTGATGTTGTTCATGTTACAAAGTTGTTTTTCAAAGAGGTGGTGAGACTACTTGGTCTACCAAAGAGTATAGTTTTAGATAGAGATACCAAATTTGTTGGTTATTTCTGGAGGACATCATGGAAGAATTTGAAGATAGATTTGAAGTTCAGTTCTACACACCATCCATAGACTAATGGAAAAATAGAGGTGGTGAATAGGAGTTTGGGTAACCTACTAAGATGCTTAGTAGGAGATAAGCCTAAGGGATGGTATTTTATTATACCATAGGAAGAATTTTATTATAATAATTTTTTCAATAGGAGCACTAGTAAATCACCATTCCATATTGTGTATGGGAGTATTCCAAGAACTGCTTTCGAACTAAGAAATATGGATAAGGGGGAGAAGATTAGTGTTGAGGTTGAAGATTTTGTTGAGCACCTAAAGAATTTGTACGAAGAGGTGAAGAAACATATCAATAAGATGAACTCACAATATAAGGCTCGGGCTTATCAGAAAAGGAGGTGTAAGGAGTTCTAGGTAGGAGATGAATTCATGGTTCATTTGTGAAAGGAAAAGTTTCTAGTTGGTACATACAACAAGTTAAAGATGAAGAAGTTTGGACCATGAAAGATCCTAAAGAAGCATGATTCAAGAAATGCTTATGAGGTAGAGTTTCCTAGTGGAATAAGCATTTCCCCTGTGTTCAACATTGCTGATTTGACAGAGTATCATGAAGGTCATATAGAGGAGGGGCAGATAAAAGAACAATGGAAAATTCCCAACACCTACTTCAGAGAAGGAAGAGATAGAAGAAATCTTGGATAGCCGTGTGGGTAGAAGCACAAGAAACATGTAATATGCAAAGTACTTGGTGAAATGGAGAGGAAGGCATGTTGAAGATTCATCATGGTTGTTTGAGGTTGAGGTTAACATCTTGGTTTCCCTCTAACTCCTGAGAAGTGACATGATCACTTTTCAAATTACCCTGGGTTTCTAATGTAGGAGCATCCAACAGTGTAGGGAAATCTTGCATCACCCAAAAAATAAATGTTTTTTTAAAATTTTCTTGAGTTGTTTTGAGTCCCATGAAATTGAAAGTGGGTTATTTTTTTGTCTCTCATCTTCTATGTTGGTATCTATTATTGTGATTTGTGTGGTTTCGGGTGGCCTGGACCTCATCATTGTTAAACTCATTGGAGGTGAACTCACCACATCTTTCAAACCTTAAGCACTTGATTTTCATATCCATTTCATTCTCAACAATATATTTAAATGCTTTAAACTTATCTAAAGCTTTTGATTTTTCTTTGAGAAATGTTGCCCAAACTATTCTAGAATAATCATCAATCAACAACATAAAATACCTATCACCTTGAGAGCTTCTTATTCAGGTAGGTCCGCATAGATATATATGCACTAACTCCAAAGGACCTATGGTAGAATATTCTTTAGATTTGAACATCTTCTTGTTTGCTTTCCAAATTGACATTCCTTGTAAATTGCATTGATAGGCTTTGTAATTCTTGCCAAATCTCTCATAGCATCAATAGAGTTGATCTTTGCTAGGTTATCAAAATTTATGTGACCCATTCTTCTATGCCATAGCCAACTTTCATTGATTTGAGACATAAAGCACTTAGCACCACTAACTTTGAGCTAATAAATATTACCTTTTGTCCTTGTCCCTATAGCAACCAAATTTTTAAATCTTCCTTTTTTTATTTCACAACCATCATCCTAAAACACCAAATTATATCCTTTGCTACACATTTTTCCTACACTGAGAAGATTATGTCAAAGACCCTTGACATAAAGAACATCATCTGTTTTATTCTTTCCATAAAAAATAATTGAACTTTTTCCACAAATATTAGCAGATGTATCATCACCAAACTTAACAAGACCACCATCATACTTATAAAGATTAATGAACTTACTCTTATCACCTGTCATATGATTTGAGCATCCACTATCAATTATCCAATAATTTATTTCCTCTCTTGTATGAAAAGAATTCACCATAATTCCTTCAATGTTATGGCTTTTTTTTAGAGAACTTTCCTTCATACATCTTTCAAAATTAGTAGAATAAATTCCAACATTTAGAGCCATGAACAAGCATTCATCACTATCTTCATCAAGATAGTCTGATTCCTCATTATCAGATACACCATTGTCCTTTTCAACATAATAACTCTTCTTGGCATATTTACCTTTATGATCCTTATGTTTGTCATTTGCAAATTTGAGTGGACATTTAGAAGCATAATGACCTATCTTTCCACAATTGAAACACTTAAAGGGTAACTTACCTTTGTATTTTTCAGTGCCATTTTTCAATCTCCTTACAAAATTTTCTTCCACTTCATCAAGATCATCTAGATTTGATTCATCATCCTTTTCTGTCTTACTAGAGTTAAAGGTAGTTTCTTTCTTCATAGCATATTGACCAAACTCTCTCAATTCTTAAGAAATCAATGCACCAAACATCTAATATCTAGAATATTGATCTAAATTCTAAGCTTCCTCAATAGCAAAAACTTTAAAACTATAAGATCTAGGAAGAGTTCTTAGTACCTTTTTCACAACTTCACTTTCTTCCAGCTTACCACCAAGACAATTGATGGAATTTACTAATTCATCTACTTTGAGCATGTAGGTTGTAATTGTTGAGATTATGGATGCACAGTCCTTGAAGCTGCAGTCTTCGATGTAGGACCTTTAAGCCAGGAAAGATAATCAACCACCCAGAAAGTGTTGCAACTAGGCATGCACAATGGAGATTCAATATTGATATGATATATTTGATTGATTACAAATGTACAAGATGCCTTGAATATATAGGCCAGAGCTAAACCCTAATATGCATGAGATGTTGCCATGTGTCTTGATCTAACAACATGTGACAACATGTGAACCCTATCTAGATGATCATTAAATGTTGAGATAAGTTCTAGAAGGACAACTCATCTTCTAGAAGGAATCTTATCTCCTACAAATAAGGAAGGGAATATTATCCCATTTATTAAATGATTGAAACCTAGGACTAAATGATTAAATGAAAGACCTAAGTTAACTTATGCTAGTGTAATAATTAATTAATTACACCAACACCCCCCATAAGTGCAACTTAGGGAGGAAAAATGCAATGATTATGCAAGATGATGATGATGATGGGTCCCGGCTACGAGGCCATTTTAGGTACCCATGTACATGAAGATGCATAAAATCTCCCACAACCGGAGAAAAGGGAAAAACCCAATGGGAAGAAAACCCCTCTCCAAAAAGGAGATGAACAAATGCAGAAATGTGAGATAGGATGGGAAGGATGGAGGACTCCCAAATACCCCCCAAGGACACCATCCGTCACATGGATACAATACAATCAAAGTCCCCCCCATAGGAGGGAAAGAGAGAGACTATATAGCCCTCCCAAAAGATGATATCACCTGCAAAAAAGGTAAGTGTCTAAAGACAGAACAAGATCCAATGTCGACAAACAACTAGTCTTCCTTTTGGAAGAAACAAAACCAACTGCAAGTGCAAAGATGCTTCCCATTCCGAATAGGAATTGAAGGAAGGAAGGATGAAGGTGGATGATGGTGTCTCTGAACGCTACTCAAATGTCTCCTTGCCTGATGAAGAAGAGGCCACAATCAATGAAGAGAGTGACAAACCAGGACAATGCAGAAACTGATGCTGAACAATATCCAAAGACTAAGATATGATGAATGTGACGGAGACTTGATAGCCCCCCCTGAATGAAGTGTCCTCAAAACCACTGAAAGAAGTCTGAAGCAAATCCAATGGTTGATGTTGAAGAAACTGCAAATCTTGAATGGAATAGCAGGGAAGAAGTCTCGGATATGAAATCTCTGAAGAGAAACCAAGTGCCTCCAAGATAGTCTCTGGATTCCCAATCAAGGTTGAGACAAAAGAATGAGGAGACTCAAAACAACTCTCCAAAGTGAAATCTAAATAGAGGAGTGATATCCCCTCAAGAATGTTCTCCAAACCTGTAGAAGTAGCCAAGTCAATGATGCATGAAACAAAGCCATCCTGTGATGCCAAGTCTGAAAAACGGAATGTGTCCTGATGGATGATGATAGTGGAAGCCTTAATCAATGATTCTGGACAAGGAATCATTAAATGTGAAGGGATACCAACAGTCTCTGATGAAGAAGAAGCACCAAAAGGAACCTTATCAACCTCTTCAGAAAGATAAAGGCAATCAACCTCCTGCACAACAATATCATCATAGGGAACTTGATCTGAAGCAAGACATTCTAAATCATGACCATTGGGGAATGGTGGAGTATCTGAATCTCCATAGATCTCCCAAAGCTTAGCCCAAAGAATGTGAAGACAATCACAATGATCAATAGAACTCAAAACATCACAATCAACTTGCATCGAAATGATCTCCAAAATAGTGTATCTGCTGCAACTCCAAGCAAACTCAAGAATACCTTCACTTGGATGAGGAACTATACCAAATAGATGTGGCAACAAATCAAGTGATCGAAGATGGTGGCAGATCCCATCTCGCCATTGTGAATAGTTACCCTTGTGCAACATAACCAAAGAAGGAGAGAAATATGCAAGCCCCATAATGAAATTTCTCCACAAACACAAAGACAAATGACCTTCAACAACAAATAAAGACTTCCAAATATGATGTACAACTGAAGTGATGCAACCCGGATCAAAAAATATTTTCCCAAGCTTCAGGATGTCTAGGTTATTGAACAAATGCACCAAACTGAAAAAAAAATCACATGCAAGAGTCCCTGGAGCTGAAACCGATCAAGGGGCTGGACTGATGAAAAAGAGCTCTGAATCACCTTCTTGATGCCACTGGAATCACTGAAAACCGATGAATGGTTGAGAAGATATGCAGCTTTGAGTCCAGATTAGGGTTTTTTCTTCAGTTGGATGTAGAAATTTCTATGAGAAAAATTTCACATAATGGATGTCACCACTGGAAAGTACACGAAATTCCCTTTCCGACGGTATATCGTTTGCAAAAATTTGATACCCTGGGTGAAAGTTGTGATCAAATGAAAAAAATGCCTATCGGAGGCACTCTGCAGGCTAATCACGTGCAAAACATTAGCACCCCGGGCTAAGCGCCTGGTCGTTGATGTGACTGCAGTGGTGACTGTGGCAAAAAATGATGCCACCTCCTGTGGTGGCGGCGGGGCAATAGAAGAAGGTGGAGCGGTGATCTCGGGTGGCGCCACCGATAGGATGGGCCGATAGAAGACTCAGTCGGTCGGTGGTTGGCGGAAAAACCCGGTCAGCACTGGCAGGAACAGCCAGTGGTGGAGTCTAGTCATCGGCAATGCGAGCCCAGTCGGCGGGAGGAAACTCCGGTGATCAATCGGTGATTGCGATCGTCGGCGGGGGTGTAACCGGCGGGAGAAGATTCGTCGACGAGATCGCGGCCAGCAGAAGACTCCGGTGATGGGACTGCAGGGCCTGCCAAGTGGGCCGACAAACCCGTACCACTGTGCAGGCTTTGAATGCAGCCGACGAAAAGAATATAGTCTGCAGACTTTTTTTTAAAAATAAAATATTTTTATTTGATTTTTAATGTTGCCTTTGATTGGCAATTAAAAATCAAAAAAAAATTGAATATAAATTTTTGCAGACATAGGATGCCGATAAAAATCAAAACCCATATGATATGCCGACGAGATAAATATGTATGCCGACCTATGAATAGATTAATAGGTCGCCCGAATAATATATTTTTCTAAAACTATAGAAAATATGATTTTTTCCAAATCAATAGAAATATTAGCCCGATTTTTCTGAAACGAAAAGTGGCCTGTGTATAAAAAAAATTTGCCTCAGAGGACAACTGACCGGGATGATTTTTTTGCTGCAAATTGTATGGATAGTACGATTGATTTTGCAAACCCTAAAAAAATACCTCTGAAGCTCCCGGGTTGATGTATCTGATTTTGATGAATGGGTAGGCGATCCTAGGGTTTTGAGGCCTTCTGAAGACAATGGCGAGCTCGGATCTGACTCAATCTGCTTCAGAAATCAGCTTGGTCCCTAGGTGGAAACAAGTAGCCTTCAATGGAAACCTTCAGCCTGCGGAGAATCTCGCACACCAACTTTCTTGATCGAGGGTTGTCGTTTCACTGGATGAGCTCTGATACCATGTTGAGATTATGGATGCACAGTCCTTGAAGCTGTAGTCTTCGATGTAGGACCTTTAAGCCAAGAAAGATAATCAACCACCCAGAAAGTGTTGCAACTAGGCATGCACAATGGAGATTCAATATTGATATGATATATTTGATTGATTACAAATGTACAAGATGCCTTGAATATATAGGCAAGAGCTAAACCCTAATATGCATGAGATGTTGCCATGTGTCTTGATCTAACAACGTGTGACAACATGTGAACCCTATCTAGATGATCATTAAATATTGAGATAAGTTCTAGAAGGACAACTCATCTTCTAGAAGGAATCTTATCTCCTACAAATAAGGAAGGGAATATTATCCCATTTATTAAATGATTGCAACCTAGGACTAAATGATTAAATGCAAGACCTAAGTTAACTTATGCTAGTGTAATAATTAATTAATTACACCAACGGTAATATCTTCATCTTCAGACATCCTCAGGGTCTCAAATTTGTATTTGTAGTTCTGCATATTTTCTTGCTTAACCTTATCATCTCCTTCATAAATACTCTCCAACTTTGTCTAGATCTCTTTTGTAGTTTTGAGGTTGATCACTTTTCCAAGTTTTGAATCAGAAAGTCCACTCAATATAGCATTTCTTTATTTTCCATTATTCTCATAATCCTTTGTTTCATCATCACTTGTTGGACCAGCAGCAGGCATGGTATACCCTTTTTCAACTGATTTTCAAACTTCTAATCCTAGAGAGACAAGAAAGGATTCCATCATGTATTTCCAAGAAGTATAATTCGTTCCATTAAACATAGGATATTTGACACCCTTCCTATGCACCATTCAGATCTACCTCAAGCAGTTAATATTTCTCCAAGGAACCACGGCTCTGATACCAATTGTTAGATGTCAGGGCAACTAAGAGGGGGGTGAATTAGTTGCACATTAAAACATTCAATCCCCCATTAACTTTCAAACCCTCATTAAGCATTAGCAGAATGTAAACAAGTGAAACAACAATGCAAACACAACCATACATAAGAGAAAACTAGATTTATATAGAAAACCCTAAGTAGGGAAAAACCATGATGAGGATTATCTCACATATATATGAATAGCAACATTGAATACAATAGGCTCACTATTAGAGGGCTCACTACCAAAAAGAGAAGAAAGCCTCACTACCAAGGGCTCACTACTCAAAAGAATCACTATCTAGAAGAAAGAAGAATAGAAAAAAAATTGTTACAAATAGATTCACTATCTCAGAGCAATAGGAAAGATCCACCACCGCAACTCTATGCCACCTGTAACCTTTGGCTTGTTGGATAGGACAACTGAGAGGGGGGGTGAATCAGTTGTCACAAACTATAACCTTTAATTCAATTATTGGAACTAATACATAAACTGCTTAAATGATTAATCATCAAATGCCAATGCAGAAACTCAAATCCAATGCACAAACACAATAGCACTAGATTTATGTGAAAAACCCAGTGAGGGAAAAACCACAATGAGGATTAACTCACACTATAGAGAATATCAAAACCAATTACAAAAAGGCTCAATACCTGAGATAAGGCTCATTGCCTGAGATAAGACTCACTACCTACAATAAGGACTCACTATCCAATAGGGCTACAACCCAGAGTGCTCACTATCACAGAGATACAAAAGAAGAAAAAGAAGACTTGTTACAGAGAGACAACAATCCCAATGCAACAAATGATTCCACCACAATCACTGATCAAATTGCATGAATGATAGAGTTCACCTTCTGCTCACTGCATCTGGAAACTCAACATTAAGCTTCGCACTGATTTACCACACACATAACTCATACACACTTTCTAAATAGCATCAAATTTGCATCTTCTCTTTCACTTATCTTCCTTCTTTTCTCTTGTGCCTTTTTCATTGCTAGTTCATCCTGTATTTATCCTATCTCCAACCTTGAAAAGATACAAATTCGGTCATCCAACTTCAAATTCAAATTAGGTCGGCACCAAAACATCCTAGGGTGGAATTATAATGAGAGTGACCCAAACACACACTTCATCGGGACCCAAAATAGATCCAACACGCTTCATCAACTTTGAACATAGCTTAACACACGGTTAGCCAAACCATTGTAAAACACATAGAAAAATTAAGCCCAAAACTTCCAGAAATGAAAAATATCTTCAATGCAATCAGAACATCTTATCTCTAGAATCGTATGTCAAAAGACTTCATCAAAGAGAAATTCATACCAGCAACATTTCTATCGCACCTCATCCAAAACATAGAAAACCATAGTTCACAACTGGTGAACACAACTCAAAATCCACAAAGAACCAATAGCCAATATTCTAGATAGAGCAACCTTCAATGACCATGACTAACATATCTGAACTGCACAACCATAGGGACAAGTACCAGATCATCATCCTAAATACCTGTAAACTTCCTTTAATACAATTTTCTCAATATCCTCAACATATACAGCCAATAGCAACTAGTAGATAACCAGTTGACTAGTTGACATCAATCACAACACTTTCATTCATTTTTCCATTCTTGCAACAATCTCCCCCTTTTTCATTGATGGCAACACGATGTGAAAAAACATCAAAGACACCATTACCAGTTCCTGAGATTTTTCTTTTTGCTTCTCCCCCTCAAGAGATCATCTTCCTCATTATCTACTTTCTCTCATTAGCTTTCTCTCCTTTTCACATGCTTTCTCTCCCCCTTTGACATCAACGGCAAAGGAAAAAAAGATATGTTCACTAAATCTTCCTTTGACATGATAACAAAATAATCATAATGACAACACTTGAAACTACCTACTCCCCCTGAGAGGTAGCCACCCAAACATCAGTCCAAAAATATAGAACCATGAATCCACTGAACTGATGCATCTCCAAATGCATCTTATTTTATGAAAGGAGGGGAAATAACCCCTAACTTCTCCAGGAGATACTCAAAAGTATATTTAGGAAGCCTTTGTAAATATATCTGCAATCTAATCTTTTGTCGAAACATACTCAAGCTTGACTTCATTCTCTATGACCTTCTCTCTCAAGAAATTATATCTAATAGATATATGATTCATTCTCGAGTGCATCACAGGATTCTTCGAAATGTTAATTGCACTTGTATTATCATAGAAGATATAAATGGGATCATCATATAGCACTGTGATATCTTTAAATGTCTATTTCATCCATAGAAATTGTGTACAGCAAGATGCAGCAACAATATACTTAGCAATAGACAAAGAGACTAAATCTTGCTTCTTACTCAACCATGCCATCAACCTGCATCCAAGAAAGAATGCACCACCACTTGTACTCTTTATGTCATCTATACTTCCGGCCCAATATACATCTGTATAAGCATTAAGTGTAAAGTTAGTATCTTTAGGATACCATAATTCATAATCTGGAGTGTCATTCAAATATCTAAATATTCTTTTAACTGCAGCAACATGTGTTTCCTTCGGATCTTCTTGAAATCTAGCTACAAGATAAACCACATGCATAATATTTGGTCTAGTAGCAGTCAAATATAGTAGTCCGCCAATCATAGATCTATACTTGATCTGATCAACCTTAGGTGAATCATCATCTTTACCCAACTTGCAACCAATCACCATAGGTTTATTTACCGATTTGAAACCATCCATCCCAAACTTCTTCAACATCTTTCTCATATACTTAGATTGTGAAATGAAAATTCCTTTCTCTGTTTGATTAATTTGTAGCCCAAGAAACAAATTCATCTCCCAAGACATAGAAATTTCAAATTCTTACTGCATCTCTTCCGCAAACATCTTACACATCTTTTCATTTCCTCCAAAAATAATGTCCTCAACATATACAACTACAATCAAGATTTATCATTTTCAATCTTAAAGTACAAATTATTGTTTGTCGTACCTTTGTTAAATCCTTGTTGGATCAGATACTTGTCTAACCTTGCATACCAAGCTCTAGGAGCTTGCTTAAATCCATATAAAGCTTTCTTCAATCTACACACCATATCTGGTTGATCTATTATATGAAATCTTTCTGGTTGTTCCATGTAGACTACTTCTTCTAGCTCACCAAAAAATGTTGACTTGACATCCATCTGATAGACTTTGAAATCTTTATAAGCAGCTAATGCCAAGAAAATCCTTATAGCTTCCATTCTTGCTACTAGGTAAAATTTCTCCTAAAAATATATGCCTTCTACTTGTGAGTAGCCTTTACACACAAGCCTTGCTTTGTTTCTGACAACTTCTCCATTCTCATTCAACTTATTTTTGAATACCCATTTCAATCCAATAATATTTTTTTCTGTTGGTCTTGGGACCAGTTCCCAAGTCTGATTCTTCTCGATCTGCAAAATTTCTTCTTTCATTGCTTCAGGCTTCCAATGTTCATCTTTACAAGCTTCACTTACTATCTTTAGCTCAATCTCAAAGAAAAAAACAAGTTTACTTTAGCAGCAGCTTTGCTTCAGGTTAACACATTTTGTCTTGTCTCCAATAATCTAATTTTCTGAATGATTCCTCTGTACATATTTCGGTGTCCTAGGGGACATCACTAGAGCATCTTCTCTTTCATTCTATTCATTTTGCTTTTCCTGCTCATATTTATCATGTTCTTCCATTTTTTTTCTATTCTTGCACAGTCATGTTCATCAAACACATATCCATCAATATCAATAGAATTCTTCACTATTTCATCAACCTTCACATTTGAGCTCTCTACAATCTTTCTCAATATTTTATTGAAACATATGTATGCCTTGCTTTTGGTAGAGTATCCAAGAAATATTCCTTCATCGCTTCTTGCATCAAACTTTCCCAAAGTTTCTTCATCTCTTCTCATATAGCATTTTCTTTCGAATACCTTGAAATATTTAATTGTAGGAATTCTCCCATGTCATAGCTCATAGGGAGTCTTTGTATTGTTTTTTCTTGCTTGAACTCAATTGAATACATATACAGCAGTATGAATAGATTATTTCTAGTAAACTTCTGGTAATCTGGCTTCAGTGATCATTAACCTAGTAGCTTCTTGAACTGTTCTATTTCTCCTTTCAACAACCCCATTTTGTTGAGGAGTTCTTGGGGCAGATAACTATCTCTTTATTCCATGCACTTCACAAAACATATTGAACTCATGGGAGGTGAATTCTCCACCTTTGTCATATCTTAAGCATTTTATCTTTAAATTCACTTCATTTTTAACCATAGCCTTGAATTCCTTGAATCTATCTAATGCATCTGATTTCTCTCTAATAAATGCAACCCATGTATATCTAGAATAATCATCAATTAAAAGCATAAAGTTCCTTTCACCAAGTAGACTTCACACTCTCATAGGACCACAGAGATCTGTATGAACCAAATCTAGTACTCCAGTAGTAGACTATTCTCTTGATCTGTAATGACTTCTTGCTTGCTTCCCAAACTAACAATTCCTCCAAATAGCATTGACAGACTTTGTAAATCTCGGTAAATCTCTCATAGCCTGAACAACACTAATCTTTTCCAAGTTATCAAAATTCATGTGACACATTCTCCTATGTCATAACTAGCTATCATTTATTTGAGTCATAAAGCATCTTCCAACAGCACCCTTAAGCTGATAAATATTCCCTTCAGATTTCTTTCCTGTAGCAATCAAAGTTTTGGATCCTTTCTGGGTCTCACATTTCTCATCCTTAAACACAAGATCATATCCTTTTCTACACATCTAACCAGCACTCAGCAAATTATTCCTTAAACCCTTAACATATTAAACATCATCAATATGATGCTTTCCATCAAAATTTATTGAACCTATCCCATAGATTTTAGCACCAGTATCATCTCCAAACACAACCAAGCCTCCATCATATTTCTCAAGCTTCAAAAACTTCCTCTTATCACCAGTCATGTGATGTGAGCAACCACTATCAACTACCCAAAAATTCTTTTCTTGCTTATATGTAGGGCAGAGATAACTGTACCTTCATTTTTCTCCTTCTCCTTCTCCAGAGGACTTTCCTTTACCTATTTTTTAGAATTAGTAGAAGTAGGTTCATCCTTAATCACCAAGAAAAAGCATGCATTTTCATCTGGATCTTCATATCCTAAATATTCATCTAAAATACTAGCATTATCATTTATATAGTAAGCTCTATTAATTTTCTTTCCTTTATTTTCTTTCTAATATCTTTGTTTATTCCTTTTAGCTTTTTCTGGACACTTTGCAGCATAGTGACCTATTTCTCCACAACTAAAGCACTTAAAGGGAAACTTACCTTCATACTTACCAGAACCTTTTCTTATTCTTCTTACAAAGTTAGATGTTATTTCATCAAAGTTTTCTTCATCCAGATCTTTAGTTTTTGTAGCTTTAAAAGCAGTCTTTGTTTTGCCTCCATTTCTTAGACTCTACTTCCTCATCTCATAAGATGTCAAAAATCCTAACAATAGATCCTTAGTACAGGTAGATTATAATCTATAGTCTTCTCAATAGCACTCACCTTTTCACTGTAAGAATTAGGAAGAGTTTTGAGAATCTTCTTTACAATCTTGGTTTCATCTACAATAACGCCAAGAGATTGCATTCCAGCCACTACCTCATCTAATCTCTGTACATAAGATTTGACATTTTCATCTTTGGACATATGTATAAGATCAAATTGTGTTTCCAAATTCTACAATTTTTCCTCTTTAACTCTTTCATTACCATCATGTGCTCTTTCTAAAGCATCCCAGACTTCCTTAGTTGTCTTCAAATTTTGAACCTTAATCAACTTGGAATGTACCAAACTATTCTTCAAGATAAACTTTGCCTTATTATTCACTTTATGTGCTCTGATTTCTTCAAGTGTACTCAGACCATTAGCAAGAGGAGTGTGATGATTATTGTAAGCTTTCTCCGCATCATATCCACAATAATCCAAGTATTCTTCCATCAATACTTTCTAGATACCATAATTAGTTCCATCAAACCTTGGATAATCAAAGATCATTTTGCTAGCCATCCCGGACCTTCCTCAAGCGGTTAAGCTCTTCACCAAGGAACCAAGATCTTATATCAATTGTTGGATAGGACAATTGAGAGGGGGGTGAATCAGTTGTCACAGATTATAACCTTCAATTCAATTACCAGAACTAATACATAAACTACTTAAATGATTAATCATCAAATGCCAATGCAGAAACTCAAATCTAATGCACAAACACAATAGCACCAAATTTATGTGGAAAACCCAATGAGGTAAAAACCATGGTGAGGATTAATTCGCACTATAGAGAATATCAAAATTGATTACAAAAAGGCTCACTACTTGAGATAAGGCTCATTGTCTACAATAAGGACTCACTGTTCAATAGGGCTACAACCTGGAGGGCTTACTACCATAGAGATACAAAAGATGACAAAGAATACTTGTTACAGAGAGACAACAATCCCAATGCAACAAAGGATTCCACCACAATCACTAATCAACTTGCATGAATAATAGAGTTCACATTCTGCTCACTACATTTGGAAACTCAACATTAAGCTTTGCACTGATCTACCACACACATAACTCACAGACACTTTCTGAATAGCATCAAAGTCATGTCTACTCTTTCACTTATCTTCCTTCTTTTCTCTTGTACTTTTTTCATTGCTAGCTCATCCTTTATTTATACTATCTCTAACCTTGAAAAGATACAAATTCAGCCATCCAACTTCAAATTCAAATTAGGTCAGCGCCAAAACATCCTAGGGTGGAATTAGAATGAGGGTGACCCAAACACACACTTCACCGAGACCTAAAATAGATCCAATATGCTTCATAAAATTTGAAGATTGTGTTTAACACACGGTCAGCCAAACTCGTGTAAAACACATAGAACAATTAAGCCTGAAACTTCCAAAAACCAAAAATATCTTCAATGCATTTAGAACATCTAGAACCGTAAGTCAAAAGACTTCATCAAAGAGAAATCCGGACCAGCAACATTTCTCCCAAACCTCAACCAAAACATAGAAAACCATAGTTCACAACTGGTGAACACAACTCGAACTCCACAAAGAACAAATAGCTAATATTCTGGATATAGCAACCTTCAACAACCATGACTAACATATCTAAACCACACAACTATAGGGACAAGTACTGGATCATCATCCTGAATAGCTGTAAACTTCCTTTAATAAAATTTTCTCAATATCCTCAACATATACAGCCAACAGCAACTATTAGATAACCAGTTGACCAATTGACATCAATGACAACACTTTCATTCCTTTTTCTATTCTTGCAACATGGCTCACTATCTCCAGCAACTTCAAGCACACTAAAAATATAGACACCTTCTACACACTACATCAAGAGTCATAGGAATTAAACTCACACTTAGATCACCACACTTGATCAAATTCACATCATTACACCCATCCACACACTCATCACAACCTTCACCTTGCATTTATACCATTCTTGACCTCAAACAACTCCTTAAGGTCGGCCTTAATGAACTGTATGCACCTCAAACATGCAACACCAAAATAGGTTGGCACCAAATACCTTCATGGTGGAAAGAAGTGAAGGTAAACCATGCCAAGGGTTAACTAGGACCCAAATCTACACCAAAATGCATCACCACACTTCAACAAACAACAAACAACCTTTGTAATTAGCATTAGCATGCCAAGTTGGCCAAACCTACACTAACACTAACAAGTGACCACATGCACACCTCTCCAGGTCTAAAAGCAACATGCAAATCACACAACAACACCACATGACATCCAATAATATTCCAACATCAACATACCACACTACAACACTACCAAAACCACTTGAAACAAAGATTACTTTCATCATGTGCATCAAGATGTACTACCATTGAACTCCAACATAAGAATTGAACTTGCAGAGCAACTCAACACCAAAAACTCCAAGGGAAGATAGATACAAACAATATAAGAATGTTCCCAAATCCACAAGATAGGAAACAACACGGAGAAATGCAAAACAATCTCATTTCTCACAAACAACTTTCTTCATAGGAAAACACTTTGTCAAACACAACTCCACTTCTACACGATCCAGAACATGAAACTCTAGATATAGAACCTCTAAAAACCTTTGATCATATCCAAACCGCATAAGCATATCAACAATGAAAAAATGTGGAAAATAATACGAAACGCACCTTTTTCACACTACACACTTTGTTATTCAAATTTTCTCAAAAGCACTTGGAAACCAAGTGAACTAGCTGCATTAGCAACACCAACACAACATATCTATAACATCTACAACACCAAATATCTTGAACAATCTCCACACTACTGACATCAATGACAACACTTGTAGCATACTTGCAACAAAATATGGGAGGAATTTCCAGTAAGAGTAGATGCAATTGTAGCTAGAAATGATTTTTCAATGCCAGGGGAGAATTTAGATTATACATCTCAAGGTACAAAATGACTCTCTTTACCCTAGGTTTGGGCTTCTATTGCTTCCTAAATCACTAAATATTTAACTTGCAATGGTAGGAAATCACTCCTATACATTGTGCACTTTAAACTCCTTAGTCATTTATGCCATCAAAGGATTGTGAATGTCCCTAATTTCTTGTATAAAATTTTGAAAAGAATGTATGTTGAATATAAGAAGAAAAGAAACTAGCGTGCCTTATCACATTTTTGTTTGGTCACTTTGTTAATTAAGCAAAGTCTCGAAACCCAATTTCCTAATATATCTTGGCAAGATTTATTATCCTATAACAATATCAATGATGTTTTCATAAGGAAAAATGTAGGGGAATTGAATAGAGAACAAGAAATGGGAGAACCTTCTACATCTACAGAAGAGGGAAATATACCTTATATTTTCCCTATTGCCTCACCTACCCATAGCATTGGGGAACAAGTAGAGCAGGAAGTGTAGGAAACTCAACCTATAGCTTGTGTGGAACAACCCACAACAAGAGTCATATAAACCCCTACATCTTCCAAGAGCCCTTCCAGGCCCAAGAAAAGAAAAAGTATGGCCTCTACTTATGAACCCAAGAAGAAGCAGAAGAGGCCAACACAACCAATGCGATCACACCACCTTAGAAGGAAAGGACCTATAAAGGGAAAGGCTAAAAATAAAAAAGAAAATATTTTTGTGGTTGAGACTAAAATGGGTTCTGAAGAAGAAATTTTTTCTGATAGTAACAAAAAACCTAAAGCTTTATAGCCTTTGTATCCAATTAGTAGTTCAGATTTGGGTTTAGATGACTTATTTACAACTAAAAAGAAGAATAGACCTCCAAAAAGCCCTATTTTTGAAGAAGGGTTTGTGTCATCTAAGGAGGTTGAAGAAGAAATATTTTTAGAAAAAGAATAATATTTACTTCTAAAGGGAAAGAATGAGAGAAGGGAGTTACAAGAAGCCTTGCAGAGAATTAAATAGTTAGAACAACAACTTAAGGGATACCAATAGAGGGAGGAAGGATTAGATAGTAGAATTCAGGAGTTGGAGAAAAGGTTGCATGCCTTTGATCAATAAGGATTGAGATTGGAGAAGTTGGCACAGTTCCTCATTTATGAAGTTAACAACAAGACTCCACATCCTATAAATCAAATTGTGACCCTAGTAATTCCTAAAATCCCTTCCGTGGTGACCCTTGGAAGTAAACTGTGGAATAAGATAAGGGAATTCTCCTAGAAATAGAAAGATTGGGAGAAAGATAAATATGGATTGATAACAGAACATGTCAGGTAAATTGATAGGAAAGATGCAGAGATTAAGAAACTAAAGGTCAAAATATAAGAATTAGCTGACAAGACAGTAAAATTTTTAAAGTGTAGACCTCTTGCTAGGGTTTATACCCTATACTTGCAAGAAATTTTTTTAAGTTTTTAATTCAGTCAAGGAATTAGTGATCTTTACCTACTATGTTCTTGGAAACATATAAGCAATCAACCTCAGATATGCAAGATTAGTTATGCGAATTTTTATTTACATAACCTAGTTATTCCTCATGATTGCATGGAATCCACTCATGTTTTTTGGATACGTTTAGATTAAAGTATTGGATTCATTTATAAGGAATAAGCATCAAAGAGGACATATGTTGAGGGATTATCAAGAAAGGGAAAAGTCATTTCCCCTCCTAATTAGATTAGAAGCTAAAAATCCCCATGAGGTGGTTGATGAATGGATCAGATTGATAGAACAGAGGATAAGAGAGAAGATTCTAGAATCTAGAGAATGGGATTAAAAAAGGTTTTAGGAGCTTACAATAGGAATTGGAAAAGAGGCACTTGAATTCTCTCAGTGGTAAAAAGAGCACATAAGTATATATCAACCTCCCTTGAAAATAACATCACCTAGCTCCCCTTGACTTTCCATCTTCCTCTTCTCCTATTCCCAATTCCATAATAGACTGGACAAAGATAAGAAATCAATGCAGTAAAAGATAACAGATGAGAGAAAATATCAAGGCAGAGAGGATTTTTCCTAAAGTAGGAGGCAGGGGTTACCAATACAGCAAACTATAGGGAATTTGTACTTCAATATATCCTAAGGCCCTAAGTTGCTTGAGAATAAGCAAGAAGCTAATTTGGGGAGATGATGAGCCATAATAATGTCCTATTTCCTTCCTGAAGTTACATACTTTTATCTTATTTTCTGCTAAAATTTGAAAGTCATTACTAGACCTTTTATATAATTTAAGCATTTTAAAGCATTTGAAGTTGATAAATGTTATATTAATGTTTGTGAGTGTAGTAGGATTTCATGTTTAATTATAGTTGTTATCAATGAAAATGCCTTGAAGAATCAAGACTAACCCTTGCAACAAGGAACCTGTCAACCCATAGTAGAAGGCTTCTCAACTCATAGAAGGATGATAGTTCGATGTAAAGGAGTTAATATGCTACAATACGATCACTTTTAGAAGAAGATGGAGGCAGTCATTTAAGGACAAGATCATGGATGACCAAGTGTCACTCTTATCTTTTAATAAGTCATGAAGGAGAAGAAGTCTATTCTAAATAGGAATAAAGTTATAACAAAAATTGCTTTATCTGGGCACGTTTTCAGTTATAACGGTTAATCTTGATTAAGTACAAAGTCCTTATTCAACTTCTATAATTTTATCTTGATAATTATTATTTTTTGTTTTAGAAACTTAGTCCTCTTCCTATTCCTATGGGAGAGTTGACATCAGCTTTTACTCATTTTACAATTCACAAATAAATGGACTCATAGACCCTATATAGTGGGTTACCCTATCGAGAAGGACATCTATATCTTGCATGTATTATACTGAATGATATTTCCTATTAGATTTTATTCAACAAGTTTTGTGTATAATTAGAATACAATAAAGAGAAGATATTTTAGTAGCACATGTTTTCCTAAGTGAGTTATTGAAGAAGATTTTGTGGCTGCATCAACTCAAGCAAGGGCCACTTGAGGTATTCTAAAACCACATTATCTTAGTTGAAAAATTAGATTGTGAATTGCAAATTTAATTAGTAGTTTTTAGTTTATGTAGTTATGAATGATGTATTGTAAATTCTAAATTGGGAATTGGGAATCTTTAATTGATACTCTATTCAATACTCCAGAGGTTAGTTGTATTAGGACATACTGTAGTATAATAATTATTTAGTTACAATCATAAGCATTAAGTACCCATAGCAATTAGGTAGCTGTTTGTATTTGTTTACTCTATTTTAGGAAATAGAAGTTAATTTCGGTTAAAAGCTTTTAATGCATTTATCTATTCAATTTACCTATTTTCAACCAATGTAGGAGGTTTAGAATTCATGAATTATATATGTTTTTAGCATCATCTAAATTCAATGGCTCCCTAGTTGATAATTCAATGAATCCCTCTCTTGAATGATGGACTACTTAGTTTAGGTATCTTCAATTCCATTAAGTGGTGTGCATGATCATCTGCACCAGTTAATTAGGCATTAGGGGAAGCTCTACACTCAATAACCACCTCAAAATATGAATGCAATAGCCACATTATTTAATCCTTAATAAAATCCATATTATATTCCCACACATCTTACAAAAAAATCATTTTATCTCCCTTTCCAAGATTCCATCTCAGATGCTTCAAAATTTATTTTCTACAAATTCTTGGAAATTTCCAAATATTAGATCCTCTAGGGAGAAAATTACAAAAGAAAATATTATTTCCCTTCCCTTCTATAAAATATTTTATTTGCAAGACACAAATCCATAATCTATCCTTTTCTAAGACCATCCTTTGTAATAACTTCATTCCTAAGGCCCCAATCATCCTTTTACAATCCAAAAATCCCAAACCATCATTTTTTTTCTCACACATACTCAACCACCCCACCAAGTTATATTTCCTCACATCCCCCATGACACACCATAGAAAGGTTCTTTGAAGATATACATTTTCCTTTAAAACATTCCTAGGGGTATGAAAAATAGACATAAATAAATACAAGTATTACAAAAAGAGTATCCTTAATAAGAGCTACTTTACCAATAAATGAGAGCTACCAATCTTTCCATAAGGACGATTTGTTTTGAATCCACTCAACCACCACTTTTTATTCCTTTATGTTAACCTTCATGTTTGTGATTATCATGTCAATGTGTGAGTCAGGAAGTTGACCTTTGTAGAAGCCCAAAATTTCTTAGATATCAAAAGATTCTGCATAATTACCCTTAAGGAAGAAAATCCTTGATTTATCAATAATAATATTTTATCTAGATGTCTCTTCATATCTATTTAAAATATTTTTGAAAATTTAATACTCCCTAGCAACAACCTCACCAAATAATAAGGTGTCATCAAAAAAATTGTAGATGAATAATATTCTCCAATCTTAAAGAAGTTTGTAACCCCCTCAATTCCTTATGTTTGACTGCAACACTTAAATTCTTATTAAACCTCCACAATAACTAAAAAAGTAAAAGAGCATAATGGGTCCCCTTATCTAATACCTTTATTTGAAGGAAAAAATTATGTTGAGACCCCATTAATCATAATTAAAAAATTAAATTATCGCATATAAACTTCCAACCCATTTGCACCATCCATCACAATAACCATTCTTAAGATACTTTCTAATATAGGCCTTATTAATATATACCTTTAGAATCACCCCCTCCTTTTTCCTTTGCTTTATAAAATTTATTGCCTCATGAGCAACCACAATACCATTTAAAATTTTCCTACTTGATAAGAATCCACCTTTTTCCTCTATAATAATACTAGACAAGGTTTTCTTGAATTAGAATATCATCACCTTGGTAACTATATTATAGATAGTATTGTAGAGAGAATAGGTTTATACTCATCAAAATAATTTGGGTTCTTAATTGGGGATAAGTGCTAAATAAATAGAATTATATCCTTTGAACACCACCTTCTACTTCCTACATTCTTTAGCCATTTCCAAGACATCAATACCCATGATATGCCAATATTTTTGGAAGAAAATTTCCTTAAAAAGGGATTTCTTAGCTCCAATGGTAAAAGTGGTGATTCTTATTTCATCCATGGAAAAAGGAACCAAAAGAGCCTAATGTTGCTTTTGAGTAATAAGCTCAGGAATGTCATTTTACAATATATCTTGTGTATTTGTATCCCCAATATACACCAACCCCAACAAATCTTGAAAATTTTATTTAGAATCTCTTTTGATATCTTCCACCTCCATGATGTAATCTCTTGATAATAATGTAATCTTTTTTTATTGTTTATTTGTCCTCTAATGTTTGTGGATGTGTGAAAAAAACTGTATTATAGTCTCCTTATTTCAACCATTTGAATCTCAACTATAGGAGCCAAAATATTCACTCCTACCTAAAGATTGAATGTATTCCCCTCATATGCTCAAATTCCTTATCCCTTAAGCTCTTAGATATACTAGTTCTAAAACTTTCACCCTCTATGATGTTTACACTAGCCTCAACCTTCTCCTTTTTTTCAAAAATATTCCTAACATCCTTCTTGTTCTATCTTCTAACCTCCTCCTTAACTTATTCCAAATTATTTTGAAGGATATAACTCGTACACCCCTTAACACATTTATTTTGTGATGCTTTGAGAAGGTCTACAAAATACTCTCTTTCAAATCACATAAATTATAGTTTAAAGGGACATCTAATAGGCCAATGGTTTGAACTAGAAAAAATAATTGTGTTGGAAGAGGTATTGATATCTTCAAGAGCTCACTCTAAATTGATTAGAAAATGATTCAATTTGCATTTAATGTTATCCTCACCAAGTCTTTGATTTTTCCATGTGCATCATCCTTCCCTAGGCTTGATGTCCCATAAGTATAATTTAGTACACACACACCTAAAGGAGATTAAATTTTTAAAAATTAGGTTTTCCTCCTTTTTCCTCCCTTTTTCTCCTTTGGACCCATAGTAACATTTAGATCACCTCTAGTTATCCTAGTTTGTTTAAATGTGATATGATCTAAACACCCTTAATTCTTTCCAAATTCTTCCCTTCACCTCATCATTGTAAGACCCATATAGATTGGAATAGATAAATCTTCTCTCTTTTTGAATATCTAATAAAATAATGTGTAAAGAAAATTGAGATTCCTCTTCCACAGTGTTGAAGAATCTTCTTTTATCTAAGAACAACACAATTCCACTTATCATACCATTAGTGCTCACTATCACTCCATTTTTATACCACATACTTCACATTATATATGTAACTACCTCTTTACTAACCTTGATTTCTTTTAACATAATGATATTAGAATTTTGAATCTCAATCAATCACTTAACCAAGTAGTATTTTTTAGAGGCATTAAGACCCTGAGTATTCCAACTTTGTAAGATAATTTGTTTCTTTTGATTAGGGAGGTGTTCACCCCCTTTACTATAATATGTCATTTGAATTCTAGATCCCTTTCTTTGTATCTTCTATATCTACTTCTTTTTCTTTGTTTTATTTCATCTTCCTTCCTCTTGTCTTTCTTTCCCTTGAATCAACTATAGGAGTTGTAACATTATTTTGTTGATTTCTTGTACTTTTCCTTATTTTTTTCTATTAACAACCTTCTAGTATTTTACCTATTTTCTTCATGTATCTCTCACCACCTCTTACTTTCTCCTACCTTCACTTAATAAACTATCCACCAACTCATTCATCCTCTCTTAAATAATTCCCTCATCTTTTTTGTCTACCAAAATCTCTCCTACTTTATTTTCCTCCTTTTTTCCCTCCTCTCCCTACTTCTTACTCAATTGAATATCCTTCCACTCCCCCTCAAGTAGGGGAATCTCTACAATCTCTAGCATTTTTTATAAAAAAATTATTTGAGTTTTAATTCTACCGCTCTCTTGGAATTTCCTTATAAACCTTGATTTCATGGTTGGTTACTCAATTTTTATCCCAAATCTTCTTTTTAAATCTTCCCTCATAAATTATAGCTACATTCCTTATTCTCCAACATTTGAAATATCTAATTAGAAGGAATTCATAGTGAAGTTCCTACACCCAATGACCCATTGAAGAAATTGTTGAACAAGACAACTGAGAGGGGGGTGAATCAGTTATAGCAATTTTAACCTTTAAAACTCTCACCAGAAGTTAGATCAACTAGAATTCACAAAAACCTTACTCTATTAATGTGTTGAATCATTAAGTGCATAAACAAAAACTAAAATTAATAAAACCATGCACACAATTACACCAGATTTACATGGAAAACCCAATGAGGGAAAAAACCACGATGAGGATTAACTCGCAATATAAAGAATTCCAAAACTAGATACAAAGGCTCACTGCCAGAAAGGTTAACTGCCAAGATAGGACACAATGTCCAATGAGGGCTCACTGCCATAGAATTACAAAGAAGATAGAAGAGGATTGTTATAGATAGAACTATCTCAATGCAATAGGATTTCCACTGTAATTGCTCACACACTTTCACAGTCTCACATGAAAGATGTTGGATTCCTTTAGCTCACTACCTTCAGAACCCTAACATGAAATTCGCACTGCTCTACTCAAATTAGCAATATCTCACATACATATCTCACATCTATATTGCATCTATCTTTCCTCTCACAAAAATCTCAACTTGTACTTATACCATATTCAACCTTGAAACCCTTCCAAGGTCGGTCATACATGATTTGCATTTACAAATTCAGATTAGGTCGGTGCCAAAACATTCTACGATGGAATTAGAATGAGGGAAACCCATACATATTCTTAATGAGGACCTAAATAAGTCCCAACATCCCTCGACACGCTTCTATGATCTTCGTAAGTAGTTTTTAACACAAGTTTGGCCAACACCCGTGCAAAACACATAAAACATTTAAGTACATGCATCCTTAACTCAGTCCAATCTTTCCGGACAACAAACTTCACTTGAACACAACCTTATCAACTTATTCTCAGAACCACAAGTCACGAAACCAAAATTCAGAGAAATCTAGAGCAATTACATTTCTCCCATACCACAACCAGATACACTAAAATGCACAGTTCACATACTGGTGAAAATATCTCATACTCTACGATGATCCAAAATCCCAAATTCTAGATATAGCAACTACCAACAATCATGAACAATATGCCAGAACTGCACAAGCATAGAAGCAATATGAAGCACATCCCAAAGCATACACTGAATACCTGTATGACACTGTTTTCCCTATATATCAAATTTTCTCAAAAGCACTTGGAACCCAAGTACCAGAGACATCATTGTAGCACATACTTCACTTCTAACACACCTCCAGATATACCAACATAAGGATATAACTCCATGTACTCACAACACTTCTTGAACATCTCAACTATGCATGTACAACCTGCAAACCTTTTTTATTACAATTTTCTCGATATCCTTGACATATACAATCACTAACCAACTTCCATGACATCAATAAAAACATAAACCAGTTGACATCAATGAAAACACCTTCATACTTGCAACAAAAATAAGCTTCATTGAGTGACATATAGGATTATTAAGATCAATTGTCATGTATATTCTCACATATGAGGCCAATGTTGACCCCGGTGGCATTTTGTTTGGCATTGTGTCAAATATGGTTGCAAGGTTTGATGGTCATGATATTTATATGTTCTTTATGGCTAATGATTTTTTACTATATTTGATGCTTTACAAGGCACTAGCATGATTTGCATCTTTGGGAAACTCCTAATTTTGTGTTTCATTGATAGTCTTTCATATTTTTGACACTTTAGCATTAAGACCTTTCCTAAGGGTCATAGACTTCACAAATTCTAAAGTTTCACATGGTACCACCGGACTCCTAACACATATGACATAAAAGCATATATAAAACCCGAAGCTTGTTTTGAAAGGTGAAATTAATTTTTAAAAAGGAGATGGCTAGGCTTCGACATTAATCACATGGTAAATATGAATGAAATACTCTTGGATATCATGGCTTAGGGTTTCACCATTGCTGTGGGTGGTTGAAAAAAATAGGTGAAATGATAATCTTGGAAGTTTGATGGAATGACAATGCTCAAACAATTATTGTTGAAGAAACTCTCAAGCTAGGGCATAGGCACATTTAGCTAGGGTTTACTCTCAGCTGAAAATAGAATTTTAACTTGGACACGCATTTGCTCAACCATAGATGGAATTTTTTGATGCATTCCAGGTTTTTTTACTCCATTTTTTGATTCTTGATTTACATCTAGAAGGAAATGCAAGTTTTCTCTAACCGTTCTTCAGCTTTATGCTTGTTTATAATGAAGATATTATTAACTAGAATTTGTTAAAGGGTTAAAGTGTGTTTACTCTCAAAACCCTTTTGTGACTTGACCAGATGTTAAGGGTTAATTTTTTTCAATTTCATTACCCGTTTGTTGTTAGTTGTTAAGGGTTAAGGAGTTTTGATGTTATTGCTTATTTGCAATCTATTTTTGGTTATGCGAGCTACTTATGCTAGATTCTTGTTAACTCTTGTGGTTTTTGTTGTGTAAAATGTGGTAAAACAGTTATTTGGTAAAAGTGGTTGCAGGACAGTTATGATGTCTTCGATTCATTCTCTCTTCATAGATTTTGAACATTATTTATGCTTTGTTGAATATATTCAGGTGTTGTTGATTAAGAGAGATATAATTGATAGTTGTTGATTTTATACTCTGTTAAGAGTTATTCTTTTTAGTAATATGTAAAGAGTTGTATCTCATGAGATTTGGTATCTATACTTGAAAGCATTATCAAAAAGGATGAAAAGCACTTGTAGTGCATTGAGAAAGTATTTGTACTTTTGTCTCTGAATCTTAAATGATGGAATATCAGAGGATGTTATAGAGAGAAACAGAGATGATACTCTTGAAATTGTAAGAGCACATATTGTTTCATTTTTTTGTTAAAGGAAAAAAGTAATCTAAGACACTGATTCCCCCCCTCTTAGTGTCTTCACCACTCCAACAGCCAAATCTTTATTTTTCATAAATATTAGAATATAAACAAACTCCCCCAAATATTTTTAGACCATCCTAAATATATCCTTTGTCCATTGTTCATTAGGGATTTTATACACTTTAATCCATAAGGGATTCTTGGTGACCAATTCTTTGCCAAGGTTAAAATTGGGCAACTATTATCATATGTACATCCCAAAATTTCCCATGAACCACACACCATCTTTCATACTCTTATTCTTATCCTTAGATTAAAAAATATCTATAAACACCCTAGGGCCATAAATCTAATTTCAAGGCGGGGACAACCCCTAGTATTTCCTTATCCAATAATTTATTTTATTAATTAAAGGCCATATCCCTACAAACTTATCTATAATATCTCATTTCTTCATGATTTCAATCCTTGAATTTGAAATAAATCTAATATTTGCATAATTGGTGCATTTGGATCCATTGTAACATTGATGTTAAAGATAGAAAATTCAAAGTGTTTATGTCCTCACATGAATTACCTTTCATAGTATTCATCCAATAATCTCCCCATTTATTGGTGAATCTCCTTAAAATCATTTTCTACTCAAACATGGTTACCCTTGCTTATATGCCTACTAATCTCCAAAGAGTTATCAACCTCCTTCCTTTTGAACCTTTCCTCACCATCTACTTCATTTTTTTTGTTGTATTCCTCTTGTGTCATTTCTTGACTGTAAAATGTTACACTATCAAATAATAGAAAAAATGTTTTTTTAATGAAAACAAACAAAAAGCAAGAAGATATTTTTGTAATTCTAAAGAAACTACATGTTAAATTTATATAGAAAAAGGACATAAATCACTAGTTTATATCATCATTGATTTCTTAATATTTTATTCAATATAGTTGTCAAAATAAGCTAAATGTTAAAAAATGTTGAATTTTGTGGCCCAATAAGCTAAAAAATGGGAAAGTATTTTGCTTTCACCCCATATCCAACAAAAATACATTTTTGAGCTTTGAAATTTAATTTAGACCATTTTTCCTTAGGTGCATGTGAATACAAGATTCATAACCAAAAAAAATAGATGTAAAATAAATGGTTTCTTACCTATCTATGTCTCATATGACAATGCATCAATTAGAGTTGAATAAGGAGATTTGTTCATCAAATAATGTGTAATACTTGCATCCTTAGCCCAAAAACATTTATCCAACTATGCACCACTCATTCATTCTCCAACCCCATTTTGTTATGGTTTGTACGAGGTAGTTTTCTATTAGACAATACTTGGATGCTTATAGAAATAATCAAAATTCCTAAAATAATATTATACTCCTTTATTTGACCTCAAGACCTTAATTCTCTTGTTTGAATGTTTATCAACAAGTATCTTAAATTCATTAAACTTATAGAAAACTTCATATTTATGTTTCATAAATTAGATCTATGTAAACCTTGAATAGTAATTAATAAATGAAACTTAACATGAGATATTTTACTAGAGAAAATATTCATGGGACTAAAAATATTTAAATGAATAACCACTAAAATTCTCATAGCTCTAGTACTTCTAGAAGAAAGTTAACTAAACACATAATGCTTGTAGAAATCAAGCTCAACAAGATAACTTGAAAATCCTTCCACCATATTTTAATTAAAATGGTATGAAGAATTTTTTTAACAAAGTGGCCAAATCTTGGTGCCACAACATACATGAACTTTTATATATTTTGTTAAATTAGAAAAGTTGCAATATGTAGATGCATCTAGCTTAAATAAGGTTCTTCTTTGGGTGCTCTTAGCTAGCACCAGAATTTCTCTAACCAACTAGTAACCATTCTTGTTAGATATGACATGCATAGAATCATAATTCTTCTTAAGATTAAAATTAATTTCCTCCCAACATTTGGAATGTGCAACACATTAGTAAGAGTTTTTATTCTCTTAATCTTTTATCACATTAGTAAAGTTGCAACATATAGATGCTTTCTAATTAAACAAGGTTTTGCACCAAGTACCTTTAGCTAACATTAGATCTCCTCTAGTCAAATTTGAACCATTCTTATCAAATGTGACATTCATCCCATCATCATTCATATCAGAAAGAGTTTTTACTCTCCCATCATTGAAATCCAAATTTACCTTTTCTCAACCAACAATATTGAAATTTTTATTTTTGCTAAGAAACATTTCACCACCATCACATGATCTATAATAAGAAATAATCGTATGAAGAGTCATATGATATGACGAACTTAAATCAATTAACCATGAGTTTTCACTAGCAATGCTAGCATATATAAATAATGTATCAATTACATCATCATTAAAGGACTTTTTAATAGACGAATCATTGGTGTTCTCCTAGTTATTGTATTCCTTCTTCCAATCCAACCTTACTTCCCATAGTTCCAAAATTTCACTCTACTCTTTCCAAGGTTTTTGGAGCATCCATTTGATTTGGATATATCCCTAGATTTCTTTTATTCCCCTTTTGTACTAACTTTTTTCTTTAGGCCTTACTCGAACATGCAGTGCATCTTCAGAACCCCTATCCATGGATTTATTTCTCATTTCTTTGCTAAGAAAATTAGCCATAAGAGAACCCATCTCAAAATTTACAATACCACAACTGAGATTAATAATTAAGTTTTCTCAATCATTAAGTAAAAGAACAACGTAACAAATTATATTGATCCTCTTCATCAAGCTTAACATCAATACTTTCTAGTTAACTCACAATAAGATTAAAAGCATTAAGATTCTTGAAAACTAAGTCTTCTTATTTTATTTTTAAGGAATATAATTTTCTTTTTAAATATAATTTGTTTACCAAGCTCTTGGTTTGATATATTTCACCTATCCTTGTCTACAAATTATGTGTAAAACTCTTTGTCACGTCCTGATTTATTTTTAACAAATTACTTTTAACTATTTGTGTTAAAATGTGTTTTGATATTTGATGATGATTATATGTTATTCGACATTTGGATGAAATCAAATGCAATGCAATGTATTTCAATTTTAATGATTATTGTTGTTATTATATTAAGATTATGATGGTGTTGTGATTAATAATAGGCTAACTATTTGATTGGATTTCTAAGTGAAATGTTGGGTAAGATTCTTACCCTTCAGAGGGAGAGGGAGAGTATCACCAAAGAGAGGAGTTTAGACTTCGAAAATAGTCAATTTATGCCAATTAAGTTGAAGCAAACACTCATGTAGGTCTAATAAATCAGTTCGAGTAAGAACCCTAATCCTATCATTGAGTCAATTATTGTGTTTTATCTAAGTTAGGTCAAGTCGAAGGGTTAGGTTAAACCTTATCGAGTCTTGGTCTATTCTATTTTGATAAAGAAAAATAAAGTGATATATATAAAACGAATTATTTCTTTGATTTTCCAATCTTGTTTTTATATCAAGTCAATTTGACTATCATTAAAATGTATTAAATGAAAATATATAAAATATATAAGTATATATATATGTATGTATGTATGTATGTATGTATGTATGTATATACTCGATCATATATGAATTATATATCATATATATATATATATAAGAATTAAATAAATATATATGTATATAAGTATTTATATGATATATAATTCATATATGATCAAGTATATATGTACATATATATAATATAATATAATAATTATACTAATGGAAAATTAGCAATGCTTATAAAAGCATGTATAAATATACTTTAAAATTGTTATTATGCACATCATGGGGCATATAAGCCTCAATTGAAGGCTTGAATAAAGGAAAATTATATAGAATTAAATCCATGGTGATGTTCATTAAAGTGGTGCATCAACTCTTATTGATTTTCAAGCCACTAAGTGGTAGTTAAAATTGTCATTGATTGCAATTTAAACAACCATTGAGTAAGCCATAGCAAAGAGAGGCATATAATCTATTAGTTGATGGGATTAATTTATGGCTAGTTTTTCTTCATTAGTTTATGTTTTTATCATTTCAATCTACCAAGTTTCACAGAAATTCGTAAGACTTCATACATATTTTATACCTTTCATGCACTTTAAAGTAGACTTAAGTATGTGGAAATACAAATATAATATGTTGACATATGTATGTGTGGATGTATGAATGTTCATGAGATTTAGTATAATTCTATGCTTAAATTATGATTGGTAATGATGTGTATACCTTAGGGATGAAACTAACATCTTACAGCTAGAAGGACTATAACCTGCAACAACTAGATTTCTAGCCCAAAGCATAAGGACCACAAATAGTTGCAGTGGAGAAGTCAGAATGATTGAACTGCAGCAATTCTAGAGGAGAACGAAGGTGACCATTGAATGGCGAACCATGAGTCACCTATAAGCACATTCTTATCCATTAAATAAGATGACAAGAAGAAGAAGAATTTTGTTCTAAGCAGGAGTAACCTATGACGTGACATTCCTTAGGAAACACATCTCTATCATGGTGATTAATCATTAGGGAAAAGTTCCAATTTCGTTATTCTTCTTATGCTTTTCAATTATGGTTTTTTGTTTCAAGACTAAGTCCTCTCCCTATCTTTGAGGGAGAGTGGACGGATATATTATGGTTATTTTTTAAGTCCTATAATGAATAAGACTCTTCGCAAACCCTATATAGTGGGATCTGTTGTGAGGAGTAAATCTAGTTATCTAGTTAGTTTTTGCTAGTTACCAATTGATAGTTGATCGCTATTAGATTTTTTGTTGCCAGTTGAACAATAGATATGTCTTGTTGAATGAGAAATCTTTAGTAGATTCTTTTCATATTGTAAAAGTTCAAATTTTTCATATTGTAAGATTTCAAATTTTTCATATTGTAAGATTTCAAATTTTTCATATTGTAAGATTTCAAATTTTTCATATTGTAAGATTTCAAATTTTTCATATTGTAAGATTTCAAATTTTTCATATTGTAAGATTTCAAATTTTTCATATTGTAAAATTTCAAAGTTTTCATATTATAAAGGAGTTAGTTCAATATCATGATTTGTTGATTAAGTAGTAAGTGTTTGACATTTTCTATGGAAGTAACAACTCAAGCAAGGGCCACTTGAGGTACTTCTATCCACTTTATTTCTTGTTACTAGATTAATTCATGCATTATTGAATTTAGTTAAGATATTTTCTAGTTACATGCATGTGGAATTCATGAATGTGATTATGTAATTGAATTGGATTTTGTAGCTTAATGTTTGTTTATGTTGGTGTGAATAAATGTCTTGTACCTAGTTAGTTCATTCACTAGGTAATTAGGGGGGACTTATTCACATGTTAAGTTTACTTGTGATATAAGATTCTTCTAGAAGGATGAGTTGTCTTATCTAGAACTTGTCTACGCATCATTTCTTGGGTAGTTAGTTACTTGTCACATGTGATAGGATTAAGACACTTGCCATGATCTTGTCTAATCCTATCTCACTCCTTGCCTATATAAGCAAGGCATCATATGTATATTACCATATTTAGTTTGGCATTCTTGCATCCTTAATGATAGCATGATATTTTTGTTATTTCTCTTTTGTGGAAGTTATTTTGTCTTCCAAGTGATTCTGGGGTGTTTGAGGAGTTCACCATAAACTCCTATAGTTCATACTCTGAAACTAATTAGTTAATTTTGTTGCCAGGGATGGTGCTAAGTTCAAGATTCTCCTATGTATTTTCAATTCTTTTCATGCTTTCCTAGTTTAGTAATTCCATTTTCAACATTAGGGTAAATAGGTTTTAGCCATCAACAACAACATGAGTTACTAACAATGTGTAGGAACTGTTGAACTAAGAAGTCACAACCATTACATGTGGAGGTAACGAGACGCTTTAGGAATATTTCTCCCCTCATCACATCAAGAATTAGAGGATACTAATGAACAAAGTGAGGGTATTTCTAAAGAAGAATCATCCCTAACACCAGTCCCTACACCAGACACAAAGGAGACTTCTTGCATACACATAAGCATCATGGTTGATGCAGCAATAGAAGACCAACCAAAGAATGTAACATTTGAGTTCCCTATAGCCAACTAGGAAAGGGTTGTTGCTTTGAAGAACATACCTCCTTCAACACTACCTATTTTCTATGGGTTGGTTACAAAAGGCCCAGATACCTTTCTTTTTGAGTTTGATGTGCTATGTTGAAGTTATTATTATACCACATATTCTCATAGACAAATTATTTCCAACAACACTAAAAGATGTTACTCTAAGATGGTTCATGGGCTTGGGAAGATATGTTCCCAATTGGAACACAATGAAGACAAAGTTCTTAGAGAAATACTAGGATTATTGCAGGAGCATAGATAGAAAGAGGGATGACATCTTTAGGATGTCATAGAAAGAAGATGAATCGTTGAAAGATTATATTGAGAGGTTTCAATTTTTCGTCAAGAAATCCCATCAAAATAAACTCTTTGATGAATCCCTGAAACTGGTATTCTTAAGGGGAGTTAATGAAGACTATATGGATGCACTCAACCTCATCAGTGTAGGAGACATCTCACATTTACCATTTGATGAGATTTGAAAAATATGTAGAACTATTCCAAGTCCTTCACCAAGAATACCAAGGGAGACAAGACCTCCTCTCTCAATAAATCATCCAATGGAGTCTCAAGGGTAGAGCTGAGCAATCTTCTATCAAACATGAAGGATGATATCATTAGCTACTTGGCTACACAATTAGATACCCTCCACATCAAGAAAAATTAAGAGGAATCAAAAGCAGGCCTCAAAAAATACTGCCCACACTATAGACAAAAGAGGGTCAATTGCAAGTGTAAGAAGTTGGCCAGTATTTCTGAAGATAAGAAAGGAAAGCTAGAATTTCATGCTCTGGAAGATGAATATGGTCAAGTGTTTTATATAGCTCAACACAAACCATGGAAGCTAATACAAGGTATGCCCCAAGATCCCTTAAACTATAACATGTCATTTCTAGTTAATAATGTGAATTTCCCTAGTTGGAACCCTCAATCTTGGACCAATGTGTAAAACTCACAATGGCTAATGTCTCAATCTAATTGGAATCGACAACAACAAAACATGTGGCCACCATAGAATTACTAAGGACTTAATTATAATTCTCAGTGGTCACCCCAACAAAATCAATGGCAACCTCAATGGTAAAGAGGTCAGCAGTGGCAAAATCAAAATCTCAATTATTAGTAGCCACAACAACCCTTGCAGCTACAACAAAAAGCCATAATTCCAAACTCAACAATAGTTGCACCAATACCACCAAGATCACCTCAACTACTAGCACAACCTGCACCTAACCCAAACAATAAGCATGTCCAACAAGCTTATGCTAACGACACTATACAATACCCCACCTATGAGGTTGAGGTGAGTGATGTACACCTCATATCAAGGAAAATGTTAGATGGACCTTCATCTCCTCACATCATTGAGTTGACTAGTGAGGAACTCCCAGTAGAGCTCATGGGAGAACAACCTAGGGAACCTGATTCAAATCAGGTCAACCCAACAAACATGATTCCAAAGCCTCCATTTCCTAAAATATTAACAGTTCAAAAACATCATTCATAAGTTGAAACTAATATATTGGGATAACTCAAGGATGTTTGCATCAAGATACCCCTTATCTAGGCCATTAAGGAAGTACCCATTTATACTAAAATAGTGAGAGAATTATTCCTCAAAAATCTAGGAAAGAAACGTAAGGACCCTCAAACTATACATGTCTTAGGACAACTTGCAAATTATGTTGGGAAACATAACTATCCCCAAGTATGCAGATCCTCAAAGCCCTATAGTGGATGTCAAAATCAATGGTACTCATATTAAGAATACCTTAATTGACCTTAGGGAAGTCATTAATGTAATGACCAAAGAAACCATGAAATTATTATAACTAATGGAGATTAACCTACACCTATTGTGCTATAGTTAGCAGATAGGTCTACAGTAAAGCCCGAGGGAATCATAGAAGACTTGGTAATAACGTTAGACTCATGGGAGTACCTTGCAGACTTTATGGTGTTGTAGCCTAAATCTAATCTTGCAGGATATCCCCTCATCTTAGGGATAACTTGGTTTGAAACTGCAGATTCCTTTATAGGTTGCAAGTTTGGTAACATGATCATTTCAAATAGAAATGTGACTAAGAAACTAGTCCTCTATCCACCTACCCAGCCACATGTAGATATGAAGAAAACTATATGGCTTGGCCTAGATGAGGAAGAATAGTTCATTATAAACTCTAATGACTACTGAACATAGTCCCTTGTTAGAAAACTATATGAAGATGAACTGGTTGCAAACATCATGCAAAAAAATTATGGTAGGGACATGTAGCAACATGACTATCTAACATGTTTGCAAGACCACCCATAGAATATAATCCCCACTAATACATATGAGTTCATTTCACAAATTTTCCACACCTTATTGCCACATCGTTGTATTACAAATATAGCAGGTCTTGACATTTCATCTATTCAAATATCATCCTTGACTTTAGAGATTATGTGAAACAAGACATTAAATGTAAATAGTCAATTGATTGGTGCACAACAGGCCTCATTATTGAATGTGTTGCAAGCACGTAGCTTGATTTGCATGGGATTACCATGACATGAAGGGTATAGATCCAAACCTATGCATGCATTAGATTTGCATTAATGAAGGCTATAAACTAGTTAGGAAACCCCAAAGGAAAATGAACCCTATAGTCCATGACATAATCAAAGAAGAATTCATGATTCATCTACCTGATCTTTGATAGTTAGTGGGCATCTCCACTAGTAATTATACCTAAGAAAGGAGGGAAATGTAGAGTATGTGTAGACTACTATGAGTTGAATGAAGAAACTAGGAAAGACCAATTTCCCCTTTCATTCATTGACCAAGTACTAATTCATTGGCAAGCAAGTAGTAATTTTCCTTTTTGGATGGATTTAGTGGATATAATCATATTAAGATATCCCAAGAAGACCAAGACAAGACAACCTTCACATGCCCTTGGGGTACATATGCTTACTCTCTCTTGCTATTTGGGCTATGTAATGCACTTGCCACCTTCCAAAGGGCAGTACTAAGCATATTCTCAAACTTTTCTCATGATTCCATCGAGGTTTACATGGATTATTTTACAACATATGGGAATACCTATGAAGAAACACTTACCAATTTGGAGAAAGTACTATAGATATGTTGAGATCATCACCTATCCCTGAGTCATGATAAATGCTTCATGATGATGATTGAGGGTGTAGTTTTAGGACATTTTATGTCTAATAAAGGAATCCAAGTAGACCCCAACAAAATTTATATAATATCAATAATTTTTGTACCCCGAAGGCAAAAGGACATTAGAAGCTTCCTTGGACATGTTGGGTACTACAAGAGATTCATATAATATTTTAGTAAACTTGCAGCACCACTATTTGTATTATTGTCTAAAGATGTAGAGTTTGAATGGACACCTGCTTGTCAAAATTCCTTTGAATCTCTCAAGGAAGCACTAACTAATACCCTGTCTTAAGAGGACCAAACTGGAATCTACCTTTCCATATCCATATAGATGCTTCTAATTTTGCAATAAAATTTGTGCTAGGATAGAAGGATGGAAATCTTGAGTATACCATTTACTATATCAATAAAATCTCCAAGGGTTAGAACTCAACTATATAATAACTGAGAAGGAGATGTTAGAAATGGTTCATGCAATCAACAAATTTAAACACTACATTACAAGGTATTCAACATTTATAGATATTGACCATACAACAATAAGGTATCTAATGAACAAACCAATAGTTGGTGGCAGGCTTGTGAGGTAGTTATTGCTACTTCAAGAATTTTATTGTGGACAAGCTAAAGAAAGCCAATGTAGTATCAAATTTCCTCTCTAGACTGCTAACCAAATTAGAAGAATATGTTGTAGATTATTCATTCCTAGATGAGCATCTATTTTCTCTTTCTCTGCATACACCTTGGTATGCAAATATAGCTAACTATCTGGTAGTAGGGAAAACACCACCACATCTCTCACCAAGGGAGAAGAGGTAATTAGTTTAGAAGAGTTTTCCTTACTCATGGATAGTTGGATATTTATTCTACACAGGGCCTGGCAACATAATGAGAAGATACATCAAAGAAGATGAAGTATATGATATCCTTAGATCATGCCATGATGACCCTTCTGGGGGACACTTTGCAGAAAAGAGGACAACTCTTCAGATTTTGAATACTATCTATTATTGGATAACACTTTGAATAAAGATGCAACCAATTACAACAAGAGTTGTGATAGATGTCAGAGAATGGGAATGCCAACAAAGATATATGAGATGCCATTATACACAACTATTAATAGCACCATTTGATAAATGGGGACTAGATTTTATTCATCCCATCTCTACAACATCAAATAACAAAGAATACATATTGGTTTGCATAGATTACCTTACCAAATGGGTGGAGGTTAAATCTTTACAATTTGCAAGAGATGGGGATGTGGAAAAATTTCTTTATGAAGATATATTCGCAAGATATGGTGTTCCTAGAGAT